>JACVEI010000062.1:792349-853501 GCA_018115615.1 Pestalotiopsis sp. DP-2020a | reverse complement strand
CCCCCCCCCCCCCCCCCCCCCCGGACCCCACTTTTGGCATACGACGTGCAATGTGAGGGACAGGAGAAAGGGTTGCTACTGCTGCAAGTCTGGTAGATTGGTTATGGGCAGAGGTTCAGGTGACTGAAGGAAGTGCGAGGGGTCGTGGTGGGTTTGGTATCGATTTCGCTTCATCTGCGGCAAGGTATCAAGCTGCAACAATTGGATACTACAACATATTGTATCCATTGTTCGTTGTATTGTGAGCGGGGCACCCGGCCATGATGTGACTGACCGTCCAATTCCCTCCCCCAGGGAGAGACGATATCTTGCGCAGGCGAGTATACGTTTCATCGTAGGCGTTGCGTGGCCAGCGATCATACGATGAGATCGACTGTGATATGTATCATCCACTAAATTGCGTGTTTTCACCGAGAAAGCCAAGTCAAGAAAGGGTGTATGTTATCAATATGATAATGTCATTTGATAGTGTGTATGCCATGTAAATCAAGTGCATCGGTCGACTTTGCTGCAAAGGCGCCGTGCGATATCCTGTAGTGTGCCTACTAATCCCGATTTCATCCCCGTAGGTCGTCGTAATTCTCCATCGTTCATCGGGAATTCGGCATAAACAATGCCACTCCTTCGCAGAAAGACGCCCTGAGTATGCTTCTAGTGGTACATGTCGATGAAATATCCCCCATAACACCGTTTCGTTTGCGTAATAAAAAGGAATTCCAAGCATCGACTCATGTGTAGTAAAATCCCATAGCACCGTTTTCCATGCGCGGGTGTTGATGGTTGCAACAGCCCGATATTAAAATCCCATATCCGGATAATTGTACAGTCGAAGGCCAAGCGCGGAGATGCGATTGGCTCGAGAGAGAAAATAGATGAAATCCATCAAGCCCAGCTCTCAAGATGTTGTATGTGGTCGCCGGGAGAGCCGAGCAGGCGGAAGGGCAAGTTGGCCAAGATCTGTTCATCCATCTCAGGTGGCATGTGTTGTACTGCAGCTTGCCCTTCGGCGGGATATATATTGCGCTGAGGTTCGCGCAAAAGTATCCGCCAATCTGCGGGCGCGGAGTATTGCTGAGGCTGCATGCGCGAGGCCGCACCCTGCATATCAAGCGCGCCGAGGCAAGCTGCGAGAGAGGAAGCCGACACTGAAATCCGGACCTTGCTCAGACGATGCGTCTGAAGCCTCCTGAAGCGACCCGTTGGATGTCTCTCCATGCGTGTTCACATATTTTGCTATTGTTGTAGTTGTTGGTTTCGGTAGCCAAAGCTGGTTCGGCCGAACTGCCAAGCTGATATATCAGCTTAAGCACGCTTGGGCAGAGGCGGCAGAGGCCGGCTCGGCGGTGGGCCGGGGCAGGGAGGCAGTTGCGATGGCCTTTGCGAGTCCATGTTGTAGTTTGAGGTAGCGTGGGAAGCCATTTGGTCGGTTGTTGTGGTGGTTGTTGGTATAAGTCGTGTGAGGACTTATAGGCGTTGATTCAACGTTGGAGTGTTGAGAGCAAAGTGACAACTTGTGAGGGTTGTAGTGGCAAGTAGTAACAATGAGTTGTTGTTGATTGTGTAGAAGAGTAGAATAGTATAGTCTCCTGTTTGCTTTGTATGATTGCTGGTGATCTGGTGAGTAGTGTCTGTGAATAGTCTTTGGGTTCGATGGGAGCAGGCTGCCTTATGTAGGAAGCCGGCAGTGATAGTCCTGACATTGGCCTCTGTTGGATGAAGTAGATTAATGAGGTACTTCCAGGGTTGTAGCTAGTCGATTAGCGTCAAGGCTGCCAGGAATACACCGCCAGACACGGACGAGGTACATGACGAGACTAGCTGCATCGGTATCCATAATATTAAAATACGGATATGGAGTGTGGTACACCCATGCGGTCAGCTAAAAAAAATCGAAAACACAAAATATTACTCCCCAAAAGGCCGGGCAGGGCCACAGTGACGCAGCCAAGCCTGAACAGGGGGTCGGAGGTACAAGACGCCTGGGGGCCGTGGTATGTGCCACACTTGCTTGGGGCGGTGGACGTTGGTGTGCGAGCACAGAGAGCAGAATTCAGGTCACTCAGAGCACAGCACTGCGCTGGACAGGAATGAAACGAGCGCAAAGTGCCCCTGGAGACCTTGCCGCTCGATTCGCCTGGTGCAACACCCCCTGACGCAGCATCAGCGAGAACAAGTCCCGAGTACTTCTCACATTTGAGCCGATCGCTCTCTGTTCTTCCTCTCTCGAGGCCGTTGCGCAAACCAAGCTGAAGCTCCCCTCCCCCCAAGGCTCAAGGCTCGCCGCTGCTTGCACTGCACTTTACCTCAGGTTTGGGTGGTGGGCTGGTTGGCCGGTCCAGGGGACGCGAGGACCATCCACCCAAAATAGCGGTCGACGACTTTCAGTCTTGACTACTGGCAGCAAGCTCACCACTCAACCGCGCTCATCACGCCCACAGCCTGCTCGCCTACTCCGGATGCGGATCTTGGACGTGCACCTTTCGGCCAAGAGCAGGCAGGTCAAGGTCAGGATCCCTTTGCGAGCAGTGATATGAGCTTCTCCACTCCTTCGCAGAAGACTTGTAGAACATTCATGTTACCCACCTCGCCCAAAACCCCAGACACCTGCTCCGTGCTTTTTCGTGGTATGTACCAAGGCTAGCCTGGGTACACGAGAGCGCCAGAGACAGGAAGTGGGAAAAGTTTTTTTTTTTTTTTTTTTTTGTGCAAGCAGCAGGACGTGCTAGGACCGACGGGGCTCCTGACTGGTGAGTCGTGACTTGAACTGACATGGGGGCCCGTCAAAGGGGAACAGTGGAGCTCATCATTTTCACGAGACAGACTGTTGCGTGTTGAGCATGATGTGGTTGTTACGCACTTTGGCCCGCGTCAGGGTCTCAACTACTTTGCGCCCAGCGGTGCCTCGGTCGCTTCAGTTGGACGAGTTTGCTGCCACCTTACTCAAAGCCGCCGGCGCCGGAGTCCGGATCTGGAATGAAGACGCCGAAAGACGTTTAATGGACGAGTGAGGCAAACAGCTCAATACTAGCCGAGTATGTTGTAGATGGGTTTTGTTGCAGACCTGCTGCAACTTTGGTGATCCTGCTACTCAAGGCATGCTTGGTTTGCTTGGTATGGTAGGTCATGTAGGTACGGAGTAACGTCTGGTGTACTCGTACATACGCCCTGAACTTTGGAGAAGGTAGGAAATAGGTATGTACCTACATACGAACTACGTGCATACATACATTACCTACCTCTTTGCCGAACCGACCGTACGAAAATACGTACACTCGCAAAAGTTGCTGGCAGATATATCCCATCCACACGTACGTCCGTAGCACAACATGGCGACATGGTCTCCGTCCGTCTGATGAGCTGCATTCTGTGCAACAGTCCAAACAGCTTGTCTCAGCCAAAACCAATACTACCTGACCCGGATCCGTAATAAGTGCACCCAGGGATGAAGTGGTCAGCTGGTGTGCGCACCATGGCGAACAATCCTGAACGGGCATTGGCTCTTACCCCTGCATCCCAGCCTCAGCGGGCAAGAGAAGTATCCCGATATGCGCCGCCGCGGCTTATTATTATTATTATTATCATCATCATTATTATTGTCACTGCTGCTGCTGCTGCTAACGAGCTGGCGGAGACCTGTCAAGAGATGGTGTGCCCGTGTGCAGGTACGGGCCTATCGTACATTTGCCTATACTAGAAAATTGTGGTGAACCAATTATAGTGGTCTCATATTTTGTCAAGAGCATTTGAAACTTTCACAGCTAGTTTCCCAAACCTTGTCAACTCTATTGGTCAGGATCCGGTTTGTGAGTTTTCTCACCGTCCGGAGAATGGCCGGATGGTATATGGTTGACTGGTCCCGGCAAAGAAGATTATGGCCGATGCGAACGCGATGCGAACCCAAACGCAGTGATAAGCCACCGACGGGTCAAGAAGCAAACAAAAAGACTGTCAATATGTCAGATCGGGGGGCGCAACAAATCTTCATCGCCGTTCCCTCGGCAAAAGCAATGATCGCTGTCTTGTCAATTAAACACGATCCCGTGTTGGTCCGGCAGTCCGGCGACCATCGACACCCTGCTTGCTTTTTTCCCTGTTTCTTTGCTTTGTAATTTTGGGGGTTCATTCGGGACTCGCATATCGTAACAATCTCATCAGGCGGGCGCGCACCACGCCGAACTCTAATCGATAGAGTTTCTACTCAGCCAAACCTTCGCGCAACACAGGCACGACGAATACCACTGCCAAGCAGCAGCTTCCCGGCACATCCATAGCTAGTTCAGCTTGGATTGTATCGCCCGTCACGTCCTATTATTAATAATTGTTGTATGTTATACGGCCTCCCGGATCTAAACGATGTAGCGGTATAGACTTGTGGTGTTAGTGAATGCAAGTATGATCAGGTTTTCTGTTTCCGCACTTTTTTAATTAATCCGCCCAGTATCAAAATACGTGCTCTGGCTTGGCGAGCGAACGGATCGCCAGCGAGAAGACGTTTTACCGGTTCTGGCAATATACTCGCCGTGATCTTCAGGTCTACTGTACGCTACTTTTGGAGCCTACAACGCATGTAGACGAGCCCACGTGCAAATTGGGACGGATGAGCAACAGCAAAGCAGGCAAGCAAGCAAGCAAGCAAGCCGTTTACCCAACCCATGCGGGAAAGAAAGTCACCTTGGCCTCGCTGGAGAGGGGCCGCCCGGAGAGGCCATACCTACCAGGCGTGCCCATGTGATAGCCGCCTGCAGAAGACTGGATCCCGCCAGGACGAGGGGACACAAGTGACAAAAACCAAGGCCCAACTGCATTGAACTTGTCCCCACGCTTGCCCATGAGAAGAGGGGTCCGAAGTAGTCCAAGAGATTCACCGAAAGTCACGGACGGAAAATAAGCTGCTGCTGCATCAAATCAACGAGTTGGTGTTGATTTGAAGACTGCCCAAACATCCATGCAATGATGAGTCACACTGCGTTGGCCCGAGAGGTAGTGTAAGTGTGTATCGTATGCTGTGTAAGGTCGTACGTATTCGTACTAAGATAACTTCATGACCCCATGTCGGCCGCCTGAAGGAGGAGGCATTGGGAAGAGAGGAGCAATTGATATCAAGTCCATCTCTATCAGCCAGGGTTCGCCCGTACCCTGGCAATTAATTTTTCGTTCTCTTCCTCTCTGGAGGGGCGGAGCCGCAATTCTCTCTGCGAACCCCAGCTCTGCCAGCCGCGTATCCCACCAACAGCGTTGCAGCAAATGCCAAAATACCTACCAGCCCGGCGTGGTCCTCCTCTCCGCTGCCGTGCACGCCGAGGAGCGGCCCAATTGTCGACGTCAGGAATCCCCAGAAGAATGGATGGGCATGAACATGGGCATGTCGAAAAAGCAAACGTGCCATGATGAAAATTTTCACGGCAATGGAACCGAGAAGAGTTGTTGAATAACGGTCGCGCAGGCCCCACGGGCAACGATCTTCTCCGGGCTCGCGCTGCATGAGGAAGTTATTTTCTCGAGTCTTGACGCAAATCCTTCTCTACAATTTCGCCAAACGGCCAATTCGATCACGCGTGCCAAGTTTAGAGTGAATACTACGGAAGGGAAGGGGACCGGGGTGGGCGTCGCTCAGCGGAGCGCAGCGCACGCCGCAGCGGCATATATTGTAGACGTCGGCAATACAATGGTGACATGCTAGAGTAAGTACCTGCTGCAGAGACCCCGGGACAATTATCTTCATGTACATTAAAAAAGGTTTGGATGGTTAGATTGAGGCGCCCCGATGTTCCGTCGCGACGCGACTTGCTGGTACTTGTTGGTTATTGATAGTACCTACCTACACTGCAACATCTCTACTGCCGATGATCTCGTCGCGATATAGACGCCCGAGAGCCAGGAGCCTTGTCGCGAATGCTTGGACAGTTGGGGAAGCATTCGGAAGCACGGATGTTGGCAGTGAGGCAGTGAGGAAACAAAATTAGCTCGACCGCAGGATTATGTATGGTATGCATGTTTCATTCAGCGTCTACCATATACATAGTACAGAGTAGTATGGATTTCCATTTTTATCTCAAGGACTTCAGGCTTCAGCCTTGAAGGCGCCAAGTCCCGCATCGTGGCATTGACCATATTTCTGTCCTTCCTGGGGTTGTTGACTTTATCAATGCATCCACAACACGCATTGATTTGATTCCAATTCTCGTTGCACAATGTCACACTTATTGCTATGCGAACATGCTAAGTGGCTCCTTCCGACACCCATGCTGCTGATTGCTGACAGCGTTTTTCTCTTCTCTATCCATCTAATGCGTGATGCTTCTCTTTTTTTCCCCTCAAAATGGGGACTTTGAGCCTCCAAGCGCTGCACCATGCATACCATGCTGCCAGGCTACCACCAAAAGTCATGCTCGCCGGTGGGTATACACCGTAGCTGCGTCCGAAGCCAGGGATGCGATTAATAATGACCCTCACGACACTTGAACCCAAAGGACGACAACCAGATTCTCAGGGATGTATCGCGGGCGCGTACGGGAATCTCACATTGATCAGCAGTCAGCTACGACTTTGAGCGATGGAAACCTCCCCCAAAAAGAACCCACGCGCACATCGTCATAGAAGAGCTCCGTTCGTCGTTTCAGACAACTGAGGGATTGACTGACAATCTGGAGCCAAAAGGACCCTGAATTCGGGACATGGGCACTGACAGCTCACCATGTGGGGAACGTACCCCCAGCGGACGAGATTTCGGCGCCGCGTATTTGCAGCAACGACGCACTTTGGCTTTCAACCAATTCGAGACAAGCCTCTTCTCGTGATCTTCTCCCTCGTCCGACAGACACATGGACCATGCACCGAAGCTGGAGAAGAACAATGAGAAAACTCTTCCACAGTCTTCGATTTTCAACTGCCGGTCTGCGAAATGAAGCTCAGACTCTCGTGCAGTCCGGCCACAGCGGCTTCTTTGGGGGGCGTCCAGCAGGAAAAATTGCCTAGGGTAATTTTACAAAATGGTGCGCAAACCCACTCTCCGGAAATTTGACAACCTTCTAGAAGAATTCTTAGGCGAAAATCCACGATGCCTCGAGGACAAGGGAACGCTGTCCGGGAAGACCTAAACTCCAGCAAGAGAATCATTGGCAATTCGCCTCTTGCGCCTCCCCAGGGTTCGCTACTGTTTCAGCAGCCAGCGACCCAGATGGCCTTAGACGCCGCTTGGAGCCGAGGACGTAGATCGCTTGACCGTTTTCTTTTTTGCCCACTTGTCTCCCCATCCCCTGTCGTCTTTAGCCTCTTTTGTTTTTTTTTCCTCCTCTCCCAAGCGCTTCTGTTTTTTGTTGGGCCCGCGCACAGGACAGGCGGTGTCGCGACGTATGCATCGCACTAGAAGACGAGCAGAAGCATTGATGCCATTGATGCATACCCATATCCATGTCCATGTTCCAACCACCTCCGAGCGACGGCGGCGTATGTACCATACAGCAGACAGGGTCGGTACGGTAGACTTCGGGTTCGCGACTGAGTGGCTGACTTGATACTGGACCCCGTTTTCCCGCCAGAAAAACCAAGGAAGGCCGAAAGGAACAAAAAAAAAAAAGGAAAAAGGCTGGCAGGGTATCGATGTCGATCGTCAATACTACCACGATTCCACCAGGGTTATCTGATCTGGTCGAGCTTGATGTCCGATGGTATGATGGATTTGTATCGTACTATCGCACATTGTTGCCCCAATGGCGATGTGACTGGTGACTGGTGACTGGTGACTGGTGACTGGTGACTGGGAATAAGACCTGCTTTTTTGGCAACTTTACGTACCTTCGGCACTTCTGCTCCGAACCCCAGCTCATGTCTCATCCCAACTCATCACTTACCGCCAGGCTGGGTCGAGCAGCAGAACCTGAAAAAAAGAAAAGAGAAAAGTGGGTATATCGCTTTTCTTTTCTTCTTCTAATGCATACGAGCGAATCCTGCCTGCTTCCTCTGACATGTCTTGCGGATACTCTGGTTCCCGGCGAATACGATGCGATCCTATTGCTGGACGTTGTTCAGACTCGGACTCATTTCGTTTAAGCTCTCGGCAGCAGCTGTCAGAGCAGCCATTGTCCCTGTCATCCAGCCGACTGGGTCAAGTGGCTGGCCAGGCTGTGAGAAGCTGGGATTCTCGCATTCAGCTGCTTCCTTTTCATGGCCTCAGCTCGACCTGCCCCCGGACTACCCCCGTATATCGGTCGTCCGTGTCATTCGGCAACACCACATTGAGCAGCTCCGGCTGCCGCATTCAGAGGTGTCGACGTGTCATAATACGGTCATGGACCTGTATCACCGCTGGTATTGCTGCTCCATTGATCATGTTGTCGTTACACACGGGTGCCTGTTGCCGTCAACCACCACCTGAGTGGCGATGCTATTTATTGTCCGCTTATGGCTCGGCTATCGACCTCCATCCTTTGGGTAGCATTCAACTGATTAATAGTTCAGCCTACTGACAATACACATACATTCCCATCGATGACCACGTCGAGCAGGTAGGTAGGTATACAGTACTGACTTGACCTTTCGGCCTAGCTGCAGCTTGAGAAACTTGCTTCTGACCTGCAGTCAGCAACCTGCAGCTTGATCGCAGACAGGCTTAGATCTTACATCGCTGTTCTGCAAGCTGGCTGTGCCTCTGGGGTGTGGGCGTGGCACGGCATGCAGCCTTGTGGCCTTTTGTCCCTACATTAGGGACGGAGTCGAATCCATGCAGGGCGTCGGTCCTTGTGATACTCTCAGGAACCATGGTTGATCTCTCTCCAATTTACCCCCATCCCAGCCCAGCCACATGAGCTATCGCGGGCAGCGGTCTGCTGATAATGCACCTCGATACTGCAGTGGGCGCGAATCTCCTGCAGGTCTTTGGGGCGCAGTGCCCAAGTTGCTGGAATTCATGGCCGTCGCCGGATACGACGTCGACCCCAACTGCCGGCTCCCCTATGAGCGAGCCATTGCGTCCCGTCGTCGACCGGCTCGCTCTAAGCCCTGCATAGCACCAAATTGCACGTCGCGGCCACTGCTCTGTCGACGCGTCCAGACTCAGCGGGAGATGCGACAACCGTCGACCAAGACTGGAACGCTAGAGGGACAGCAATACAAGAAGAGTCAGCAGAGCAGAGCTCCTTTCTGGGGGTGCACGACGCGGACCACCACGCTTGCGGAGAGATGGTTCCCAAGAGTCTGGAAATGGCTGGCTCAGCTGCAGCCTGTTTTTCGGCAACGGGCCAATCAAGTGCTTGGACGCCGTTGAAACAAGTCTGAGGGAGGTCCCAAGTACAGTGGTACAAGGGGGAAAGGCCACTCTCAGACCCCTCGCGTCACTCATCGCCCACGTGGAGGTCAGGGGCAGCAACTCGCTATACCCTTGCCGGGCTCTTTCACGATAGCCAAGTGTTTCCGGCATTCTGCTTTCGTATTCGATCCTTTTCTTTTAATGCTGATGCCGCCTACATAGCACAATATCAAATCGTCATCACTCTTTTGACAGGCACACATGACTAGTGTGCCGGTGAACCGAAGACATGCCATTTACAGAACACATACGCAATACGGTTGCTGTTGATGATGGCAATGTCAGGCCCGCGACGGCCACAGCCTTGAAAGGTTACGCAAGCTACCCCAAACTTGATATGTCGTTGGACTTTTTGGCTCCAACTTGAATGCCGGGGACGCTGCATCCAAAGTGTATCACATACAGGTGCCACGACAGCTTTCTCCTCCTCGGGGGCTAATATGGAAGGGTGGCACAGGTGACAAAAGGTCATGTTGTTTCCATTTTGATATTGATGGGCGAGCGATACGTGATACCACCATGCCTCTGGCATAATTGAATTGCAATATCGGGCTTACTCTTGCATCATCATCACACACCTGCCGCCCGCGATACATACATGGTGCCCCCGCGCGCGACTCCATTCCTTCCCGGCTGGTGTGGCTGCGGCACACCACAACAATCGGGCAGGCCCCGGTGCCTTGCAAAAGCCAACAACAGGCGCGGTGCGTGGGTAAGGTTGCTGTGGGATGGGCGGGGCTGTCTTCGTTGTCAGCTTTGTGTTGCGATAAGCCGGCCGTCCAAAAGCCAGCCCACCAGCCCACGATGACAGGTACAATCGGTCGAGAGGATGCCTTCCGACCCTCCATATCGGCGCTGATTAAGCTGCGGGGAGGCATGTTTTCTCCATCATAGGTGTGGATGGTGCCGTTTTGGGTAAACGTTGTGGTGTCGTCGCTTACGAGGCGACGAAGAGGAGACGAAACTCAATGTCGCGATGTCGTCAGGACCAACCAACCAGTCACCAGCTGTACCTGTCAATCAGAGACCCGGTAAAGCAGCAGCATGTGTGTCTGATGTGATGTGAGTGCGCCTCCAACGTCTTGTCCATAAGCCACAGACCACTTTTTTTTCCAGGCAACGGACGAAATCCAATTCATCGCCCAGCCATACAGACTATATCCGCATTGCCATCGTATACCCGGTCTTGCGAGCAAGCTGTTGTTGACCTCTGGGAAGGTGCGAATAGCAACTAGTGGGGGGTACAAAAAGGAGCTCTGGAGCCTAGATTCACAGGGCAGCATTCTTACCAATACACCACCGTCTTTTTGGAATCCGTCTTCCACTGTTTTTCTGCTGTCTGAGACGGTTTTTAGCTCGACACCATCAGAGACACAGAGTTGAACGGCTCCGAGGCGTCGGTCCTGCATACGAGCTTGAATGGAGTTGGAAAGCTTGCCAACCACCACTAATACATTGGCCTGCGAGATAACCGTATGTAGTCGTCCCAAAGGGGGTTGAAACATGGATGGGATTCGTTTGACAACTCATCAAGTCGTGTCCGGGGTCTCGCGGCCGACTCAGTCGACCCGAGAAAAGAAATCACAATAGCGATGCAGATGTATTCTTTACAAAGTCCCACCTCTCCACACCAACCTGCTTGCACGATGGTAGGTAGTATATCGAAATCGGTATCATAATACTAAGGTATGGAGGCGGGCGATCCTATTAGTGCCATGCCCTTCATGTTGTCAATGTCGGTAATACTGGGGTAGCATTCTGTCCCCCGGTCACTCTGACCAGCTGACCAACTCCGACACACCACTTCGTCTCACTGGCCCATGCAAGGTACAGCTACAGGCCAGGGCCATAATTCCTAGGCAGAGAGAGCTCTTTGAAAGCCAATTCTGCTATATGGATACATACGTAGGAGCAATAGAGAACCTTGGGGGTACGGTGTGGCACCCAGCTTTCATGCAAGCTCTTCTGCCCTGCATCATGTATTGCTATCGACCAAGGAACGTGTTATCTTGGTTGTGTCTTGGCCTCCCCTGAGGAGAGGGTTGTTTTCTGCGGCCACTTTCTCTCTCTCTCGTTATCATACGACAATGTTCGCCCCCCCCCCCCCTCTTTCTCCGTTGCTACTATGATTCATTGTATCCAGAACCGGCAAGCCGTCGCAGAGGAGAGAGAGAGAGATAGATCTCGATCTCAAGCCGGCCGGCGGGATACTATCAAGAAAAAGAAATACCATGGGCGCCTACTGTAATCCGGCTTCTGAGCTGTCAACATTGTACTATACTGGCGTGGCTTTTTTTTTTTTTTTTTTTTTTTTTTTTTTTTTTTTTTTCTCGAGCGGGAATCCTTCCAAGGTACCAGCACCTGTGTGGGCCACGGCTGACAGGTACCGCTCGAGCTTCATGATACATGATACATGGCTCCCTCGCTGTTGGGGAGGAAACGGGGAGATGGGAAACTAAAACAAATCATTCACGATCCACCCCCGGACCTTTTTTGCCATGTTCAAGTCTGTCGCCAGTGAGCGGGTCGATCATAGCTCGGTACCGTCGGAATTCGCTCTGGTAGCATCTCACCACACGGACTTTTGCGTTGTGTTCCTGGCCTGGTTCCAGCATTTTCGAAACTCGACCCCAGCATCATTTGCTACTGAAGATGCATTGAATCATCACAGCTAGAGATCCAGTTTTTAAAAAAAGATCCCTAGGTTATGTACCGCGCCAGTGCTAGAGCAGGACCCGCGTAATATGTCAGGTACCGTAATAGAAAGTACATGTACTACCGCAAGGTCCAGTGGCCCCCCCCTTTTCCCTTTCACTTCAGGATATTGATGGGATAGCTGTATCGAAAATGAGCCATCTATGCCTTCCAACAATCCAAGTCATCGATATCGCGACGCAACGCGAGCACCCCGGCAGAAAATCAGTGGATCGGGCTGACGGGCGCTGAGACCTGGGAAAGACTTGTGGGTAATGGAGAAATATGAATCACGATAGTACTAAGTACGGGGTACAAAGAGGCAGAGCGATGTCTGGATATTACGGGAAATACCTGGCTCGAGGCAACTAAACCTGCCTCACAGGCCGCATAGCGCCGCATCCGTCTCATTGCAGCCAGCCAGCTAGGTTAGGAGAGATAGATGCCTGCCAAACCCGGCGTATGTGTCACCAACAAGCCATCATCGATCATAGATCTGAATCATTTGACAACGGAATATTATTCAATTCCTGCCTCGCCGGCAAACGGGAAACTTGAGCTTTTGGCAGCTCGCGCACTATCGCGGGCTATTGTCAATCCCCATAGCGCCTCAAGGCTGATCTCCCCATAATTCCAACTAGGCAACGGCTCGCCCGGCCGTAACACGTTGATAGATTGATAGGTACGATGTACCAGATAGCATAATCATCTTGCGAGCTCAATACTGTGACATTTCCGCCTACAGGGGTTTATTGGTTCAGCTGCGCCCTTGCGGCTCCATGATCAGCAATCGTTATCCTATTCCGTCTGAACTCTGGGGTTGTAAACTTGTGAGCATGGACGAAGCCACCAAGAAGCGAGATTGTTACGGGTCCAAGACGTGAATCATTCTCAAGATGGCCCTTCCTCACCCGCAGGCATCTGCGTTGAGATGATGAAGTTCTCCATCATCGCCTGACCTTGGCCCTGCTGCTGTTGGCCTTGGCCTCTGCCGGCCTTGCTGCTGCCACCGGACCCCGATGATACCCTGCCGCTGTTCCCCGCAGCTTGGGGGTTGTCCCGGCGCTTAACCACCAAGCACAGCACCCGCCCGTAGATGGAGAACCCGTCGTACGTGATATCCATGGCGAGCTTCTTCTTGTCATCGGCCCCATCGTCGATTGCAATTGTGGCTTCCTTGCGACGTTTATGTGGGGGCTGACCGGGCTGCGACTCTACATCGCCAACGTCTCCCTCGTCGTCCGAAGAGATGAAGAGACCTTCCTCTTCCTCTTCGTCTTGTCCCGTGTCTCTCCGCGCTCGCTTAGGTCGCCTAGCTGCCGGTGCATCCGCGTCGGACACAGGGGCCGCTGGAATCGCGGCCAGCACGGCCCCAATGTCGTCCTCGTCGTCTTCTTCCTGCAGCGTGATGGGGGCCGCGACGGCCTCCATGTCCACGTCGATCGGCGCTTCGTTAGACGCGCCAACTAGGCCCCGACTGGAGGTCGATGTGAGCTTGGTCTGGGATTTGTCGTGAAAGTGCTTTTGTTTCGTAACCAGCGAGTGGCGCGTGGTGGTCTCGGTCAGGAATATCGAGACCTCGAAGTCATCTGCAATGCGACCCGGCCAGTCCCAAGGTCAGTGACATGTTCTGTATAACAATGATACCCATGTTGCCGTCAATATGTCGTATACACGACATATATATCTCTACGGCTGCTTCATGCCGTGCAACGCAACATATACTGGAGGGATCGGTTGCAGTCGTATAGACCTGAGACATGGCTACCGGCGCAGGTATACGTGATGAGTCAACTGACCTTCCACAACGACATCCTTGATGCCCTTCTTTTTAGTGCTCTTCTTTCGTGCGCGCTCCCTCTCCTCTCGCAGTTTAGGCAGAACCAGCGGGCGGACGGCCTCAATCACCCGGGGCAGCACATTGTGCCGTGGGTGCAGGAGCCAT
Organism: Pestalotiopsis sp. DP-2020a; assembly: GCA_018115615.1. NCBI lineage: Eukaryota > Fungi > Ascomycota > Sordariomycetes > Amphisphaeriales > Sporocadaceae > Pestalotiopsis > Pestalotiopsis sp. DP-2020a. The sequence continues at coordinate 839,558 of JACVEI010000062.1, read as the reverse complement.
GTCTGCGCCAGGGCGGGATTGTCCAGGTAGATGCGCACTTCCAATACTGAGTATTTTGTTATTCGCAGGTATCGGCGAATTGGTGCCATCGTACGTTCTCAGGGCGGACGAGAGGAAGTGTTCGTGTGCATTTCTGCTGCCGTGTTGTAAAGATTCGACGATGACGAGATAGCTAAGGTTACCAATATCTAAATGAGTAGAGCATGAGAAAGGCTCACAGTTGGAATGCGGCAATGACGCAGCTGCTGAAGGTGGGATGTTCAGCCTCGCTTTAGCGATCTTAGTGGGCTGGAGCTGGAAAAGGTACAGGGGCCGATTGGTAGATCTTTAGTGCAGAACAGTGGTGTCGCAGCCTTATCAGTGCTATGCCTGCAGAGCATCAAGCTCCGAAGCAAAAAAAATCCAATGCTCTTCGCGAAGTCGCGACACGTGGAGGACTGAGAAAGAGAAATCGACAACTCCCGTCATGGTCTCATGAAACGACCATGTCGAAATCATGGACGTCAACTTTGAGGCTGCCCAAGTCCACATTACCGTATGAATTCTATGTAACTTGCTCAATTGACTCCAGAAGCTGAACCGTACCATGTAGACCGAGACCTGCGGCCCAGTTGCGCGAGCAATACATTAAGCGCTCCGCGGACGACCTCTACGAATGGCAGAAATCCAATCGGCCGAGCGATGATACCTTTGTCCTCCACGATGGGCCGCCGTACGCCAATGGCAACCTCCACGTCGGCCATGCGCTCAACAAAGTCCTCAAGGACATGATCCTGCGCGTCAAGGTGCAGCAGGGACGCCAAGTCGACTATGTGCCCGGCTGGGACTGTCACGGCCTGCCCATTGAGCTCAAGGCTCTGGGAAAGGCGGAAGATGGGGGCAAGAACCTCACGGCAGTCGAGGTGCGCAAATCGGCAAGGAACCTGGCGAGCAATACGGTCCTGAAGCAGATGAAGAGCTTCCGGAGCTACGGCGTCATGGGCGACTGGGATCGGCGGTGGACAACCATGGACGCTGCTTTCGAGATGCGGCAGCTCAGACTCTTCCAGAAGATGGTCAAGAAGGGCTTGATTTATCGAAGATACAAGCCCGTCTACTGGTCTCCTTCCTCGAAAACGGCACTCGCTGAGGCCGAACTAGAGTACAAGGACGATCACGTATCCACCGCAGCCTGGGTCAGATTTCGTCTTGACGATTCTTGGAGAGAAGTTCCGGAGCTTGCAGGAGCCGATGTAAGCATTGACGGGGACCTGTATGCCGTCATCTGGACCACGACGCCTTGGACACTTCCCGCAAACCAAGCGATTGCTGTCCGCGATGATATGGATTATATTATTGCTTTGGATCGCAAGGACGGATATATTGTCGCAGCAAGCCGCTTCGAAGAGGCGACAAACATGATACCTGGCATTACGGCTACCCTTGAGGAAACCATTTCTGGCAGGCATTTGAGAGATCTGAGTTACCAAAATCCTCTCAAAGGCAAATCCGCACCACTGCAACCAATAATACACGCAGACTTTGTCACTGCAGACTCGGGTTCCGGTCTCGTTCATCTGGCCCCTGGTCATGGTTTCGACGATTACGAAGTCTGTCGCTCGTTAAATCTACCGGTCACGGCGCCAATCGATGATGAAGGCAAATTCACAGCAGAAGCATATCCAGATGACCCAGACCGGCTGACTTCAGCCCCTTCCATCAACCATGGCGGCAGCCAAGCTGTGATTGAGCTTCTGGATGATGATATCCTTCACGTTGAGAAGTACAAGCACAAGTACCCATATGATTGGAGGACGAAGCAGCCAGTTGCCATGAGAGCTACGGAACAATGGTTTGCTGACGTTTCTCATATTAGAGACGACGCACTGAGCGCTTTGGAGAATGTACGTTTCTTTCCAGAAGTGGGACGGAAACGTCTGGAAAGCTTTGTCAAGGGACGCAGCGAGTGGTGCATTTCGAGACAACGTGCTTGGGGTGTCCCTATTCCTGCCTTATACGATAAGAATGGGGCTGCGGTCGTCGACGAAGCAACCGTTGAACACATTATTTCTGTCATGAAGGATCGGGGTACGGGCGCGTGGTGGTCTGACGCACCAGATGACCCAGCCTGGATCCCTAGCAGCCTCTCCGGAGAGTATCGAAGGGGCACCGACACCATGGATGTGTGGTTTGACAGCGGTAGCAGCTGGAGTATGATGTCTGGTCAAGCCGACGTCTACCTGGAGGGCTCTGATCAACACCGCGGCTGGTTCCAGTCAAGTCTTTTGACGCGGGTTGCCGCTGGCGCAGTCGAAAACGCAGATTTTGTCAAAGGTGCTCCCTTCAAACAGCTGATCACACACGGTTTCACTCTGGATGGCGAGGGTAAGAAGATGTCAAAGTCTCTGGGCAACATCATCGAACCTCAACAGGTCATGGATGGGTCTTTGCTGCCACCAGTCAAGAAGAAGGGCAAGGCAGCACAAGGACCACCTACGTATGACGCTCTTGGAGCTGATGCGCTGCGGCTCTGGGCTGCAAGCAGTGACTACACCAAGGACGTTGCCATTAGTGAGACGGTGCTCCGGGCTATCCATACAGCGTTGTTAAAGTACCGCACCATTGCAAAGATGCTGCTGGGCTCTATGCATGAATCTGCTCGGACTGCACCACTCATCACTGCAGACCACATTGCTCTGATTCAGCTACAGGACACCATGGAAGAGGTCGGAAAAGCCTTTGACAAGCATGAATTCTACAGAGGCTTCAATGTGCTCAACCGATGGATCACAAACGACCTTTCAGCCTTCTACTTGGAAGCTTCAAAGGACAGACTGTATTGCGGTGATGGAGGTGGTGTCCTCGAGCCCATCTTCAACGGCATGTTACGAATGCTTGCGCCAATGACCCCTTCGCTAGTCGAGGAGGTATGGGATCATCGTCCAGAGTGGATGAAGCAGGACTCGGGCATTGTTCATCCTCTTCACCAGCTGTATGCCTCTCCTGTCATCTCAGAAGATCGCCTGTCGCAGGATCTCACTGCCATACGCAAAGACATACCGATCCTGATGGCTGTCCACTCGGCCATCAAGACGGGCCTAGAGAAAGCCCGAGCCGACAAGGTTGTGGGTTCCTCGTTGCAGAGCTCCATTGTTGTGTCGACTACGGACACAGAGACCATTGCTGTCTTGAAGAGGTACGCTGACGAGCTAGCCAACATGTTTGTGGTGTCGTCGTTGGAAATCAACGCAGGAGACGCAACCCCGGGCCCGCCAGGCTGGGATCAGTACAAGCAGGAGATTGGAATCAACGGAAGTGGCGCCAACGGCACCATTGCAGTTCTCCCGCCGCAAGACGCAAAGTGTTCTCGCTGCTGGCGTTACATCGCCCCTGCCGAGGATACCCTTTGCGGTCGTTGCGAGGACGTGGTGAAAGTGTAGGCTAAGATGTGTACAAAAACCCTAGACATATGTATAGTAGTGGGAATAGCCACAGTACGATACCCATAATTGTAGTCAAGATGGGAAACTCGACTCATCATCATTGTATTATACCACCATGGCAGGATAAAAAAATCGATTCTTCTCAATATCGTATAAAAACAATATCTCGTGAACTTTCATAGCAAAGTGCTAGCGCTACGCCAACTCGTAATGGGATTCTTGTTGAGTACTTTGTTACAGTCTATAGCGATATTCAGTTGTGGCAGGGTGCATCGAACTACATTTGGTTCCTGACTGCCATATTTGGCATGTTTGGGACAAATACTGCTTTGCACTTTCACGTTGGGCACATCCAGAAGCGGCACTTTCTGCCAATAATCTTTCCAGAAATCATTATCCTGGACAGCACAGCAGAAGTCATCGTTGTTGTGCTTCCTGCGTAAATGAGTTCGAGTCGGAACTTTCGCCACTTACCGCTGATCTTCCGTGGCCGAGTTCAACTAGATCCCGCATTGACGAGACTAGAAGTATCGACATGCGCAGGACCTCATGCGTAGTCTATAGCCATCGGATCGTCCTAGACATACGGGCCTTCTCGCGGCGGATCCAAAAGAGGACCGCGCCGTGCTACCGCCAGACGAGATCATGCCGCTGCACGTCTTTCTGAGCTGAGGCCAAAAGCTGTCGATCAAAGCAATATGATGAAGCTGCAGGGTCGTTCCCAAACCAGATGAGCCTCACCATCGAGTAGGGTCGTGTCCGTCAAGGTAGGGTTGCCACCAGGGGAATTTTCTGGGATATTGCGGGTACGCCGCCATTGGCCATGGTATATATGACAGTCCTGCATGGTCATATTGAGGTTGTCAGTGGTTTCGATTAAATCACGCCGCAACTGGTGTTTCTTATTCGATGTTGGCCCTGCCCCTGAAGATTGTATTGCATTGCATCTGGCATGAAACCCCGATTTAATATCGAGGACCAGTATTTCGACAAAAGTTTTTACATTGGTATCTTATTCACTATATGTCTACCCCGATCTGATTGATTCTTTTGAATCTGTCCTCGTCCGCTCTGTTGCATTTCGCACCCGATTAGAATGGGAGAGATATTTTCTCTCCCGTCTCTCGCACGCATCTAGGTTAGGTTTGGTCAACCTCCTGGACACTGGCGAATAGCCCCCTTCCATTGTACCGCACAGAATATTTCTAGAAGTGCTACTCGGAACACGATCAATGCCTTGAAAAATGCTCTCCATCTGCCAAGACTGGACTCGGCGCGGTGTGCCTGTACTAGAAGCTCGAACAAGATTTACATTGATCCTTACGGCTCTTCCAGCCGGTGATCACCAACGCCATATTTTCGCTTGATACAGGAAATGAATGAAGCAAATGGCAACGATGATTTGATAGGAGTCGGTTGGCAGATGGCTTGGAATAAAAACAGTCGAGTGGCTGTTGGCTGGTCGTTGGGATGAAATGTCCACCAGTCAGATGGCGAGATGGATGTGGTTACATATCAGTTTCGTTCCTGACGGTGAGCTATAGGGATATACGTGCCTGAGAACCGCCAAGATAACCATGAAAATGTGAAATGAGTCCAGACGTAACTTCGCAGTCCGATTATCTCTCTCTCTATGCAAGGTCGACGTTGGGGCCCCGACAAGCCCGACTAGCCCCTGTTGAGAAGGATGGGGGACTATGGAGGAAGGCGGCCCGTGATTTCAATCGGTAAAGCGCCTCGAGAGGCGAGCCTCAGCTGAGGGACCTATGGCAGGACTCGACATTTTTTCGTGTCGTGCTCGTTTATGCATCTCCGCGAATCTGGCCTCCCCTCCTGGATTGAACACGCATTCTCTTCTTGCATGATTGTCTTGATTGAACCGCTGCAACGGGTCGGACGTTGTCTGTTCGGTGGGTATGAATTCGACAGCTGACGGGGTAAACCACCACCCCCCAAAAATAAGCTTACACGAGACACCCCGGTCACGATTTGTAACCACCCACAGCTCGCTCACAGGGGGGCGATGATTGCCTACAGTTCCTAGCGTCTTGTCACCTTTGAGCGTCTTGGAATCGAGGGCCGTCTTCCGGGCGTCGTCAGTGTCGCTACGCCGTTGGCCCCAGGCCCCGGTCGCTTTGTGAATGTTCGACGCGGGAATCGGATGAGCTTGATTGATGCCCCAAGACGCCACCTTTTACTTGGGCCTGCTCCGGATTACATACTTGCACTCTGACCGGCGAAAATGTATACCCTTTATGCATGCTGCTGCTTACTTGCGCGGCCCCAACAAGCAACCATGTCGTGCTTGTGTACGTCGTAGGCCTTCCGAGAAGGAAGGACGGGGAGCAGAATACTGAGCGTATCGTTCCAAGTCCACAACCGTCGGTGGAGCCGAACGTGAGGGAGGATCTTTGTGGGGGAGCCCAAAGCCGCCGATCCGGGGAAATTCCCCTTGTATCAACTTCCCCAGATATCTACTCCCAGTAAAAAACAGAACAGACACGTCCAGTAGTAGCCAGCGATGCCGAATATAGCCATGTCCTCCGGTTTCGAGACCACCCATCGCTACCTTTCAAACCCGTCTTCCGCTACGCAGAGGGCTCACGTAACTGGCCATCACCCCGAAGCCAAGCCTGGCCTCGCCGGTCTGCCCTATTATGGACCACCCAGTCGATGAATCTCGTCCGACGCGAGCAAGCCTGGCCAAGGACCTGATGTCTAGCCCCCCTTGCACCCAGAATTTCGCAACGGTATACAACACGCCTGACAAGGGTTTACCGACCGCGATTTTCGGATCGCCTTTGCAGCCACCCATGATTCCTACTGCTACTGTACACCCATCTGGGCGCTCATCTCGAGCGTCCCTGCATGGGTACGGTATTGCGTGGTTGATGTATGGGTGGCCCCGACCTAGTACCTTTCATTCCTACCATCTGGCCACGGCGATTCTGAAGGACTCCTGATATAAAGAATGCCAACAACCTCGAACCCCGGGGATCCTGCTCCCCTTGCTCTCTCCTCAAGCACCTGTTTCACTCGCTTTCTCTTCTCGGGATTGCTCACGGCCAGTCTGTGGTAGACAGCATATTCTCGTTCTGTTCTTTACTAGCCACTCGGCTTTGTAATTGCGACAGGAAATCATCATGTCGCTCGAAAAGCAAGACGTCGATGCCCGCGCCTCTCCTGACAAGGTAGCTGCATACCCCGAACTGAAATGTGTATACCCACTGACTCACTTCTCGCGCGCAGGAGCAGGTTGAGACCAAAGTCGTCAAGGGCAATGAAGCCTTTGCCGAGGCCATGACCAAGGACCCCCCTCAGGCTTGGACCGGACCTCAGATCATGATCTATGCCTTCTCCGTCGTTGGCTTCTTCTGCTCGACTATGAACGGCTACGACGGATCCCTGATCAACAACCTGCTGCAGAACGAATCCTTCAAGTCATACTATGGTGTTCAGAGCTCCGGTCTCTGGGCCGGCATCGTCTCTTCCATGTACCAGATCGGTGGTGTCGTTGCCCTCCCGTTCGTCGGCCCCGCCATTGACACCTGGGGACGAAAGATCGGCATGTTCATTGGTGCCGTCCTCATCATTCTCGGTACCATCATTCAGGGTACTTCGGTGGCAGCCCAAGCTTTCATGGGCGGTCGGTTCCTGCTCGGTTTCGGTGTCTCCATTGCAGCTGCCGCCGGTCCCATGTACGTCGTCGAAATCAACCACCCGGCGTTCCGAGGTACCGTCGGTGCCATGTACAACACTCTCTGGTTCTCGGGTGCCATCATTGCCTCGGGAGCTGCTCGAGGTGCCCTCAACGTTGGCGGCGACTACTCTTGGCGCGTCATCACCTGGCTCCAGGCCCTCTTCTCCGGTCTCATCGTTCTCTTTGTCTTCTTCCTCCCGGAGTCGCCCCGATGGCTCTACGTCAACAACAAGAAGGAAGCCGCCAAGGCCATGCTCACCAAGTACCATGGCGGAGGAAACCCCGAGAGTCCCTGGGTGTCTCTCCAGATGCACGAGTACGAGGAGTTGCTCAACATGGACGGCGCCGACAAGAGGTGGTGGGACTACCGCGCGCTTTTCCGCAACAGGGCTTCCGTCTACAGACTTCTTTGTAACGTTGGCGTGTCCATCTTTGGCCAGTGGGCAGGCAACGCTGTGTTGTCCTACTTCCTGGGTGCCGTCTTGGAGTCCGCCGGGTACCTCAACAACATTGAGCAGGCCAACATCACCCTGATCAACTCTTGCCAGCAGTTCTTGTGCGCCATCTGCGGTGCTCTGCTCGTCGACAAGGTCGGTCGTCGTCCACTCTTGATCTTCTCCTTCTCGGCCTGCTGTGTTGTATGGCTCGGCATGACTATTGCCGCCTCCGAGTTTGCCAAGTCTGGTGGTGGCATCAACGACGACGGGACTGTCCGACAGGGTAGCAACAAGGCTGCCTCGCAAGCCTCGCTGGCCATGATCTTCATCTTCGGCTCCGTCTACTCCATCGGCATCACGCCCCTTCAGGCGCTGTTCCCCGTCGAGGTCCTCTCGTTTGAGATGCGCGCCAAGGGTATGGCCTTTTCGTCCCTCGCCGTCAACGTTGCCGGCCTGCTCAACCAGTACGCCTGGCCCGTCGCCATGCAGAAGATTGGCTGGATCACCTACGTCATCTTCACGGTCCAGGACGCCGTCCAGGCATTCATCATCTGGATGTACATCCCAGAGACCAAGGGTCGCACTGTGAGTTCTTCTGAAAGCAATATTCCCACAGTCTCGGTCACTAATATTGTTTGCCTCCCCAGCTTGAGGAACTCGACGAGATATTCGCGGCCAAGAACCCGGTCAAGGCTTCCACTGCTAAGAAGGAGATTGGTCTCAACCAGTACGGCGATGTCGTTGATGTTCACGAGGTTTAGATCAAGTTCAGCTCTGGACATCATGGTCAGCTTATACCACACTAGAGCATGAATTCCGACTCCCCCACCTGTATAACTCAATTGATAATCGTTCGTTTTCACTCTGAAGAATCAAGACCGTGCACTTTGTCTCTGGGGATGTTCGACTAAACTCGTACATGTGCATGTTCATGGCTTGCCCATCATCATCACAAGACACACATTCAGCTTAGTGCAAGACCATGGTCAGCACCGGTCCCTATACTCGTGCCAAGCATCACTCCGTCCGAGCGCAGGGCTGCAGAATCCGGGGAACGACTAGCCACTATAGTGTGCGAACTATATTGAAACAGTTGTACGATATGGCTGGTAGCTGGTAGCTGGTCGGAATGTATGTTAAGGTTTCCCTGCTGATACACAGAAGCTCCCTCATGATCGAGGAGTCCCCGAAGATCATTAATTCTAGCAAGTCGAGAATGCTCGTTGACCGTTCAGCCGCAACAGTTACAGTCGTCTACATGGTCTGCTTGACGAATATAAAAGAAGCGATGAAAGCCCTGCCAAGAGGTCTAATTGTTGAACAGATCATTCAAAGACACACACTCCTCGAAACACAGATATCAGAATATTCACAAGAACATTTTGACGAAATCTTTCGCCTCTACATATATACCAAGCTTTACATTGAAACCATGGCCGTTCCGCTCCGCTTCGTCACCTTCAACATCCGCTACGCGGCCACGACGCTCGAGACCAACGAGAAGCCGTGGTCGCAGCGGGCGCCCTACGTCATCGCCCAGCTCAAGCAGATCATCGCGGCGGCCGCGAGCGGCGGCGAGACCGTCATCGGCTTGCAGGAGGTCCTCGTGAACCAGCTGCAGGACATCCTCGCCGGGCTGGGCAGCACGTGGGCGTACCTGGGCGTCGGGTCCGAGGACGGGCAGCAGGGCGGCGAGTACGGGCCGATTTTGTATCGCCCGTCGGCGCTCAAGGTCGTCTACGGCACCACCAAGTGGCTGTCGAGCACGCCCGACACGCCGTCGACGGGCTTCGGCGCCGCGCACCGCCGCATCGTCACGTACGGCGTGTTCCAGCACCTCAGGAGCGGCAAGCGCTTCCTCGCGGCCAACACGCACCTGGACAACGTGAGCGACGACGCGCGGGTCCAGGAGATCCAGCTGGTCGTGAGCATCATGAAGAGCGCGGCCTCGCAGTACGGCAACCCCGGGGTGGTGCTCACGGGCGACTTCAACTCGGAGCCCGACGGCTCGGCGTACGTGGCGCTGCTGAACCAAAAGTACGTGTCGGACCTGTACGAGTCGCTGCCGCCGGCGCAGCGGGCCGGCTACGAGGACACGTTCACGGGCTTCAACCCGGCCACGCAGCCGTCCAAGGAGACGCGCATCGACTACATCTGGACGGGCCCCGTCGGCCAGGCCAGGTGGAACCTCGTCCGGTACGAGGTGCTGAACAACGTCGTCAACAACATCTACATCAGCGACCACCGCTCCGTCAACGGCGACGTGCAGCTCAACTGAGGAGAGATTCCTGCACAGACTTCTGTATAAACTGTATCTGATAGTTCACTCGCTAGCTTAGCTGCGATCACGCACGTCCTCTCGTTTTCATCTTCTTCGTCGCTCGTTTTTTTATCACATTGGACTCTATGTACTCTAGTCAGCTGTATATTACCTTGTATACGTATTCGCTTCTCCAGCATCTCCTTGTCGTTGGCGTGACGTTGTAAGCGTGCCTGGATCGTGGCTTGTTTGGCCCCTTGCGACTATAGTAAGACATACCTAGACTCGATCTAGTTTCACCCAACCAACGGCGAATCCGATGGGGTGCCGTCTTGTCGGGCTCAGTGTAGATCTGTTTGGTATCAGTAATCCACGTCGACAGTGGGAGCGTGCTGACTTGTGGTCATGAGAGCTGTCGTTGTGGTGAGGTGTGATAACTCTAGAGTCACTCGTTGGAGTGAGGTTCGAGCACCTTATCCAGGCCGGCGAGTTCCTGTCCATCGAGTGTTCAGAGTTTATCCAGATCGTAAGGTTCTGGATGATATGGAACCCGTGAAGGTGTTTTAGTGACAGAAGGATTCGAGGAAACGGCAAGTAATTAAGTATGGCAATTCTAGCTAGTCCGCTGGACTAGAATATAGAGAGAAAGAAAAGTATAGATTTGTAAACAGGGATTACTCCTAGAGTACGGACTTCAAGAGCATAGAAATTAGGACAGAACATGTTTGATCAATCAGGTGCGTGGTAATGTGATACAATCTTTTGTTTATTGCACGTCGTGCTAGGGATCCTATCTGATACAACGACAGTTATTGTAGCTGGGCAGCATCATTCTCTCATAGGAGCTCGATAATGCGAAATGTATATTTTCAGGAGGGTCATCCTAATGTCGGGCTCCAGACTTCAGTTCTCGGCTATCCCGTGATTCTCAAGCCTTACAAAGTTATATGGCTTTACAGCGTTTGATGTTGCTGTGTTGGCAGTCAGAAGCTTCCGCATGGCGAAACAGACATCAAAGATCAAGCCTGTCTGAAAACAATTCGCCAGGAAGCCGGCGTGGTGTGCAGGAATATAACCATCTACGGTCATCAATCAGGTTCTTGGGCAAAGAGACGTGCTCAACAAGTGGTTGAGCTGGTCAAGTAATCAGGTTAACATCATCGGCTGTGACTCAACTGGAAGTTTAGTCTACCCGTTGCCATCAGGCCTCCCGATTCTGTCATCAATATGATGATCCATTCTGTGCGGCAATACTCACAGCATCTGGATCTACCGGACAGCCACGTTATCTGGGCACCAATTGGCCTGCTCTCAGGGCAGCGATGCAGACTCGTGCTAATTGATAGAGATCAACGGTCGGACACTGGTGGTTCGAAGTGTTTCGTATCTCTTAGTCTAGTATCCTGAATAAAAGACGGCCATGATGAAGAAGGATGGAAGGAGTTGCCCAATTATATGGCCGAAAGCGACAAGTGTAGAACCATATCGGGTAGCTTGAACTCTCGGGACCGTGGAGACGACGCACCATCCCAATCAAGCCATCTAGTTGCGCCGCTGAAGACTTCGGGAGACAGCTATAAGTAGGTGGTAAGCACCAACACGAGCCCTCCTCCAGCTTTGATACCATGACGAGGTACCGGATAGTATCGTCATCTTATAGCGCACCATGTCTTTGTCGCTAGGAATGACGTTTGCCGCGTCTGCGAGCGTTATTGGCTCTGCAATGGCCGCTGGTGGGTGATTTTCTCGGCCGTACAGATACACAAAAGCAATCCGCGATTACTGCTGATAAAGTTGTTCAAAACAGGAGCCATGGCCGGATTCTCCATCTCAGCTATCCCGGCGGTGCTCGGGGGCGGCGCCTCTCCGAGCGTCATGGCGAAGGAGTGGTATATCATCTACAACAACGGAAAGGCGGTGCCGGTAGCGGCTCTGATCTCAGCACTCAGCTACGGAACGGTCTCATACGGCCAATACGCAAAGGCCTCAGCACAGTGGCGAGGCTTCGCGCTGGCCGGGGTGCTGACCGTGGCGGCGATCCCCTTCACGATGGCGGTCTTGCTGCCGGTCAACAACGAACTCTCAGCGGCGGCGCAGAACCAGCAACAGCAGGAGGTCAACAAGAAGACCATGAGCGACGATAGAGTTCGAGGCTTGGTCACAAAATGGTCCTACCTCAATGTGGTCCGCCTCAGCCTGCCGCTTTCGGGGGCAATCGTCGGGCTGTGGACGCTGTTGGCTTGAAGGATCTTCAGAGTGTCGCAGACCTCAGGTATCTTGTTGCTGAACGCCTTTCGTGCGTGTACAGAACAAGTTGCGACGCTTCCGGGAGGTAGTAGAAGTAGTCGAGCAATTATACTGTCAGACGGGTCTGGCTATGTCTGGGCCCTGTGACAAAGGCGACAAACCTTGGGCGTGTGACTTTCCAAGCGTGGTGTTCCATCTGGATTAAATTTTGGACGTAGCTTTTCTGAATCCATGACACCTGGGGATTTGAGTGATACTGGATTGATGATGCTGCTCACAACGTTCGTTTATTGTTCACCTAGGTGTAAGAAAGAACATCTGGATGCGAAGAAAAGAAAAGAAACGGATAGAAAGGTAGTACAGAACATGCTGCCAGTAATACCTGAGAGCAGCACCATTATTACGCAATCCTGGCGACTTGTGTGAGACATGCTGCTCAGTGGACGAAAATAGGTGGAATAAGGTAAGGACGGCGCTCCAGATTGGGGGAGAGGCGCTGAACTTTGGGGGGGGCGGGGGCACGTGTCGAACCATCAACCAAACCATTTCAGGCGATTGAGCCAGGATCTCGCTACAAGCACTGCCATCAAGGAGTTGCCTACTGCTTTCTTTTCTCTCTGCCTGCCTGCCTTGCTGCGGTCGAATGCTCGTCATGTTCAAGCAACAGCGGCAGCAGAGTGTAATGTATGTGGTATGTCAGGCATCAGGCACGTCTGCGGGTGTCTGTCTGTCTTGTCCTGTATGCGGGTGCCTTCTTCTTACTGTACTGTACATCCCTACCTACAGAGTACTGCCCAACATTGCCGTCCGATCTGCAACATGACGCCTTGAGCTGCGCTGCTGATAGGAGGCACCGGGCAGCGTCGCAGTATTGTCCGCATTCATCTGATCTGATTTGCTCTGTTCTGATTCCCTGCGCACTTGACTCAACTTCTTGGCTTGCCTGTTGTCTTCTCTTCTCGTGCCGAGCCTGCCTGCAGCCTGCGCCTGTCTGGGTCGTCTTACTTTTGCAATCTTCCCCCTTCTCCTTCTCCTGTATCTTATTAATGCCTGGTCACTGCTGCTACTTTTGCCGTCGTCAAGCGGATGGTACATAGACATCAAAAGACACCTGCCCGTTTTTATCATTTTCTCTTGTTTGTACAAGACGACCATCGTTGAACTATCGTGACACCGCTCCCGGGCCTGCATACGTCGGAACCCGCTCAAGAGTCGATTTGTTCCCCTCGACTGGTGCTAGTTTGGGCGGTCCAGGAAAGAAATGACGTCTCCCATCATTACTGCTGGCCATCATCTGCATTCCACCTCCACGAAATCAACGTTATTACGATCCCGCTCATAAGGCGACCCGACTCCAGCCCTACCGCAACCCGCGCGGCCTCTTCGGATCGCGCCAAAGCAGGAGCCAGCCAGGGAAACGCCCGAGATGGTGACCGAGACCAGAACTCGCACTCAGGCGGAAGAGCCCACAAGTGCAAGTGCTCACCCTCCACAGGCATCTCCACCTCTATCCCCGCGTGCCCGATCCACGAATCCGGGGCAGACACCGCCCGTGGACGGGAAGCTATTCTATGGATATCTGTTCAATAAAGACAGAACCGTCAAGCCGCTTCTAGACGATCTGTTGCGCGCCATCGGGAAATACATTGTAAGGACGATTCCCTCTCCCCCAGGTCGCGGCGCAAGCAGACGAATGCCCGATGATGCTGGTCGCGATGCTATCGTGGTGGGCCCGCCGTTGTACTGACCGTCTGCCGTGACGTAGGAAACCGAGATTGGCGACAAGAACCGACACGTCCTCGACAAGGCCAAACTCGCAGCCTTTTACAAGGCGGTTGGCGGCGACTACGACTCGCTCTTCGTCAAGGCGCCCGACAAGTCGATATCTTACATATGGCAAGCCCTCGGCGTCCAGCACACACTGCAGCCCACCGACAATGACTTCGACCCTCCGTCCATACCGGCGCTGACGTCAAAGGGCTTCGCTCGGTGGCAGTCGCTACAGATCCTGCTCGGACCAGAGGAGCATGTGCCCTTTATTCAGCATGCAGTGCGGAACTGGGGGTTGAAGCACCCAGTCACCGGCGTGCCTTTCCCTCCCGACCTCCCGGCTGATGCATTTCCCAAAGTCTGCGACCCGGAGATCGATCGCTGGCACAAGGAGTGTGCCAAGAGGTTGCGAAGCGACGCTGCGCCTGCTATGGAGAGGCCTTCGCCTGCGTCCGCGCCCGCGCCCGATCCTCGTGTACACTTCAATCATGTGCACGCGTCGGGTCCTTCGCATCATGGGCCGGCGATGGACGACTACTTTGGCCGCCAAAGGCCAAGCGTACCTTTTGTACACGTTGCCGGGCGACCGGGCGTGCACCACAGCCAGTCGACTCGAAAACATAGGGTTGACAGCAGTAGCAGCAACAGCTCCCCAGATGAGCGTTCCCGCAGAAGGCGGAGTTTCTCCGACTACCCATCCCCTATACATGAGAAAGTCCGCCATTCAGTCCACCTAGACCCACGCCCGCCAGCGGTCCGAAGACATAGCAGCCAGCCGCGGCAGGATCCCGCTCCAGATTCGGACTCGGATCTGGACGATGCTCCACCGAGCCCGCGCAGCAGAGTTCACAGGCCAGTCCGCCCTCCGGTCGCTTCGGTTCGAGTTTTCCCGCCCGAGTCGCCCGTCTCGCCGCCCGTACCGCAAGGCCCGGCGCGTTCATCCCATCGTACCGAACAGAGGCAGAACGACTCTCGGCGCCGGAGCATGCCGCCCGGGCATTTTGGCATTCGCCAGAAGGTCATGTCTTTCCTGCCAGGCTCAGGCTCTTATGACAGACAGCGCAGTCCATCGTCTCGCAGTGACCGCGATTCCGACAGTCGCCCAAACAGTGCTCGCCTTCGTCATGAACACGGTTCTACTCGATTAAGCCAGCGGTACTCGGACGAAGCATTTTCGCCTGCTGACTCGGACTCTGATATATCCCCGAGACAACGCTATCATCGCGACCGAGAGCATGAACGCGAGCGAGAGCGGGAGAAGGAGAAGATTCGCCTCCGCGAGGTCGAAGATGAGCGCGAAAGGCGCAGCAGAAAAGACCATGCCCATCTGAGGCCAGGGATCAACAGGCGCACCAGCAGTGCCGCCGACGTGGAGAGGAGATCGCGAGAATGGGACGTGCGAGACCGCCGCGAACGGGACCGCCTTCGAGATCATGCTCGAGACCTCCGAGAGCCCCGAGACGTCCCTCGGACTAGCGGCGAGAGACATCGCAGGAGTTGGAGGGAGCAGGACAGAGAGCATGAGCGTGAGAGAGCAACGAGTCCAGTTGTTGGTGTCAGCGGTAGAAAGTATCCACCTTCGGCTTATGAGACATGAAAAATTGGTGGTATGTAGCGCGGCGCATCAGGAGTTATACGGGCCTGGAATCTCTGCATGATTCTGATGGTTCGTACTTTGAGCCATTATTTCTAGATGGTTGTCGCTTCTCTTTTCTTTTCACTATAGAACTATGAGAGGGAGGAAATACTACCCTGCTCTGGATTTTGGATGTCTAATGTTTGTCATCTAGTCTGTATTTTAACAAACCCAAGCAATGCTACATTATTCTGCGAGTTTTTGCGAGGATGATCTTTTCTGCTTTGGTGAAATGCTTCCAACTGGAGAACACGTCCAACTGAGTTGGATATAAGTCAACTTGAGCATAGCACTAACAACCTAGCAAGAAATTTAAGACGGGCTTGGTGGCCATGAAAGCAGCCCTGGAAAAGAGTACGGGCGCCTTCACTTTACCAGTCTGGATTCACAGCTAGAAAAAGAGTAAAGCGTTCACAAACGATAAATGGGACAAACAACATCTGAATTCAAGAACTACCAATCTGCATGTGTTGTAACTTGTATCGTGAATGCAGCAACCCCATCAATTCAATACAGAAACAACCATGCCGCCATGACTTTGTGTGAACAACAATCTGAGAAAAGACAGCGCAAGAATCCAAGCTTCAACCCTGACCATCCAACCTCCCAACTCCATGCCGGTACCGAGCCATATCGTGTTTCAGGCTGCGTACCAATGTGTGTTCATTCTGCCCCCCTTCCCTTCTCTCCCTCAGCTTTCGTGTCTCCCGCCCCGAAGACCTACTGATCGATGCGACCAATCGACTTCATGCAGTGAGGCGGCGGCGGGTGCGTGGTGCCGTTGCGGATGTGGTGGTGGCACTCCTCGCTGGGCAGCGGAGCAGACCGACGACCCGCGGCGACCGTGAGCGTCGCCGTGGCCGAGGGGAGGCAGCCCTTGAGGGTGCTCAGCGCGCCCCGGATGCGGACCACGACGGCCGTGCAGTCGGCGGCGCTGTTGTACACGAGCCCGTTGGTGGTGACCAGCTCTCTGTGGGTGATGGTGCGAGAGGAAGCAGGCGTGGTCGTCTCGAGCAGGGGGGTGGTCTTGTGGTGTGGCCTCGTCCTCAGCGTGGAGTTGTCATGGACGAGCCCGCCGGTGGGGACCAGCTCCCCGTGAGTGAGGATGGGAGCGGTCGTGGTGGCGTCTGGGGAGGTGGTGGGCTTTCTCTCCGTCCTCAGCGTGGAGTCGGAGCCCCAGGTCTTGTGGGCCCTGGTGCTGGAGGGAGTCATGGTTTTTGTGACCGTCTCCGTCTCCGGCTCCGGCTGCGTGGGACGGCCGACGATGTGGCCCGAGAGCGTCTTGGCCGCGCCGAAGCTCATGGAGGGCTGCTCCTGAGTGCTCTCATCGTCACCATCCTCATCAGCCGCAGAGTCGGCGTCGGAGCTGTCGGCGTCTTCAGGACGAGGAGCGGCGTCAGACCCGACCGTCACAGACCAGTGATCGCCGTAGGTGACGTCGCCGTTGTCCGTGGTAGAGACAGCGGGGAAGGCGGGTCTGGGAGGGAGGATTCCAGTCGGCTCGGTGGTGGGCAGAGCAGTCTTGCTGGAGTCCTCGGCGGGCTCCATGTGGCGACGAGAGATGACGGGAGCGCTCTCGGTGCTGGCCACGACCGGAGGGACGCCGTAGCGGTAGTCCCACGAGGCGGAAGCGGACGTCGTGGTGGTGGTGGGAACAGCCGCGCCTCGGCGCGAGTAGATGTTACCGAAATCGCCGACGTCTGGTACCCCTCCGCCGAACCCTGGAGGCATTGGGAAGCCATCCATGGAAGGCATGCCTCCCGCACCTGGCTGGGGAGGCATGGGCGTGGTGGTGGGAGGCGGGCTGTAATACCACCTCGACGTTGTGGCTGGGGACTCAGGGTTGACGGTGATCGTCTGAGGTCCGATGTAAAAAGTCGGGATGCCTGGGTTCCCTGGTGGTACTTGCATGGTACTTGGGATGCCCTGGTTCCCTGGTGGTACTTGCATCGTGCTCGTGTTCTTGACGGTCGGGTTTGCAGGATCCTCTTCGTCGAAGGGAGGCTCTGTGGTTTGGACAGGCTTGTTTGTTTCCCAGTTCAATGACGTAGAAGCCGAAGTTGTAGGAGCATCGGCGGTCTTTGATACGGGATCCTCTTTATCGAAAGGAGGCTCTGTGGTTTGGAGAGGCTTGTTTGTTTCCCAGTTCAAAGACGTAGAAGTCGAAGTTGCAGCAGCACCGGCGGTCTTTGATACAGGATCCTCTTCATCGAAAGGAGGCTCCGTGGTTTGGAGGGGCTTGTTTGTTTCCCAGTTCAAAGACGTAGAAGTCGAAGTTGCAGCAGCACCGGCGGTCTTTGATACAGGATCCTCTTCATCGAAAGGAGGCTCCGTGGTTTGGAGGGGCTTGTTTGTTTCCCAGTCCGCTTTCGTAGAAATCGAAGTTGTAGTAACAGTGACAGTGGCGGTTTCTACAGGATCATCCTCTTCATCGAAAGGAGGCTCTGTGGTTTGGAAAGGCTCACCTGTTTCCCAGTCCGCCCACGTAGAAGTTGACGATGTAACAGTGACAGTTACCGGGGAAACACATTCGCCGGTTGCAGAGTCTGTGTACTCGGTAGTAGTCGATGAGGCACATTTGTCAGTTGCAGAGTCTGTGTACACGGTAGTAGTTGAAATGACGGTTATGTTTAAAAAGCCCTCTTCCACTTTTGGGACGATCAGCTGTGGCAGGGCGAGTGCGCCCGAGTAGAAGAAGGGCGCCATGGCCAGCGCTGAAGCGAGAAGGGCCATGGCATCAAGAGAATCTTCTCAAGAAGATAATAGATAGTATGAGTTTGTGAGTGTCTGTGGTTATTAACCTGGTGGAGTGTGCAAAGATTTGCTTCAAGTATATATTGTTATAGTGGTAACAACGGAGTGGAAAATGTTGAACAAGAGAAGTGGTGAGTGTGCTTGTTCTGGTCCAGGTCCGAGGGGGAGCGTACCTATATAGGTAAACATCAGAAGGCGACTGATTTGACTGATCTGTCCTTCGCGTGCTGTAAAAGATTAGGTTTCTGCTTTTCCATCTTTTTTTTCCTTCTCTGTAGAGGTACATCTTGTATTTTTACTGGAAAGATGCGCCATGGTGAAATTTTTGCTGACAAAGGCTCAAGAATAGACATACCGAGGCCGATTTTTAAATATAAGATGGCTTTTTCCAAAACCTAATATGACCACGAAATCGCGACTGGCATTTTCTCGTGTTCTCCATGAAAGATTATATCGAACAAATGATCATTCAATACCCTCATGATGACATCTCGCTCGGATTTCAAATATATTATGCCCAAATTATCTACCGTTTCTTACAATGACTACTGCTACAGTCTGGTAGTAGACACCGCATGGCTGTTCGTGCGTTCCAGTCGGGATCAAGGCATGATGTGCATTCATCATATGTCCAAATTTACGCATCAGTGCGAGCTTTCGCGTCGTACCAGTCATTTTTTCTCTTGATACCTAGTTTAAGGTGTCCATATCGAGGTACGTGGACGTGGAGTGCGGCTTGGTGGCAATCCATATTCGGGTTTGGAGACTTCTCTTATTCTTTTTGGAATAGTTTCGGCCTAGACTAACACATGGAGAAACATGCGGACCATAAGGTATTCAAATGTTGTACTAGGACCAAAAACATCCAGCATTGCCATTTATTACAACCTCCCCCCTTTTTATCTCTCTTAATTCCTCCACGCAGTGATTGTCGTCCTGCCATTTGCTTTCCCTTGATGCGTAACCAGAATATCTTGTCCAACTGCAATTCTCGCAAGACCGACGTTCATCCAGACCATACCAGAAGTCCAACTAGCAGCATGTTGTTCCATGCTCGAAAGCTATCTTCTTAGATTCCAACGGGCCAGGTATTTTGCCACGGCGGGGAAGGGCTCTCTTGTATTGGCCGCGCTTTCCATGTTCCCATGTTCTCAATATTCCAACAAGCGTTTGCGGTCCAAAGTTCCTCGGTTCCTCCTCGCGTATTGTACACGTCAAGCCAACGGAGATGAACAGCCATTGACGTCAAATCGTCGTGGCGATGTATCGGTGGAATCGGACGAGCTGCTGATCCGAGAGTAGACCTGCTGCTGGATCTGCTGGGCGTGCCAGGCCGAGGACTGGCTCAGGCGCCATCGGTGGTGATGACAAAAGTCGCTGCCGGCCCAGACGAACTCCTTCTTCACGTGGCGGCAACGCGGATCGGCTGGGCCATACGTGCACTCGGTGAAGCAGAAGCGAAGCTGGCAAGGGCAGCAGGCGAACTTGAGATAGGTTTGCGTGCACATCTCTTGCGGTGTGGCGGTGGCGCCGAACGCTGGCTGCAAAGAGTCTCGTGATTTGGGGAGGCCGAGGCCGATGGCGCCGAGGCAACGGCCGGAGATGTGTGATGGCTTGCAAAACTTATGGTGATGCAGCAGGTACTTTGGATGCCTTTCGAGAATTTTGGCAAGCCTTGATGCGTTGTCTAGATGGAAAACAATGTTAGCACATGGCTGGAGTACCTGGAATATCATCAATCAATCACACACTTACCAGTCGTTGGGAAAGGATCAATGCTTGTCGATGCTTGATGCAGGGTCGTGCTGCCTCGCCCTAAAGTGCCTGGGTTGCAAACCCTGCGTCAACGTTGATGTCAGTGGTTGGTGAAGGTGTAGAAGTTTTGAAGCCGACAGAACTTTGAACCCAAAACTACCTTGACATTCCCCCCAGTCCAGTCATTCTTGTTACCTGGCTGGCCAACCCCCACTACAAGCAGCCATCACCCACGGGCCTGAACCCATTGTTGACTGTCAACTCTGCGGCAGTGCTTCAAGCTCCTTTTTAAGGCCAGCTTCACGAAATTTTGCAAATATTCATTTGATTTGCTTAAAATAAGCAGAATTTAACAAGTAGATTTTCCTGATACGGAAATCCGAGATTCGAAAGAGGCTTCCCACAATGGCCAGGAGACACTGGCAAATACTGAGGCCAAGTTCCACATCTACTGGTTCTCGATGTAGGCGACAGCTCCGTGTAGACAGAAACGAGGCTTTCTTGTTTATCTGAAGCCAATGTGTCGAAAAAGAAGCCATCATCTTTAGATACTGGTAAGCCATATCCGGAGAAAGCTTCCTGCGCCGTATGTGCAGATATGATAGACACTAAGAAGTTGATGAACAAGCAGATGGGCAAAATTCAGGCTTCATACACAACTAATGAATGAGTAAATACTTTCACATCATTTTCCGCCCACGCGTTGACCAGTTCGTGCAAAAATAAAAAAGTTGTGAACAAGTGCACGTAGAGGCCGGCGCAGCCAATGAGCGTGGATATGATGTGTCTGAGACTCCGTACGTAGACGCGGTTTCCCTTAAGGATCCACTTTTTGCCGTTCCCAGACTGGAAGTGGCAGTTTGTTTACTTTCAAAACCGCGGACCCATGGAAAGAGCCGCCGCCAGCCAAACTACACTTTCTTCCCCACCACCCATTGGCCATCATCACCCAACCTGCCAACCTACCACCTCGTCCCTTGCTCCCGGCTCGAGAATCGCGACTTCGCACAAATGAATGCAACCCGTGCGAGCCACGCCCAATTTCTCCCATCTTTTTGATCTCTTGTTGGCTTCTTAGTATTTGCATCCATGTGCCATTACTAGTCGCAGTACAATTTACTTTCACCCTCCCGCGCGCGATCGCTCTGTTTTGACACCGACCGACCGCAGCTGCCGCAGCACCAGGTCGCGCACGACGCGTCGACAACTCCAAAACATGGAGTCCAAGACCAGCCGCTATCAATCGCGCATCCTCCGGGAAATGCATCAGAATAAAGAGAATCCCTTCAATTCTCCCCCTTCATCTACCGGTTCCCACGGCACCGTCACCCTCACCTCCGACATCTCCTACAGCCCCGAGGGCGAGTCCACACGTCGCATGGGAGGCGACGACTCCATCATGCTGCCAGGCCTCTCCAACAAGCATTCAGCTCGTGGCGGCGCACCAGACACACCATTCAAGGTGAACACCTCGGCTATTGGCCAGGACTTCCCCGAGTACCAGAGAGCCTGGGACGCCGACGAGACCGACGACATCTACAACGTTACTGGCGATTATGAGAAGCAGCAGCGTAAGGAGAACATTCCGCCCTCGTCATCAACCGTCAATTCTCCCAGCCAAATCGAAGCAAGAAAGGCTAGCCTCGGCGCCTCTGGCACCCGCGCCCACATGCAAGCTCGCGTCGAGGACGATTCCGACCACTCGGGAAGCATCCACTCTGCAATGTCAGCAGGAAGCGGCCACAAGAAGCGCGCGACCTTCAAGCCACAGCGCGGCAATGTCACCGCCCTTATCCAGACCCTCAAGGCCGCACAGTCAGTCCAGGAATCAGCACCAAAGAGATCATCTTCGCAGAACAGGGGTTCTGAGCGAAGAACCAGCGGCCAACGACCTTCGCGCCTGAGCGAAGTCCACATGAGCCCCGCACCCGCCAACCAAACCGCCCGTTCGTTTTTTCTGCCCAATATGGAGCACATCAATGATCTAGTCTCCGGCACTCTGAAGTTGTCCACCGCCAAGAATGGCATTCCAGTCTTTGTCAAGCACGGCAAGGTCCATGACCGCGAGTCCAAAGTCTCGTCCAACCTTCATGCCGAGCTTGATGCCATTGAGGTCCCGCGTGACGAACAGGAGATCTTCGTCTCACTCGACAAGATCCGCGAGGAAATCTACGCCTTGCAATCTCACGATGACCAGGTTTCGAAACAGGCAGAGCAACTCCAGGACGAGATCTGTGAGCTCCAAATCCAGCTCCTGAGATACAAGTCTCGCAAGGATAGTGCCATGGGCTCCGACTCTGACGGCTCAGTGGTCGATTACC
The DNA here is from genome assembly GCA_018115615.1 of Pestalotiopsis sp. DP-2020a. Lineage (NCBI taxonomy): Eukaryota > Fungi > Ascomycota > Sordariomycetes > Amphisphaeriales > Sporocadaceae > Pestalotiopsis > Pestalotiopsis sp. DP-2020a. The sequence goes on along the minus strand of JACVEI010000062.1, from coordinate 817,256 downwards.
TCCACAAGGAGAAATCTCAGCTGGAGGAAAAGGTCGTAGTACTGCAGGCCAAGCTCGAAAAGGCCAATCGCAAGATCAGCATCAACGAAATCCACACCGATTCGTACGTTACTGAGCGTGATGAGGCGCTCAAGAGTGCCACTGCCTATGCCGAGAAGATTAGCAGTCTTCAGGCACAATTGGATGCTTCACGTAACGAACTCAATGCCGTTCGAGGCGGTGCTGCAACGGGCGACTCTGGGCAGTCCCTTCGTGAGGACAACATTGCTCTTCGGTCGCAGTACAAGACCATGCTGGAGGAGAACCGGTCCTTGCGATCTCAGAATGCCAGCATTACTCAGCAGAACAGAGACCTGCAGCATGAGACGAAGAGGCTCCAACGCCTCCTCGACGCTGCCCTCGAGGATCGCGAGATCCTTAAGAAGGAGCTAGATAACATGACGGAACAGCACCATGGTCTCGAGGTCGACCATGTGAGTCTTGAGCGCCACAACGAGAAGTACTATGCCGAGAACAAGTCTCTGCAACAGAAGATATCTCTCCTCGAACGGCGCATCCAAGATCTCCAGGACAACAATGGACAGCTGCACGACATGCTTGATGCCGCCAACGCAAACACTGGCACCATGACGTTTGATATCCAGGATATCAGGAATCGATTCGAGAAGAAGAATGTCATCCTGTCAGACGAGAATGCGCAGCTCCAGCAGCAGATCATCGAGCTCCGGGAAGACTACTCTGAAAAACGCGTGGAGTTCGAGCAGGAGAAGCGTCTGCTCGTCTCGGAGAACAACCGTTGGCAGAACAAGCTGGACCGCATGAGCCAGTCTTTTGAGCGTGTCATTCAGGAAAGTCGGAAAGAATTCGAGGAACAGCGTGAGAGTCTGACACAGCAACTGGACGAGGTTGTCGTTCGAGAGGCCGCATTGGCAAACCAGCTCGAGGCAACCAATGGAAAGGAAATGCAGAACCTCCCAGCCAGCGCTAGTAAGAGCAAGCCTGTCAAGGTCACCAGAATACTTGAGCCTACCACGACGAGGAGCCGGTCCACCTTTAGCGAAGTTTCTGCTAGGAGCACAACCGATCACTTGGGGACCCAGGAACGCGAAGACTTCACACAACAATTTGACCTAACTCAAGACTCTGACTTGGATCTCTTGCCAAGAGGCGAGATGGACAAGCTGCGCGATGCGCTTCGTCAGGGCAAGTCGGGCACTCAACATAACGGCACCGAAGAGCACATGGTGGACGATGCTGAAGGCGCCATGACACCTGATGATAGCCAGAGCCTTCCCCCACAGTTCCTGTCCCAGGCGCAGAGAGAGACCCCAAGCAAGGTCAACCCCGTCTCTGGAAAGCGATTGCCCTCTGGCATTCTGAAGAACACGGCCACTTCGCAGCGCGCCGCTGAGCAAGACCTGACAGGTCGCTTCAGTGTCAAGTCTGGCATGAGTGGAATGAGCCTGCCCAGCCAGGGAACCAGATCTGACGTCTTTGTCAACCGGCGCCACTCGGACAGTGACCGCTTCAACATTGATGATGCTGATGTCGACGAGAACATGGAATCGGCGCTTTTCCTGGACGATATAACATTGGATTCACGCAAGCGTGCAGCCCAGCTAGAGAAGAACAAGGAGTCATCCAAGACTACAACAGAGTCGCGGACCAACAAGGTGTCTAAGAGACCCATTGCGACCTTGTCTACTGAAGCCAAGCGTGTCCTTGACGGCTTGTGCCATGATCACGACTGTCGCAACTGCATCATGTGCGTGCGCATCAATGCACACAGGCACCAAGGCGAGACCCAGGAGGTTGGCAAGAAGACCATCACAGTGGAGCGACCTATTCCCGTCACGGATCGCATCCCGAACCCCGTGTCTTCAGATGCAGACATCACCATGAGGCCCGCACAGCAACCTGGCATAGCACTCGCCACCGTTCTCAAGGGTCTCAATGACGAGCTGGCCCACATAGTGCTCAGAATTGCCCGAAAGAACGACCATCTCAATTCCTTGGATCCTTCATTCGCTAGACGCCAGCGCAAGCAGGTCAGCAGTGAGCTTCAGCGCCTAATGCGCCTTCGGGACGTCAAACAAGACCAGATCTACCGAATGCACGATGTCATCGAGGGACAGAAGCAGGCAGGTCAACAAATGACCCAGGCTGAGTGTGATGTTACGGTCGCCAGTGTCACAAACATGCTGGGAGAAGAGACATGGGATGGTATTCTGGACGAATTTTGAGCGAGATACCAAGGAGGAAGGATGAGCCAGCGAGAAGAAGTTCGTGGTTTCTGAGGGTGACGTTTTCAGCCCGCTTGGCTTGTGTAGAATAGAGAGGAGGGAGCATTTGGATTCGGAGTAACGGCTGCGACAGGAAAAGGGGGCGTCTTTCAACTTGTGTTGTCGGAGTTTGTAATCATTTGGAATTTGCGTGTAACATCACGCGCTCGGGGCGTTTGGAGCCGTGGTTTCTGGTTCGAGTGGACGCACGAATTAAACGAGCAAATTGATTTCTTGTATTCATTGGCACCAGCCCATAGCAATATTGTTTATATGCTATTGTGGCATGCTCACATAGATACACTCATTGCTGTTTCTTCAATTCTGATCCGCCGAAGGCACAGTGAGTTGGCCTCTATAATTCAAGTATCAATGTGGTCAATCCTCAAGCCCCTAGGTAGTCGATGATTGTAGGATGCCGGAATATGTACTTGTATGGAGCAAGACAGTCCACATAAAAACACTTGTGCAGCATTCGGTGTTTATGCCTGGCACATGTAATATTGACTGAACTAGTGCCTATGACATTGGATCATGTTACGATATATTCGAGTCACTGTCCGACGCCTTGACTGAGCGGATATGCTACGGGTATTCACTTCTCCGTTGGTGATGCAGTATGTCCGAGCTATGTATGCAACCACCGGCAGATCTACAAAACCTGGGGTTTATTATTTCCCTGCCATTCCCGAGATCGGCAGCCGCCATCAACAAGCTTATAATGACCCCTTCCCCCCAATACGTGGAATCCATGCTATAATTTGTTTTGAACGACCTTGGTACAATAGCATCTTTTATATATCACGGCCTTCAATGTGACTGCTTGTCGGATGTCGAACTTGGAAAAGCAGCCAGCTGCGGACGACCAGGCCGCAGGGTCTCGTGACCATGTCCGTGACGACGCGCCGCCGAATGGAGGATTGGTAGCATGGCTGCAGGTTGCTGGATGTTTCGCGCTGTATCTGAATACACTGTGAGAAGACCAGAAGCGAGGCTTCCTATGACCGCCTACTGACATCTCGGTCTGAAACAGAGGCCTTTTGAATACTTTCGGCGTCTTCCAAACGTACTACGAGACAACACTCCTCAAGGATAGCTCACCTTCGGCCATATCGTGGATCGGTTCTATACAGGCATTCTGTTTGATGAGTATTGGCGTCTTCATCGGGCCCCTGTATGATGCAGGCTACTTCCGGGCCCTGTTGTTCTCCGGGACGTTTCTCGTCACGTTTGGCTTCATGATGACCAGCATCAGTTCAGAGTACTACCAGATCTTTCTGGCCCAGGGCATATGCATCGGCCTGGGCACGAGCTGTCTGTCCATCCCGTCGATAGCACTTGTGCCCATGTACTTTACGCCGCCGAAGCGAGCCCTGGCCATGGGCATAGCGACCATGGGCTCGGGCGTCGGTTCTACGGCGTATCCGATCATGTTCCAGGCGCTGCAGTCTAGAATTGGATTTCCGTGGACGGTGAGGCTCCTTGGCTTCATCTCACTGGCTTTCTGCATCTTTGCCATCCTCGTCACGCGGCCGAAATACAAGAAGGCGGCAGCGGTCGTGTCAGAGGAGGGTGCGGCGCAGAAGGCCCGCTCGATACGGTCCATCGTCCGGGAGGCCCAGCTCGGGGAGCGCCGCTACCTCGTGTACGTCGTGGCCGTCTTCTTCAACAACGTCGCCTTCTTCGAGCCGCTCTACTACATACAGGGCTACGCCGAGGCGCACGGCATGGCGGGCATGGCGGTGACGGGCTACCTGCTCGCCATCCTCAACGGCTCGTCGATCCTGGGCCGGCTGGCGCCGGCGGCCATGGCGCGCCGCCTCGGCCCCGTCAACACGTTCGTCGTCATCTACTTCCTCAGCGGCGCGAGCGTCTTCTACTGGGTCAGCGCGCGCAACGCGGCGGGCAACATCGCCTTTGCCGTGCTGTACGGCTTCTTCTCGGGCGGCGTCGTCGCGTTCCAGCCCGTCGTGCTCACGTGCTTCACCGACGACCTGGCGTACCTGGGCACGCGGCTCGGCGCGCTGTCCGTCATGAAGGGCATCGGGTCCCTCGCGGGGCCGCCCATCGCGGGCGCGATACTGCAGGGCTCGGGCGGCTACCTGGGCGTGCAGCTGTTTACGGGGTTCGCCATCATGGTCTCGGTCGCGTTTGCGGTGGCGTTGCGGGCCATGATGGGGTCGACGGGGAGGATGAGATAGCTGATTTCATAACAGACGTCAGATGTATTCTTAGTTCTGCATTTAATTGACTTGATTGGGCTCAAAGAGTCCAGTCACACTTCCTCAATCGGTTGGCCTCAGTGAATTGAGCAAATACTGATCAATATGTATATAACTAGGTTACCTATTCTCTCCCGTGTTATCAGTCACACTGTACAAGTTACGGTTTTGTAGATGATCGTCTCTCCGAACGCGTCCGTACCCGAATGGTCTCATGCTGCATGCTTGAGCCTCCAATCAACATAATAGGGACGTGTAGCCTCTGTCATGATGACGGCCAGATCATCAAACGGTTGCTATATCATGGCAGATGCCAGATGGATGAGATGAGGTACCACAAGTAAGTTTGGTAGGCCGTGTAGCAGGTAGAGACTAAATGACGCAACCGAGTTGAATGTGTCTGTCTATCTGGACAAGTGTCCGACTCTAGTACTATCTCCAGTTATCTGCGTGTCACGATACCTTAACCTATGGTTCGGGCGTTCTGCGACATTCTGGACCGCTGGGGATCTGCTAGAGATGCGACACCAGCACAACAGCCAACGTGAAAAGCCATGGTATTTTGGTGAGTTTCCCATGTGTGCTGCGTGTGCTCTGACGTCAATTCCCTCTATATTGTCCACAATGGATGATTTGTGTGGGGTAGCAGCTCAGGTACCTCTGCGCTTTGAGTGGTGCCAAGAGCAGCTGCGGCGCACACGTTTGCCCGGCTAATCGGCACAGCGCCAAGCAACTGAAGCTCTGGTATGTCTTGGCGATGGGATCAAGCCAATGGAAAATGAGAGAAGAAAATGAGAACACAGATTTCCCAGTTTTCGTTACGAGGACTGTTGACAATATGGATAGTAGGCGGTTCGTCCATAATAACAAAAAGGAAAGCAGAAAAAAAGAATTAAACAAAAATAGGGGGGAGAGACAGTTTCCCTTGAAGTCGCGCTTCTAGTGCAATTGATACATTTCATCAGCGTCCCTCTTTTGCAGCATTCTTTGCCTGGCCGTTGACGCCTCTTTCTGCAGCTTGCAAACGTTCTGTTTGCCACCAGCAGATAGACGTGCCAACCGTTCGTTTGGTTCTTTGCCCAGCGAACACCCAAGCCACGTCGCGCCGCGTCACAAAGATACAAGCCTCACAGGTTCCGAAAGCCAAGTTTGCTAAGCAATTCTAGGCACAGGTCCTTAGTGTGCGCTTTGGCTGCCAATCCATCAGTATCTTTCCCCCCGAACTCCAGTTGTAAGTGATCAGGTGACAGGACAATTGTTTGAAGGAGCCAGCTAATAATCCAAGCGGGTACATTTTTAGTTGTGGTTCTACACAAAAGCAGTTCACTGATCACTGCCAGTGCACGGGGCCGCCCAAGCTACAGTGCAGTGCAGTGCTCAGACGGGCCTTTGCGACCTGTTTGATCATTCCTGATCGCATTCGCAAACAAAAGTGCCAGTTTTAAAAAAAGAGCCTGTACATACGCCGTAGGTAGACATCTACCTACAAACCTGCATACAGCAAATCAAGCAAGATGCGTAAGTTCGATCTCGTTTCCACTACTGTGCTTCGCCATGTTGCCCTCCCAGCAAAAAACGTGCCCGGTTTTTTGGGCTGTCGTGGGAGTTCCCATACAGTATTGATCTCCAGATCTGTACTGGCCAGAGCCAGAATCACAAAGCTGAGCATCTCATTGGCTCCTGGCCGCAGAAGTCTCCGCTTGGCCACTTCACCACATGCTTCTAGAGCCCGCGCAAGCCCCAGATGGCTGGAGACGGTCGTTTCTGGGCTCCCTCCCCTATTCAAGGTTCCCCATCGACCCGTTTCTTTCACTGCGTTTCCCCATACCCAGGCAGTGGTAAACCTTCCGAGGCACACATGGTGGGCGAATCCGAGTTGTTTATCGTTCATTGTCATCATGCTTTCTTTTTCGGCTTTGGAAACGAGGCAGAGAAAGCGACATGGACGAGCAAACCATTATTGAAGAGGCAAGCGCCGCTTTAGCCGGAGTCCCTGGCTGCTTGGCTGCTTGGCCACTTGGCAGCCAGGCCGTTGAACGAGAACGAGAACGAAGTTGGTGAACGAAGTCGTCTTATCAACTGGGTCTCTACTTCTCCCAAATGGCTGGCGGCATTTGCTCCTCCTCCCTGCAGGTCTGAGCACGCCTTGGACGGCCGGTGGCCACGTCCCGAAAGCCGCTTGACTGAGCTGGGGAAGATGTCGACGTGCCATAGCGTGCTAGGGTATCGCCTTGCATCTGGTCATGGTCCATCCTCCGCCAATGTCCTCCTCCGGGGTTATCCTCTGACGACGGTATACCCACGCCCCTCCCCTGTCTCTACCTCGTCTACCAACCAGACCAGCCTGCCGCTTCCCACTTGCCAAGTGCGTGCCCGTACGCGCACCCCCGTCTGTCTCTTGCTTGCTTCGTTTACTTCCGAGACAGCGACCGCTGCTGCTGGGTGCTGCTGCTAGTATTTATCAGTCCGCGCCTCATCGGTTTCCCTTCTTACTCTCCTATCTCTTCTCGCTTCCCATTTTACTCCGTTCTTCTGATCAAGAACTTCTACACGACCTTGGCGTCGCATCTGCCAACTTACCATCCATCGATGAAGAAAGCCTCAACTGACCCGAATCCCGTTCGTGAAGATCGAATACGCTCATGGGCTAGAACACACGCGCATGCAGGTTCGAAGCGGCCTAGTAACGGCAACCTCGTCGACACCGAGAAGAACAATGGCAGTCCAAATGCCCCAAACAGCGACCCTGCTGTCCTCAACACACGCAGCAACACGGGCAGTATCAAGGATACCGCAACCACCGACAATGGAGCTGGTGCGGCATCTGAAGCTCAGGGGACGGGGCCTGTCGTAGGCCAGGATGGCCAGCCCGTCAAGAAACAAAACGTAGCCATTCGATTTTGGCTCAACACCAAGAAGACGCTCTGCCACAGCTGGGTCAACATCCTCCTGGTCTTTGTCCCCGTTGGTATCGCCGTCGCCCAAATAGACGGCCTCAACCCCGCCATAGTCTTCGCCATGAATGCTATCGCCATTATTCCTCTGGCTGGCCTTCTGAGTCACGCTACAGAGTCGGTGGCCCGAAAGCTCGGTGACGCTATCGGCGCGCTCCTCAACGTTACTTTTGGTAACGCTGTCGAGTTGATCATCTTCATCATTGCTCTGGCTCAGGACAAGATTCGTATCGTCCAGGCCTCTCTGCTAGGCTCTATCTTGGCCAACTTGCTGCTTATTCTAGGCATGGCATTCTTCCTGGGTGGTCTGCGTTTCCGAGAACAGATTTACAACAGCACCGTCACGCAGATGAGTGCCTGTCTTCTTAGTTTGAGTGTCATCAGTCTGGTCTTGCCTACTGCCTTCCATGCCTCCTTCATTAATGGTGTCACGGCCGATGAAGAGTCTCTGAAGATCAGTCGTGGTACCAGTATCATCCTGCTTCTGGTCTACATCATCTATCTGCTGTTCCAGCTTAAGTCTCATGCCTACATGTACGAGTCGACGCCTCAGCACATTATTGATGAGGAGTCCACTCCTGGTCCAGCTGCTGCTTGGCTCGACACATCTAGTTCCGAATCGAGCTCATCGTCAGACTCGGATAGTGATGGATCTAGCCAATCTGGAAACACCGTCTCCAAGCGTGTGAAGCGTGCTCTCCGCAACAGACGTCGTAGAAAGTCCAGTTTGGCTTCGGTTGACACGGACGCGAATACGGCGTCTGTTGGTACCAACAATGCAAGCCCGCTGGCCGAAGGATCCAAGTCTGGCGACTCGACCGGCCCCGCCTTCTTCCCTCCCCGCCCTACCACTCAGGGCAGCGAGGAGGCCATCGAAGAAGAGCCCGAGGAGAAGCTGTCGAAGCGCGGCAAGAAGAAGCACAAGTATTCGAAGCGCAAGCATCATCGCCGCAGATTGAACTCGAAGGGTCTGGAACCCGAGGACAACGTCGCCTCTCCCGCCACTGAGAACATTGCTGGCCTGGATTTGATGGGAGCATCGACCACTGCCAACGCCAATGGCGAGCCTCGTCGTGTCGATTTTGCCGATAACGTTGGCAACGTCGATGGCACGGCTGCTGAAGGTACCGCGGTCCCCAAGCGTCCTTTCAAGAATGTGCGCGGCCTGTCTTTCATCCCGGTCAAGAACATGGCGCCGCCTGTCTTTACTCGCAGTGTTGGTCCTGACGCGCAGACACCTGCCGCTGGATCTGTTCCCCGAGTGCGCTACGGTATTCGCCGAACCAACTCGCTCCCGGGCAGACTCAATCAGATGCAGTACAGAGCACCAGGATCTCTTCTCCCGGCTCAGATGCCCTCGGCCGCCATGGCGGAAGACGAGGCCGCGGCAGAGGTACACGACGACGACTTGTCCAGAACTGCTGCCATTGTCATGTTGGTCATCTCCACCGCGCTTGTTGCTGTCTGTGCCGAGTTCATGGTCAACTCCATCGATGGTCTCGTTGATGATAGTCCTCTTGGCGAGACTTTTATTGGTCTCATCATCCTGCCCATTGTTGGCAACGCGGCCGAGCACGTCACTGCCGTCACTGTTGCCATGAAGAACAAGATGGATCTCTGTATCGGTGTCGCTGTCGGTAGTTCGATCCAGATCGCCCTGTTCGTCACGCCCCTGGTTGTCATTCTCGGTTGGATCATGAACAAGGACATGACGCTCTACTTCACGCTGTTCGAGACGGTGTGTCTGTTCGTGTCCACGTTCATTGTCAACTTCCTAGTCCTGGACGGTAGAAGCAACTATCTCGAAGGAGCTTTGCTGTGCGCCACATACGTTATCATCGGTGTAGTTGCCTATTTCTATCCAGATGGTGAGGACGCCAGTCAGTGGGGTCAGTAAGGACCTCGGGGGGTGGTGCATTCTGGCGGAAACATGTCTCCCGCTCCGAGGTGACAGGAGCAGTGGTGCGTGGTGGATGTGGACATGGCGCTCTTTCGTTTTCCCTCGTGGTAGATGAGGCTGGGTTTGACCCGGGCTCTGAACAGGGTCTATGGAATGTGAAAGGGTGGACAAAAGGAGGAGGAGGAGAGAGGGAGCAATTGCGACTTGAATTCTTGATTATACCCAAGGCCCGCCAGCCAACTTGGCCCTTGCATGTCAAACAGTACATGTAGCTGAAATATAATGCCCGTCTATCTTTTACACTGCACTACACATTGCAAATCCACCAGTAAAATGCATGGAATCTTGTTGCTCGCGCTGCGTGACTTGATGTTGACTTTTCGCGTGCTTTTGCGGTCCGCGCCCGACATGGGCCCGACACCTTGTAGACCATCAAGCATGGGTCATGTCAGCAACGGTCATATTGCGTATTGTCTTTCTACAAGCCTTCCAGAATCTGGTGCAAAGAAGGAAGGGGAGAATGGTCATACGCCTCGCGCTAGTAATCTCAGCCAAGAGCGCCAGGTCACACGCGATGAGCGGGGTTAGGACACCAACCGCTTCTCACCAACATCATCATCACTACCATCGACAACACAAATACTGCGAATTGCCAAGCAGCTAATCAACAGCACAGCCCCCGTAATCTGATTACAAAAAGGGTGCCACTACAGGTTTTCGAGAAAAAAGAAGGACTGAACATCTGCCTAAATTTGTACATGGTTTTGTCCATTCGACCGCTCCTTCTTTGTGACATTCCAGCTCTGCATCCCCGCCATCAAACAAGCTCTGTTTGTGCGACGCGCAAAGTCAGAGCCAAACATACATCCCATCTTCCGGTTTCGTTTACTGACAGCTTGCACCTGGAATCTAGAGACTGCCCTTGCTTAGGTGAATCATCCATATCATTTGCCTCTCGCAAGCTCAGGTCACTTTTTCTTGGCCCGAGGCACAAACCTTTGTAGTGTAGGCTAGATACCTACCTATAAATACACTGTACGGACATTCTCCAGCAGTCGTTATCGTCACAGAACACAGACAACAACGTCCAGTCAAACATATCTAACAACGCCATGTGTTTCGGTAGTCAAGACAAGTCCGGAGCCGCAGCTCCCAGGCCGACGCAAATGCCGCAGCAGCAGGCCCCGAGCAGCTCTTACCCGTCCAAGGGACAGCAACAGCCCGGTCCGGGCCCGTCCGGCGGCGACTATGCCCCTCCGCCGGGACCTCCTCCGTCTTCTTTCAAGCAGGCTCGCAGTGACGAATACGCAGCTCCTTTAGGCCCACCGCCGTCCAAGCAGGCTTATGGAGGAGACTACGCTGCACCTCCTGGTCCGCCGCCCTCTCATGACTACGCGCCTCCAGCCGGACCTCCGCCGTCGCAAGATGGCCACAAGAAGCAAGCCTGGGAGGAGGCCGTCCCGGACACCGCACTGCTTCCGCCGCCGCCCAACTTCTTCGGAGCCTATGACTTCTCTCCCAAGAACAACGCAACAGAAGCAGAAGCTGAGGAGGGCGAGAAATGGTGCCGCCAGTTCCCGCTCTACAACCCGCTCCAGCTCGACGGTGCAGCTGTGAATGCCCTGCAGGTGGGCAATCTCAACCTCTTCACGCCACCGTTCTTCAAGGGTGCGCTTGCACAGGTTGCCACGGGCGTCTGGAAAGGGCACAGCAACAGCGGATGCCGGGACACTTGCATCGCCTCCTACCCGCCGCTGTACAGCGTCGTGACACATAGCCCGCGGGCGACCAACAGGAAGAAGACGATCTACTACGAGGTCAACATCCTCAAGGAGAGCAGAGACGAGGTCAGCCTCGCCATCGGCTTCAGCGCCCCGCCGTACCCGGCCTTCCGGCTCCCGGGCTGGCATCGGGGCAGTCTGGCCGTGCACGGCGACGACGGCCGCAAGTACAGCAACGACCGCTGGGGCGGCAAGGACTTTGCGCAGCCGTTCAAGCGAGGCGAGACGGTCGGACTCGGTATGGACCTGCACCCCGACGGCAACGTCGAGGTCTTCCACACGGTCGAGGGCCGCGAGGCGGGCCGCTGGGGCCTGCACGAGGAGCTCGACGCCACGACGGACCTGCCTGTCACCGGCCTCGAGGGCTTCCACGACCTGTGCGCCTCCGTCGGCGTGTTCGACAAGGTCAGCTTCGAGATCGTCTTCGCCCCCGGGCGGTGGAAGTGGAAGGGATATCAGGGCTGAGATGCGACGGGAGGTAACGAATAGTTTCCATGACACAGTAGGGCGGTGATCATCGAGGGGATTGCCAGGCTGGGGAGTTGGTGGCGTTGTTTTCGTGGGTTTTCTCGGCAGGTCCAGGCCCTTGAAGAAGTGTTAATGTCTGAGGTCTTCCCTCGTTCGGGAGGGTATACTCACTACAAGACGCCTTCTTGCTGTCCGAAGCGGTTGTCTGTTGTATTGAGTTCCCCATCTTAATGGGTAATGAATTGTAGTCATACACGAGTCGCTCGCAATTCTACTTTGCGGATCTTTCAAGGCAAGCTTCCAGCCGGGCCATTGATGATCAGTGGCAATACAGCCATGTTCCTTGCGAATACCAAAATATGACCATACTCGAGAAGAACTGCTGATATACCAGCCATACACGGACCCACGTTTTGTACGCCGAGAGGTTTATGCTGACTTGGGCCCATATGATCTATCTGCTCGGCAGGCACAAGCTTCGGATGCTCGGTTCTATAAAGTGGATATACTGCTCGGCCGAAAGTCTAGGTTGTGTGAATTTGCCGTGCATGCAAACGAGAGCGGCTGGCCTGAGGAACGGGCCGCAGATCCAAGTGTAGTATTTTGTCCGGTGTAACTAGCTCCTTTGAATTCTACGTATTCAGTTGAGGAAACAGTCGAAGGTTCCCATGACTAGACTTGCAAGCTGGTATGCTGTATTCGATAGACTATAAACTTTAGAACAGTGCTATTATATGGTGAAATGCTGTGCCTGATTGAATATGTTAGCAATTATGATTTATAGACATGGTTTGATAAGGTTGCGGGTACAGCCGGTCCTCAAGTCAGACGGGCTAGTAAGAAAAAGAAAATAAGCCGAATCGAGAACAGCGGTGACTATGTTACACGTCAGTGGCTTTCTCATCCGAGTTGGACACAATCCGGTCTGGCCCAACCCAAAGTCAACCTCTGTCAACAACAGAGCAAAAGAGTGATTGGCCCCGCTGTGATCAGATTCTAGGAACGGCCCGGCTGTTGACCTTCAGGCGGGTTACACTGCAGGATCGCCCAGAAGCAGAAGGGAGGCGCTTATTGATCTTTCAGCTCGCGCCTCATGTCTCATCCTATCGAATGCGGACTCCAGTACCGCAACCTCTTCAATACGCTAGCTTAGGTGACTAGTTTGGCGAGTTGACGAGGATCGTGAGGGAGCTCAACAGTTATCAACTCAGATGACTAGCATCTAGCATTTACCGAGCCGCCATCTGTGGCATATTTCTCCGTCTAGAATTTAGAATCAACCAGTTTATTGAGACATTTCCAGGGCGGCCCGCTCGAATTTGGCTCATTGACCCAATGATAGTTGTTGTCGATGACATTGAAAAGAAAACTGAGTTATTAAAACTCCGAAACGGAAGCAAGATGATCCCCAGATCCAGTACTATGCGGCATTGCCCGCCTTGAGACACATGCCTGTCTGTGTGGTATACGGTTGCTGCCTAATCGGAAATGAGATGTCTATAATCACACTGGCTTCAAACCGACCTCATCTGAATGGTTAATGCTCACGATGGCCAAGCCAATTTCATTTGAGACATGACATAACATGGCTTGGGGGTTGCAGTAGAGCTGACCTTTTGCCACCAGTATGCCTATACTGATCGAGATGGAAAAATCGAGATGGGGAAAAAATAAGACCGCCCCAGATTCACCAGGACGGGACTCCGGCAGCGTGACGATGGAGAAGTCACGACGATCTGATCGTCGACGAGGCCGACGAAAACCGTCTCCTACATTTACGCGATACACAGTTGTGTTTCTTCGACGCAGGAAAGTGTATATAAGGTCGACTTTGGTCGCCCATTATGATCGAATCACCAGAGCTCTCGGACACACACATCACTCACTCACTCGCGCTCCATTCACCTCACCAACAGCTCCAAGGCAACTTTCAAGCTGAATCGTCACCCATCATCACGATGCGTTTCTCTCTCGCTACCATTGCACTCTGTGCTGCCCAGGCCGTCGCCGGCGCCGCCATCGAGCCCAGACAGGCTGCCACCTGTACTCCGGGCCTCAAGACCGCCACTGTAAGATTGCTGTCTAAGTCTCCTTCGCCTGCCTTTTGATATGGTTTCTTCGGATATGAGAGACATGACTGACAAGAAACCCTGTTCCAACAGTATGACGATCTTACCGCCCTGCCCGTCGACGATGGCAACACGGGCCTGACCTCGGCCCAGCTCAACCCCTACCTGGACCTCAACTATACCAGGTTCAGCGTCGGCAGCAACGGAATCCCCAACAGCAACAGCGTCTACTACACTCTGTCCCGCATCTCGGCCGGCCCCCTGTCTGCTATTCAGTAAGTTTCTCCTCTGACCCCCCTCGATAGGAGTTCCTCATCCGAGAACCACCTGCTCACCTCGGCCCAACCCAGGAACGCCCTCTCCGGCCTCCTGAGCCCCTTCGGCATCGTCCCGCCCCGTGTCCTGGACGCACCGAGCATCGTGGGCGCGTCGCCGCGGACCAACTTCCGCATCAACAGCTTCCAGTTCGGGTGCACCCTGCGGCTTGGGGGCGCGGCGACCGTCGTGCCGGTGCCGTGCACGGTGACGATCCGGCCGGTCGAGGCGAACCGCGCGGGCGTCTACACGTGCGACTACCGGCAGACGCCCGCGGACCGGGTCAGCCCGGGCTTCGTCCCGGCGACCTGCACGGTGCCCCCGCTGTCCCTGCTGCTGCCCGGCCGCGGCTTCACCTTCCAGACCACGCTGCGCCTGTTCGACACCAGCCTGCTCGGGCCCCTCCAGAGCCTTGTTGATACTGCGCTCGAGAGCCTGGTCGTCAGCGCCTTTGACAACCTGAACTACCTCGAGACCTGCAGCATCCTGTAAGCGGGGAGATCAAGACCGCAGGGAGTCATCGGGCTTGGGTGGTGCGAGATGGAGAGGATTTGGGGATGTGGAACGGATTTTGCTCTTGTCTCCTTTTTCGTTTCTTTTGAGCTTCTTGGTAGAGGAGGAGGTGGTGTTGTTGTTGGTGGTGATGGTTATGCGCCGATGTGGCCGAATATGTGTGGTACTCTCGTTCTAGAAAACAGCAATTTTTGAGATTGCGTCCAATCCTTACTGATTCTCTTGCCCATGAAAGATCCTCTGTGCTGCTCCCCGTAGAGACCATGTGAGCCCGGCTGATCATAACACTTTGAAGCGTCTCACAACGCGGTCATATTATCGGCTACAATTCCTCTCCAGGAGAAACCCGACCAGAGTGATGTCCTTGCCCTCCATTCCGGCCCGACTGTCCGGCTCCGCCCACGTCTTGAACTTCCTGAACCCCGTCTTCTCCATGACGCGGATGCTGCTCTCGTTGCTGGCCTCGACCACGGCAGTCAGACATTCTGTCGCCGGTCTCGGTTCGTGCTCCTCCCCCGTCCTCCCGTTCTCACTTGTATCCGCAACGAGAGACTGCCCGTCGACGTGAACGACGGCCTCCTCCCTCTCCAGCGCCCACCACGCGCCGACGAACCCGCGCAGGAACTCGGTTGCGTAGCCCCGGCCCCAGTACTCGCGCTTGAGCATGTACCCGACCTCGGGCCAGCCCCGGCCGTCGCCGAAGATGTGCACGCCGCCGACGCCGATCAGCTCGCCGTCATCGCCCCCCGCCCCCTCACCGAGACAAATGGCAAAGTTGAACGTGCGCGCGTCGTTGGGCGCCAGGAACAGATCCAGCTTGCTCTGCGTCTCGGCCGCGTCCCGGTCGACGCGGCCCGCCGCCGTGAACGCCATGACCTCGGGCTGCGCGCGCAGCAGGCCGTAGCCCGCGAGGTCGCCGGGTCGGAGGGGCCGGACCGTCAGGCGCGCGGTCGCGATGGCGGCGCGGGACGGGTTGGGCGGCAGCGGGCGCCGGGGCAGCGTGGTGCGCACTTGTACTGTTCCGGGGATGGCGGGGGACATTCTTTTTGCTCTCCTCTTTTTCAGAGATGGTCTGTTAATGGGTGAGAGTAATGAAATTGGAGACCAGGCGAGGAGATATGGATATTTGGTTTTTGTATGTTTGTGTGATTATAAGTTTAGATAAGACAAGTGCTACTTCTTGTAGTTTTAGCTATGAGCGGTATATATCAAGATGCGGGTACCGAAGCCGCCAACTGACTCATTGTCTATGGCTCGAATATTTCACTTTGGAATAGAATCGTCGTTGCTGGTACGGGAATGGAAAAATGTAAGTGTACTTATTCTATGCTCAGAGACATGATTATTACGCAGCAATGCCTTTGCACAAGAGTGAGAAATGAGGACTCAGGCTTGACCACGAGACAGACCATTTACCGTGTAAGGGCAATCTACGTGCTGAGTTAGTCGAATCGCAGTTCTTCGATCAAAAGCCACGAATGCGCAAGTGAATAATAAGCAAGAATTGTATTTTTAGGAGATGGGAGTTTTTATAGTAGTTGATTCAAGGCAGTTCCACTTCTCTTGTGACCATGAGATCGTACCTCGTAGTTGATCTGCCGAATATTACAGCAGTTGTGTGGGCCCCTGAGCAGTGGATTATAGATGTCGGCCCTGATACAATACCAGATGTACGAGGCAAATATAATGATATAACATGTATTCTCATGTGCCATTTTGCAGTCTCACATACTCACATATTCTGATAAGGGACACGTTCCTCTTCTTTAAAGTACTGACAGAGGATGAAACAAAAGTTTATTCGTCTTGCGACATGGTGTAAATATTTTCTTAGTGTGGTCAGTGTCAGTGTCAGCACTTGCAGGGCTCCTCCCCCCACTCGTCAATTATCCTTCGCGCTCCCGCCTGCTGCCGCCTGCCGCCTGCCGCCTGCAGGGCACCTGCGAGAAACGATCTCTAAAACATTCAAGTCATCATTCTACATACCTACGTGCCAAGCGGTTCAATGTTGCTGCTTACCTATGCTGCCCCCATGAAAAGCCAACTCGTGCGACCAACCATCAGCTCATGATTATATAACCCCGAGAACCATTGTATACTACTGGGGTGTCGACGGAATTGCGGAGTCGCGGTTCAGATTCCCTTTCCGCGCCGTTTTTTTTCTCGGATTGAGCTGGGGAGAGGTTCCGTAGCGGCCTTGCCCTCCCCCAAACGGCCCAGGCCAATCTTGTCGTCATGGATGCCGTCGCCAATCTCACTCCAGAGTCCAAGGTCGACTCGAATTCGCCGGGGCCCGCGGGAAACAAGCCAAGATACAAGCTGTCGTGCTCACTATGTCGGTCGAGGAAGATCAAGTGCGACCGCGTCTACCCGTGCTGCCATTGCGTCCGCTCCGGGTCGGAATGTGTCTTCCCGGAGCGCAAGCGGATGAACCGCCCGCGCAAGACCAAGAACTCGGAGCTGCTCAACCGCATTAGCCGCCTCGAGTCCATCGTCGGCAACGTCAACATGGAGACCCTCAGGGACATGGACATGTCGGACCTCCAGGTCTTGACTGAGTTGAAGGCCCAGGTTGTCGCCAACGAGAAGCCCCCGGCGCAAGCCCCCAGCGCCGACGCAAACGCCACAGCACCTCCCACTGCAGCTCCTCCGAGGGCCGGTGCAGTGAACAGCAACGAATCAAAAGTGCCCATCAATCCCTCGCAGTACATCAGCGGCGAGTTCTGGACCAATCTTGTCGGCGAGGTCGAAGGGCTCAAGCAAGCTCTGGCACAAGACACGGAATCGGAGACAGACGACGAGGACTCTACGTTCGCCAGTCCCGAGGCTGTGATGGCATCCAAGAAACAGACCTTTGCAACCCAGGGCTTACTGGCTGGCTATCCTTCACCAGACTCGGCCGGGCCGCTTCTGCACCCCCCGGCATATCAAATTCAGTATCTGGTCGATATGTTTTTCGACAGGGTCGATCCCATTGTCAAGATATTGCATCGGCCATCAACCTTGAGGATGATAGCTAGGGGGACTTCGAAACTCTCTCAGGGACAGGAAGCCCTCTTATTTTCTATTTACTTTGCCGCCATCACTAGCATGAGCGCCGACGAGTGTTTGACGCATTTCGGCCAGGAGCAGCTGACCCTCTTCAAACAGTACCAGACAGAGGTGGAGCGAGCACTCGCCGCCGCAGACTACTTGAGCAACACCGAACTCGAGTGCTTGCAATCGCTTCTGCTGTACGTCGCCTGCTTGCGTGTACACAATGAGAGCCGCGCCTCTTGGGTCTTGACCGCCATGCTCTTACGTCTAGCACAAGCCTACAATATCATCCAGGACGGGGACGGCTCTCATCACACATTCTATGACGCCGAGCTGCGGAGGCGTCTGTGGTGGCAGGTCGTGGTGCTCGACATACGCGCTTCCGAGGACCGGGGCACGGAGGCCATGATCGACCCGGACAGCTATAATACCCATCTGCCGCTGAACATCAACGACGAAGACTTTGGACCAGAGACCGTCACTGCCCCACCCGAGCGCAAAGGGCCGAGCGATACTACGTTTTCCCTCTGTACCGCGCAGTCGTCGTCAATCTTTCTGTGGGTTGGCCACGCACAATCCAGAGTCACGTCGCCGGCGCGAAACCAAAGCGAAGACGAGATCATCGCCAAAGCCCAGGCCTTGGAGCAGAGATTTGTTACCAACCATGACCCCACCCACTTTCAATCTAGGCTCGCCGCGGGTCTCGTCCGCATGATCAATCTAAAGCTGTGGCTCATGATGCAATATCCGCTTCACACGCGCGGCAGCTCGTCATCCTCATCAGCCGGCCCGCGCTGGCCCAAGGTCAGCCAGGAGGCTATCCTGCAGACGGCCGTCAGCGTCATGGAGCTCCACGAGCACAAGCACAACGCCTCCAAGGAGGGCCTGCGCTTCAAGTGGTGGGGTGCGACCTACGTCCAGTGGCACCCGCTGGCCGTGGCGCTCGCCGAGCTCTGCGCCCAGACGAGGGGCCCGCTGGTCCAGCGCGCCTGGCGGATCGTCCAGATAGTCTACCCCAAGTGGGCGCTGGTCGTGGCCGACAGTAAGAGGGGCGCCCTCTGGCGGCCTATACGCAAGCTGTACAAGAAGGCCAAGAGCGCCCGGGCGGCGGCCGAGCGCGAGGACGACAAGGAGCACAAGGAGCACAAGGAGCAGGCGGACGCGTATCAGAGGCTGGAGATGCTCGCCGACAGCGTCGGCGGCTTGCCCCTGGCGCAGGACGCCGCCGTGATCAACGCCGCCCTCTTGATACCGCAGCAGCAACAACAACAACAACAACCGCAACACGGATATCTGCAGGCCCAGCAGACCGACGGCAGCATGAACCTGGACGGCGGCTACACCGCGGACGGGCTGCCGGGCCTCGAGATGGCGCCGGCGGCGCAGATCCCTTTCTTCACCGAGAGGCTGACGGGCTGGCCCGAGGACATCAACTTTGACATGCCCATGGGAAACACGGGCGCCGGCGGCAGCAGCAGCAATACGGTCGATCCGCTGAGCTGGGAGGTCTGGAATGACTTCATCGACGATACCAATGCTGATGCTGGGTCTAGGACGGGGTCGAGCGAGGGCGGATTCACTGGGGAGATGTAGTAGTAATAATCAGATCGAAGTATTTGGATAGATCAGTGGCGGAAGTCTGGCGTAACGATCAATGGACTCGTATTCCACTCTGTCAATAATTATTAATCACAAGATACCAATTTTAATTCACGTTTCAACTGGGACAAGCTACGATTTCGCGAGGCGCCTTACGTGGGCAAGCAAGAGTCCAGTTTCACACAAGGACAACCACATACGTCATCATCGACGGCAAGTTTTCACGAAAAAAACCAGAGAATCAAATTATACAGACGAGTTTTTATGCTTGTGTCATGAACCGTATTGATAGATGGTTTCAGCTCTTTCTACCGAGAGCTTATGCTAGCGTGAAAAGACAATTCCGCAATTCCGCATGAACCTTTAGAACACCAGCAGAGACCTAGACCATCTGCATTTCATTTCCCTTTAGACATTTTGTTCCCCTTTCGCGGCACACACTCTCAACCAAACACATAAACAAAACCCATTTATGCGAAAGTCGAAGGGCGGGTGGCGCTGAAGATCTTCTTGTTGTTGATCTTGGGGACGCGGTGGGGCAGAGGGAAGGTCAGGCCCTTGGAGACGAGTTGCTTGATGTAGGGGCGCTTGATGTCCTCGGTCTTCTCGAGCTCGACGACGCGGAGGATCTGCAAAGAGCGTTAGCTGGGGTGTTCCGCTCTTCGCAGCAGAAAAGGCTGCGCGAGTTGGTTGGAAAATATCATACGTGGATGGAGCCGAAGCGGGCGCGGTGGCGGGCAGCCATGTCCTGGTACAGGGAGTCGACGGCGGCGGCTCTCGACAGCTCACGGTACTCCTTGTACATGTTGTGGGTACCCGAGCGGGAGTCGTAGCGGATCCAGACACCGAAGTTCTTGACCTTCAGGGGGTGCTTCTCGTGGATCTTGTTGAGCGAGACGATCTCGCCGTTGGCCTTCTTGACCTTCTTGAGCTTGGACAGGAAGTACCAGAAGCGGGACTTGGCAACGACGTCGTTGGGGGCGAAGATGCGCATGCGGTAGAGCTTCGGGGCGGGGATGGCCTCGGTGGGGAGGAGGCGCCCAATGACCTGGTACTCTTGAAGACGACCTGGAAAGAAGAGCTTGGTTAGCGACCGAGTATCCTTTGTTGTTGCGAGCAAATCTCCTCATTGCTGGCTAGAGTCTATCAAAGCGTGCTGCGCGGCGAATTCCTCGGGATCGTGTCGAGACCCCGCGTCCGATTCTGCATTTTGGTGCATTCGTTGAGGCGTCGAGAATTGCTATTTCCCAGTCGAGCTAGAGTTTTGGTGTTGAGTTGACCGCAAGATGCCCGCATCCACAAAGTGAACACGACCGGCCGTCTCGACCGTCCAGCTCACCGGCAGAGGTGAAGATCTCCAATCGCTGTCGCGTTCGAAATTGGGTTGCGTTTGCGTGTGCTCGTCGCCATGGCTGAAAGATTTCGCTCTTGTCGTTCTTCGTTCGGTAATCGCAGTCGCCCGTTCCTCCTTCCGCCAGCAATTTTCGAGGTGCCCAGATCCGGGGAGGGGGAAATTAAAATTGCTTACCCATCTTGATTTCAATTGTCAGTACAGATCCCAACGAACGTGATGCAGCAAGAGAGAAAACCTACTTTGCCTGTTGTGTGGTCTCGGTTAGTATGCCGGTCGAACTTTTCGGGATGAGGTGATGGTGTTGCGAATTTCAACCAAGTCCACACAAAGAATTCAAAATTTCCTGTGGTGGGCGGGTCGGGTTGGGAGATGGTCCGTGTGTTTCCCGCGGCCTTGAATTTTCAGGGCTCGAGAGGGCCAAAATGTGGCTGTGGGTGTGGCTGATTTGGCGCCTGCCCGATTTCTGCGCTGGGGCTGGAGATGCTGTGGCTGAGATCAGCCAAGATCGGAAAAGCGGGGCTGCCTCAATTTTCCGCTACGTACCGCCCGCGCCGTTGGCCTCTGCACGCTCTCTGCCTGTGGACCTTTCTGGCCAATCAACAATAGCCTTGGTCAACACTCAACAGGAAGTGGCAGTCAATTCCAAGGGAAGGTATCTTCAATCCCCTAGATGGCATGTGCAACCCGGTAAGTATCCTAAACTAAAACAGTCATACATTCTGGACATGTTCTAACCATTCACAGAACTTCATTTGATGCAGCAAAAGATATTTTTGCTCTTGACAACCAGCACAAACTCACCATTATCTGATGAGATACCTGCCCAGGCTCCGCTAAGATGGACGCCCTCATCAAGGAGTTCAGGAAGGCCTACGCCAACGAGCGCGGCAACGACCTGGCCAGCACGCTCACGCCCGACTTGACCACGTCCAGAGAAAAACTGCTGGACATTTGGGAAACCGGCAGGAACGCCCAGGCCATCAAGGATGATCTCCGATTTCTCTTTGTCCAGGACAAGTCAGCACAACTTAGAATGTCGCGCGAGGAGGCTCAAGGTTGGCAGGAAGTCTACTTGGCCTACTGGAAGGCCATTGGTGAAATATTGGCCGTGGAAGGTCATCGGCGTGACGGCGCAAAGGTACTTGACCCTGTCCCACTTTCTACCGATCATCAGTCTCACACAAAGACGCCGAGGCTGCACCTACCTCGATGACGCAACTAACCCTTCAACAGTCAACATGGACAAAGGTGTACGAGTCTTGGAAAGACTTGACATCCCAAATCATTCGAGGCTACACCAATTACGATTTTGAGAACTGGACCATTCCATGTCTGTACGTGGCTGGCAAGTATATGAGACTGTATGCAATCCGCGCAGATGCGGAACGATCCAGCAACGACACCACCGAGGACGCACTTACCAATTTTCAAGACGACTTTGACCCTGAGACTGAGAAGCACAAGTCGCTTGAGGATTGTGCCCGACAGTTGAACCGCATATTCAACACATGTCTGAGTGACAGGTCAGTATTCAAATCCTGCCAGGACTGAAAGAGAGGCACCTGATACTAATACCACATACGAAATAGAGCACCCTTGGCTGAGTCTCGGAAATGGGGGATCTACTATGCTATCAACCTCCTCTTCAAAACATATTTCAGACTGAACTCAGCATCGCTTTCCAAACACGTCTTGCGATCACTATCCGCCGGGCGCGGGGACATGCCTGAGCTAGAAAGCTTTCCCAAATCACAACAAGTCACTTTCAAGTACTACGAGGGTGTACTAGCATTCCTCGAAGAGAGCTACGTGGATGTACGTTGCGTTGGTGCGAATCGCTATTGGCCTTCACGTTGCTAATATTGGGACAGGCAGAGCAGCACTTGACTCAGGCCTGGGAGATGTGTCACAAGGATGCAAACCGAAACTTGGAGTACGTATCAACAATTCAAGAGGATCAACAATCTATCTCATGGTATCTGCTGACTCACCACAGACTGATATTAACCTACTTGATCCCATGCCATCTTTTGACAAACCACACCTTGCCGAGCGCCATGCTCCTTCACAACTTTCCGCGACTACAAAAGTCGTTCCTGAATTTAGCCGTCGCTATCAAGAAGGGCAACTTGCAGGCTTTCGACGCCGCCCTGACCGACGGCCAAGACGAGTTCATCAAGCGACGAATCTACTTGACACTTGAGCGCGGTCGTGATATTGCACTACGCAATCTTCTTCGAAAGGTATTCATCGCCGGCGGATTCGAGGAGGCCAAAGATGGACAGCCACCTGTGCGTCGCACCAGGGTACCGGTCGCAGAGTTCACCGCAGCCATCAAGCTCAGTGGAGGACGGTCAGTTGATACTGACGAGGTTGAGTGCCTATTGGCAAACATGATCTACAAGGTACGTCACCCTTTGATGCTTTTCAGCTCATGATCTCTGTTTCTGGACTTCTTTCAACCCTCATGACGTTGGCCTCGAAAGAAGACTTGCACAACACGAAGAGGCAATTTACCAGGCGCGATTGAATATGAGCATTGTGTGAACAAGCCAGTGGCTGACAATACATTCGTGAAACAGAACCTGATGAAGGGATACATTTCCCACGAGCGCGGTATTGTGGTTCTCAGCAAGAACGGTGCTTTCCCCGGCACAGGGGTATAAAGCAGCTGGTTACATGAGCATGAAGACATGCTCAACGGTTGCATACAGTACGGCAAATACGGATCCCAAAAGAATCGGTCAAGCCGAAAGCGTTTTTCAGCATTGGATTTCGTCACACTTAGCGTTCTGCTATTTCATGTCACGGGGTCTGGCTTAGAACGGTTGCTTCATAGTGATTGACCGAGACGCAAGGTCTCCAAGAGTCATCTCGACGAATCGAATGCATTGTGCCCAACCTAGATGGCACGAGATGATCATCCCTTTGACTTTTTGGATACACTGTGATGGGAAACACTGTGATAGGAAAAGGACAAAGTGTGCTCTCGTAAAGGTAGGTCGGGTATGATCCGGGTGGCGCGTAACATGATATGCCTGCTTCATCCCTGGACACCGCCTAGTTATTTGATACTTGCCAATCGTTCCGCGGTCTCGTTATATATACTGGACACAGGGAAGTCTAGTATTACGGAGCAGAGCCTCCCTTCCAGAGTCCACGAGCCTGGGAACTGTCACGGCATTGCCGAAAGCCGCGCGGCGGCAGCGAGTACCAGGGAGGCATGTCGCGTAACCAAATAAAGTTGCATGGAGGCTCGTGCAGATCCAGTTTCTCGAGTTTGTGGGATTGTGATGGGGGATGGGATCATGGGAATCCTTGAACGGTGAAAAATTCTTCTTCTGACCGTCTATCATCTCTGTTGGTCTTTGCTCCTGCGCACCCTGTTCAAGTCGTCGCAGAGCTGTGAGTCACTTCCATGCGCACTTGTGGTCGCAGACCCGGTAACCCCCGGCCGGACATGGGTAGCAGCAAAGTCCAGCATGGGTGGCACGGGGAGGGTGGATACCGTCCTTGGTTTCTAGCACTAACCTAGGTTAGGCCAGCGAGGTCCTTAATGAATGGAACCCTTTTCTCGCTCTCTAAAGATAGAGCGTATGGTGTTGATTCAAGCAGGGCTTGCAAGCGATTCGGCGAACAAGAGAAGAAAAAAAACTTTTTTTGCTCTTTCCCTTTTCTTCACCCCCCCTGGAGTCTTGGACCGCCGCTCATCATTATTCAATGGAAACGGCGGAAAGAATGGAAAAAAGGGGTGTGACATTTTGGACATCGGCGTGCCATTCAATGTCCGAACAGTCTTCTTCCCATGATCTACTCACCGCAAGTATCAGAAAAAGGCACTGTGTCGGTAAACAACTTTTTTTGTTTGTCTTTTTATTTTATTTTTCCGCTAGCATCGTGAGTTTTTGTGTGTGTTATGGATACCGACAAGGCCTGCCAACATCCGCGACTCCGTACGCTAGAGTTTCATGGTCGCACGCGGTGTGCAGAAAGGACGACGGACGTTCTGGGTTAGGTGTTCCGTTGACACTTTTGAGCTACTGTACTCCGTAGTACGGATTTTCTGTATTTTTGAACACGGTGTGAAGAGCGAGTGGAGGAAAATAAGTCGAAGAGAGACTCTTTTTTTGGATCGTTTGGATGAGCGTTGGTCTTGCATGACGGAGCGGGTTCTCTGCCCCATGTCCAAGGTTGGGGCATGTTTTTAGTTGGGGGAAGTCGGTTATCCCATGTTTACACAGTGGTTGGGAATGGAGCCCTCGGCTGCTGCTGTCAAAACAACAAAAAGTTATTTGCCTCAAAACAAATGGAATCAAGGTTTTTCTCACGATAGACTCACATCAGATCATGTTGTTGTTATTGTTGACGTTGGAGCTTTGACCATGGAGGGTTTTTTTTTTTTTTTTTTTTTTTC
>JACVEI010000062.1:773088-792276 GCA_018115615.1 Pestalotiopsis sp. DP-2020a | reverse complement strand
TTTTTTTTTTTTTTTTTTTTTCCTGGTGGAGATAGAGGGCTAGATTTCCCATCTGTGGTGGGCACATCTGCGATCGTATCGCGTACATGACCAAGGCGTAGTGGATATGTTTCCGTGAGGCTTGAGCTCACGATGTTGATGCACGGTCATTTTGTGAGATTTGTTGTTTTCGTTTGTTTACTTTGTGAAGACACCAGTCCGAGCACTCAAGGCAAGTCACTTGTGCATTGGAAATACTTGATTTTGAAGGGCTTGCAGTCCTCATCTATTCATTCTTTCTGAAAGAGAACAGGAGGGTAATTACTATGAACGATGGTCTAGAAGAATAGTGGTACAAGAAAGAAAAATGCCAATCTTTCGAGGTTTCGCAATCTACTTGGGTATCCTTACTCTCTCGAGCTCTGCCGGAGAGTCGCCGCCAATCATGAAAAAGGAAATAAAAAATCAAAAACGCTGCTTCGTGCCAATTTTTTCCCAAGGTATCGTCCAGAAAAAAGCAGAACTCCAAGCTCAGAAACATTCGTGAGAATGATATTGATACAAGTGGCGTCAACAAGGAAAAACAAGCAAAACGAAGCTGGGGGAATCAAAAAGGAGATGAGAAACAGAAAACAGACCAGGAAAGATGCGAAAACAAGAGACTGAGTTGATGAAATGAAACAAAGCAAGCCCGACGTGCTGATGATGTTGTTGTTGACAAGGAAAGAAAAAAACGCCCTGCGTTGCCGTCATGTTGGTATCCGTGTCATTATTTTACCCTCCATCCTTTTAAACCCAAGTCCTCCAACAAAGAGAAGCGAAGAAAACGAGACGCTGATCGTGATGAGGGGTATAAGAGTGACCGTAACTGTCGAAATGAAACAGATGCAATAAATGATGAAATAGTCGAGTGAGATGCGTGAGGTTGATGATGGTGGTGGTGA
Source organism: Pestalotiopsis sp. DP-2020a (assembly GCA_018115615.1). Lineage (NCBI taxonomy): Eukaryota > Fungi > Ascomycota > Sordariomycetes > Amphisphaeriales > Sporocadaceae > Pestalotiopsis > Pestalotiopsis sp. DP-2020a. The sequence continues at coordinate 791,353 of JACVEI010000062.1, read as the reverse complement.
GAGTAAGGTCGTTGCTTTTGTTTGTGTCGAGAGATGATGATGAGAGGTGATGATAAGAGATATTAGATGGTGTTTTAAAAGAGGTGACGGTTGTTCCGAGGGGTGCTGCTGTTTGGGTTGTTAGCAAAAGCTGATGAATGCAAGAGACCAGTGGTCAAGACTTACTGTGCGCTGCCGGAAATGTCGTCGACGTGGTTGCTCAGAGCCACAAAGAGGTCAAAGAAGAGTTGAGATCCGCCGTTGAACATCTCCAGCTGCATGGTCCCACTTCGCTTGAAGGTGCTGCGACTACGGATGATGAGAGCGAGGTAATGGGCCCGGAGTTTCGAGTCCGTATCGGGAGTGTTGGCGTAGGCATAGCGAGCGGATGCCAAGATGGTGCTGCACTGGATACCAGACTCTGTATTGTGGAGTGGTTAGCACGAAGCGGTGAGGAGTATAGAAAATGGAGTCCCGTAGAAAATGGACCCACGCATTGGGCACTTACGCAGTCCTTGCTTCCGCAGAGCCACTTTCTTCAGCTCTTCCAAGCCAAACTTCTCAGCGGCACAGTAGATGACCGTGTCCTTGAGAATGTCGCCGTCGGTCGCGTGGTGGTAGATGGTGGCCTCGAGTGCGTTGCGTCCTCCGTCGGGCTGTTCGATCTCCCACGAGTTGCGCTTCTTGTTGTGGACCAGGCGCGGGTAGTAGTCACCCTTGTACATAAACTCTAGGATCGAGCTAAAGATCTCCGCTTCCTCATCCGGAAGGTAAACTCGTCTGTTGCTGTTGGCGTCCATGAACATGGACGACAGTGTCTTTTGGAACCACGGCGAGGCCTGGAGGACATCTTCGTGGGCAGCAAAGATGCGCTGCTCCTTTCCGACGATTAGAGTGATGATTGATGGGGAGAGGGAGCTGCTTGAACGAGACAGTTAGTATATCGTTGCTGGACCACCACATCGATCTCGAGTACCTACCCGCTGGGAGAGAGGACCGGGTTGTTGATGGACGAAACTGTTGGGCGACGGGCACGACCTTCATGCCGGCTTTTCGATACCCCCGAACTGCTCTTGCTAAACGATGCGCTCCTTCCCTTGCTGCTCTTGGATGTGATCTTGGTGAGCGGAGGCCCTTGCTCGGTTCTGCGACCGAACATTTTGATGGATTTTGATGTGGGTTGTCGATTAGGAATCGGGATGTTGTCGATATGATCGAGTTGATTCACGTCGTGTTGATGAGTTGTTGTAATAGAAGCTCGAGTGACTTGATAATATTCAAGTGCAGGTAATAAAAACAGTAAATGGCAGACTCCTGATGCAAAACTGATGGATAATACAAAAGACAACGAGAAAAAATGATGAAATCGTCCTGCCTACCTGCAATGTTTGTGATGCAAAAAGTAATCGAGTGCAGCTTGGACGGGTGAAGGCATCCTTAAGTACAGTTCTCGCTCGAGGCACCCTTGCATTCAATACTGGATACCTGAGCAGAGCTCCATATTTTTCTTCGGTACGCTAAAACTGCCAGGCATGTGCGAAAAAGATCCATTCTACGATACTCACTCCGGGGGAACGCGTCGATGGGGCCGCGCTCTCCACCCACTTTACACGAGATCAATGCGTCTTCACGTGATATCCCGGGCGAGATTCCAGGCGAAAAAGGGTCAGCCTGGCGCTCTAGCAGCCTAGCCTCCCGACTTTTAGCGATGTCCGCCTGGGAAATTTATTAGTGGCGAGGAGCCCCGAGGGCAGGCAAGCTCAACATTTGTAGGCTGTAGCGGCCTCCCAGCACTGCGACGGGAACGCCAAGAGGCCACGGGCAGGGCTCGCGGGCAGGGATCTGGCGACGGTCCCGGACTGAAATGGGCGTTAGACTCACTGCCTAGCACCCAGGGATCGCCCGTTACACCTCCAAAATGAAATGTTCAAAATTGAAGAGTCATCGTGAAGTCCCCTAGCTCCAGGGGTTCAATCTTGTCTGGGATTTCCAAGGTTGTGGTAGTTCGCATCTGCCCAATCTGCCCCCGGGCGGGATCGCAAAGAGAGAGGTTCGCGGGACTGATAGGTCACGGCAGGCTGCCATGCAGACCATCTCGTCGGGCATCTGGCATATGGCTTTTTTGGCGCTTTTGCGGTGTATGACATAGGCGTTGCTCGAATGCGCAATCGGTGAGGTAGGCCGGGGTTAGGTTGAACATGACTGGACAGGCGGGAATGGAGCTCAACTGGAGTACATGTCGTCCCAGGTCAACGGTAGGCGCCGATGCACCTCAAGTCGGCGGGCCCTCCAGTTGCGCTGGCACGAAACGGGTCCTCGGGTTGCGTTGTCAAGGACCAGCCTTCCCAAATGTCTGGTTTTTTTTTTCCTTCTCTCTTCCTGGCTTTTTTTCGCAAATCCTCAAACCCAAGAACGGGGACCAGGAGGAGACGGGGTACGTTTGTGTGAAAAGGAAGAGGTGAAAACTCTGCAGTTTGCTCTCTCTTGTTAATTTGCCTTGTTAATTTGCGAGACAATCTGATCTCCCCCTGTTCACGACTGGCACAGTCGCCCCAAGGCATTGTTAGCAGGAAACATGGTGGGCCTGCCAAGAGTTGGAATCCGAAGCCTTCTGGAAGCTCGTCAACGAGTAGCGCCAAGCGCTGTCACCGTATGCACTATCAGCTCTAGCATCCGGATGTTCACGTTTTCATCCCCGAGGTGAACCAAGAGCTACCAGAGAGCACATGGAGTGAACTACTACTTACAGGCCTCATCCCGACCGCACATACAGATTACAGCACCAAGCACTGACCACAGTATGCAAGGATCGACCGCATCCCGGCTTTAGTTGACTTCCTTGAGGTTAACCAACCGCGCACTGTGGTGAAGAAGAACAATCTTCTCTCTATTCTGTAATTGCGTTGCTGTACGAGGTATATACGAAGTAAATAGCAAATAAATTCATTCGAGCTTACGACTCTGGGTCGTCAACTCCCTACAGCCGAGACATGCCCTGACATGCCTCTCTCTGCTCGCAAGAAGAAAGTTGCCGACCAGCCCCCCAGCTGCCTCCTATAAACTCGCTTGAAAAAAAAAGAAGAGGCTATGCTTGTTTGTGAAACCTACAAATCACCGAGCCACGAGAATGGCAATTAGGAGAACCATCCGCGGTTTCCGTGCTGACTCGCCACGAAGAAGGTCTCAATATGAAATCCGATAATTTGCGAAATCATTTTAATTTTGTGCAAAAGAGAGAGGTTGCAGGGGGTGGCCAATCCGAGAAGCGCTTCGAGGGTTCGAGTTCCCTTGGTTCCCTTTAGCCCAGAATGGTGCCCGTGCAATCCGTGCAGCACAATGGGATGGATCCATTTCCGCATTGGCGTCCCGACTTCCAGGACCCCGAGAGATCGGCACTTTCGAGGCCGTTGACAGGCTTGACAGAAAAGGAAGAAGAGGAAAAAAATAAAACGAGTCCACTTTATGGTCCCCCTTTGCAATGTACGATTTTGTCATACTTGGACCCTTGGGAGCCATCCATTTCCCACCCACACACACGTGCGTTGCGGTCTGCTCGCCGAACTTCATGCCTTTCAGCCCGACCGTGGAGTGCGTCTGGAGAGCGTCCAGTCGGTAGAAGTTGCGGTGGCCAGGGTTCGGAGAGGGCGACCGCCGGGGGGCGGCACCACGTTGCCGGAAGGCCAGTCGTTGTGTCGGGTGTGGCAAATCTTGGTATAATACAAGCCCAATCAAGCAGGTTGTTTTACTATAACTTTGCACATTGTCTTACACGGACGCTCGCGTGACATGGTAAGAAGAGACGCTACGTAATGTCTTTCCGTTGGCGGACGTCGATCATGAGGTGAAATACATCTTGCCAGATGGAAAGTTGAAAGTTGGTTCTCTGAAATATATTCATGGATGATGCTGCATGCCTCATGTCTGGCAATAATTTTAGTCTTTGAACGTCCCTGGCCAAAACTACAATGCCCGAGAGGGCTCCCTCATCTTGATGTGCTTCTCCCTTCCATGATGACTTGCTCAAATCCTTCGCAGCACTCGATATTTCTAACTCGGAGCAATGCTTATTCCAAGGCCTACCCATTGTGTTTCTCATGCTTCTCGTCCTTCCGGCCGGCCCTGTCCAATCGGGGCGTGCCGTGGGCGTCTACGGGAGCCGGCGGTACTGCCCTCTTGTGATGACCATCGTGCTTCTCGTGCTTCTCGTCTTTTCGGCCAACCCTATCGAGTTGGGGTGTGCCATGTGCGTCGATGGGGGCCGGTGGGACGGCCCTCCGCAGGCGCTCATCATCTCGTCGGCCCGGGACCCACGGTTGGAAGGGGCCAATACCAAGAGCACTGGCAAATGTGGCGCCAAGTGCCATGGTGGTGAAAATGGTTTTCGTAATATGCATGTTGCTGGAATATCTAACAAGTGATGGTTGTCTGTTGTCTTTTGGTTGGTTTTATTACGATGGAATGGGAAAAGCAAGTCCTGGTTGTTGAAGCAGTTGGCACAGTCTTATATTGTTTGGGAACTCGCACAAATCAGAGCAGGCAAATTGCATCGACAAGCAAAACGAAAGATGTCGATTTGGTGCAATTCAATGCCCTTTCTTCTGTTTTCTAACAAAGACAATAACGGAGTTAGTCTAGAAAGGAGCTCCTCGCGTGTTTGATGACATTCATTGTTGATACGTTCTTCTAAAAAGTCAGATTCAGAAACGTACTTTGCAAAACACAGTTCTCTACAGCTCGGCAAGACTTTGGCGATTCATTATGCGTTATTCCGCGTCGACCTCCAACATCATGAGTTGGATCGTGGCAGTAGCATTTACTGTAGGTGGACGGCTCGAAACGCACAGCACGTACAGCCCACAGGAGCGTGTCAAAGTCGCGGCGATGGTGGTAGTTGCATGAAATAACTGATTGATTCGATGTCATAGTTTGGCATCCTCCGTATTTTGTACCTTCCAAACGGTACAATCTTGACCTCACTTCATGTATGCCAGTCACCGCAGGTATTTTCTTGAGGAGTCACTGCTGTGGTTCTATTGCTACATATGGCATTGCTCACATAGCATTCACGGCAGCAGAATTATTGATACTGAATCAGCATTGGGGAGACCAGAGATGACACGAGTCTGCAATCATGTTTGTGCAAACGGAAGACCTGGATGCCCCATGTTCGCGTTGCGCGTCTCGGAGACGCGACAGGATGTCAAAAACAATCAACGACAGCAGATGTTCACATCGTAGTCTACAGGTGCGTGGAGCAGGCACGTCGACCACCGCCCTTGAACAAATGCCCATGAGGTGACATGAATCTGCGTTGTATCTGATGCTTCGACAGAATGGACAGCCAGTGAACTCCTAGCAATCATCTTCGACCTGATGCGTGCCTGCCTGCCTGCTAGGTGCCAGTGTGAACCTGTCAAGACTGAAATGGACGTCTGATAATCCCACGCACCTAGGACTATTCCAAAACGAGAAGCTATCCAAGGCATTCCGTTGACAGCTGTTTTCGTGGCCTGGCCGTTCTGCCTCCCAAGCTACTGTCCCAGCCGCCTCAAAAGTGCAAACGCAGACAATGTCAACCCTACAGTTTTTCTCCCCCACCAAAGTAATTGTCCATTCGCGCAACCTGAAATCATCAATTTTCGTTCCTGGACGGCCTGTGACCTTCTTTCCTAGCTGGTTCCGCCAGCTCGCACCTTCCCAGTTGCTGACCTCAACTTCACAACTTCGACCCTCACAAACGCGCACCTTGGAAAATTCCATCACTACTCTGCACACAATCGGACAAAATCCATCCCTTCCTGGACATCCTTATTTTGGATCAAACTGCGGTCCGATTGTTCGGTTGTTTCTTCCATCCCATCCTGGGATTTCGAGAGAAAAAGCGCGTTTCTTAAGCTGTAAATCGGTATGCTATTTTGTTCTTCAAAAATCATCCCATCGATCTTTTTTCACAAATTAAGCTACAGGTTGCGAATTTTCGCTTTTCTTCTTCTTCTTTTTTTTTTTCTCGCAAAGAAACAACTGACAGCGCGCAGGCACCATGGCTGGCACCCAGCCTCTGGAGGGAGGAGAGGTCTCTCCTTGCTCAGACAGAGCACCCGACCCCCCCTCCTCCCCCCAATCCAAGCGCAACATCACACCGCGCGGGCCTCTCTTTCCCAATTTCGATGAGGCCCATCGAAAGATCACCACGCGGGCTGCGGCCCAGAATCCCTTCGAGAGACCCTCCGAGGGAAGCCAGTCGAGTCCCGACCTGATCTTGCAGGAGCTGGCCAGTGACGTCGCTGCAATTGGAATCGACGGCAACGAGACACCAGAGCACTTCCAACGACATGCGTCCGACATTGTCGCACCTCAACCCTCGCGCCTCATGGCAGGACGATCCTTGACCCAGTGGCAGAACAATGCAAAGCTGTCGGACAAGACCTCCCCTGGCGACGACAATGAAGAACAGTTTTTCGAAGAGGAGTACGACCACCGCACAACACTTGAAGACGCAGGTCGACCCGATACTACGGGCAGCACCGTCGGCCGCATCATTGGCCAGTATGCCGATGACGAAACTCACCATGGCGTCTCATCTAGTGTTGGCAGTGTCGGCCCTGCCTATACCTTCAATCCGCCCGATGGGAGACATGAGTCCGACTCTTCAATGGACTACCAAGATGGAGAGAGTCGTATTGGAATGAATCCTGCGTTCAAATCGCGTCGCGACTCGAGCTTCATCTACCCTGACACTGACACGGAAGATCAACCCGAATCCACGGAGACGCAACTTCCACAGCTATCGGAGAATGACTGGCTGGGTGGAATGCATTTCCCCAAAGAACAGCTCGCCAACTTACATCTTACCAGTCCTCCCCCGAGAATCCCTACTCCATCTGCCTCGGATGCTGGAGATGCCGACTGGCTGACAGAGGCTGGAACTACGGCCAATCTGCAAGGTACTGATCGAAGTCTGATGCCTCTACCCCTGCGACTTCCATCTTCTGGTCAAGTTTCCATAAAGCTCGCGGCTGTCCAACCAGATCCGGTGTTGGGTGATCCTGAAACATCAGCAGGCTCTGGTCTTGGAGCTGCCTCTACCAGCTCGCATGGCGACCCCTTCGTGTATGACAACGAACGCTACAAACGCATCAGACAGGCTGAAAAGGAGAGAGAAGTCAGCTGCCTCTTGAAAGACATAAGCGAGTCTCCAGAACGCGGCCACAGTATCGCCGGTCCCCAGAAAGCATTTTCTCCAGCCTGGAATTTTGCTGAGAAGATCGATATGGTGGCCCGGGACAGCAACCCACAAGACGATTCGAATCGTCCCCGCTACCAGACAGGCAGTTTCTATGATCCTGTTGCATTCCGAGCCCTTCATGGCGATGTTTCTCCCAATGACCAGGATGTTAGCGTCAAGGTCGTGATCAACAAGAGGTCAGATATCAGTGCACGCGAGAACAGGACTCCTGGTAGCGCTTTTGGCCTATCGATCGACAGGAGGTCCAGAATGACACGCTCGCAGGATGTAGATGGTGACTGGGTTACCGAAGCAACCAGCGACGACGACATCAGGATGGAGCCAGGTAGTCGTGGTTATACTGATGGAATCAAGGCCACAGGAAGCAGCATTGCAGACTACTCTGATGCTGGTTTCGGCACTGGTTTCGGCACTCCGTTCCCCCAATTTGGCTCACAAGACACAATCTTGAAGACGCCCTCAGGACAGCAGCCAGAGAGCTACGAGATGCAAGACATGGGCGAGAGCAAGCAGGCTCATGCTGGACGCTTTCCGCGAATGCCGCGCTTCGATGGATTCGGACAGAACAACTCACGATTCCTACCCAAGGTTTCGGGACAAATGAACCTTCCGGCGAGTAGGCAGAGCCCTTTCCGAAGAGACTACCTGCGTGCCGACCAAAGCAGCTACTTTTCCTCCAAGGCGGACCGCAATGGACCATCCAGATTCGAGTTCCGTGATTCGGCATCGACATATGCACCAGCCCACGACGCTGGCCAGGCCATCGGAGAGACACGAGGAACACTAACCTCCTCGACAATGGCTTCTATCGACACTGTAGATCTTCTGGATGGCGGTGCTGGTTCCACGAATGCATCTGCTCAAGCAGACTCCAGAATGGCATCCTCTCATGCAGACCACCAACGCGGCTATCTTCGTGCAGCGCCCATTCACAACCTCCAACAGAATCCCTTCCAAGACGGACCTGGTGAGCAGGATCAAGGCAGGCTGCGATCGACAAGCAATTACTCGGAGAGAATGGGTTCTGGTTCTTCAAAGTTCTCTTTCAGGCTCCTGGACCTCGGCGAAGCACAAGAACTCGAGAGGTCTCGCCGTGATAGCGACGCAACTTATCAAACCGCTTCGGTGGCAAGGAACAACCGCTCTTTCAGCGCTGCATCCTCTGGACGCCCAAGCTTGACCCCTCTGCTTCGTCCGTCTGCAGCTGTGTTGAGAGGAAGCGAACCTCACGTGAGAAGAGGCTCGCGCCTTTCGTCAACGTTCACACCCCCGGCAATGTGGAACACTCTCCGTAAGTTGCGACCGTCTTCTAAAGAGAAGCAGAAAAACAGTACTGACCGACATAATGGTATCAGGCTCTCCAGATACGAGCGGATGCACTCCTCTGGACGCCTCAGCTTCTCGACTCATGCTCCCAACCGGCTTGGACCACGAGACCCCCACCGCGAGACGTCGCCCCAACCAGCTACAGAACAGACACAACCGCATTCTTCCAGTTGATAAGCGCATGCGCCCCATCCCTTTCCGCCCTAATTCGGTCCTTGTACGACGAAACATTCCTAGCTTCAGAGCTACAGAAGAATACTTTGTGTCCTCTCGGGGAAGAGTCAGAAGTCAGATCGTCTTTTACGTGATAGTTGCGCTGAGCATTCTCCCCTTTGTCGCACTTCTGGCCTTGTGCGGAAAGTTTGACAGTTGCCTGGCCTCGGTGACCCACGGAGAAGTCTGTCGGCTCAATCACAAGCAGCGAAAGATTCTCAAGATCGTGTTTGCTGCCGAGGCCATCCTCTACGGATCTCTGGTTGTGGCAATCATTGTCTATTTTGCCACCCTGGCCAGCACTCACCATTAACTCACCGAGTTCTCAGACAAAGGCCCTGTCCGCATGTGTGCGGAATGCCTAGTGTCGACTTGGCACAATCTAAGGCGCATATGATCGAATGGCATTGGTTGCCATTTGTCCAAGAGATTTCGCTTGAAACTCATCCACTCGTTTTTTTGTTTCGCTGATGATCTAGTTCACGTTGCACGACTTTTCGATAACGACGCATGACAAGGAGTTCGGCACTTTGGGTTCTTCTCTTCGCAACGACACGGCTTGGAAAGTCTCCTTGATCATCTCATGATCAACGACATCCGTACTTCTTGGTTGGTATCACGTATGCTGCCAGCCGTACCTGCATAGTCAAGTGGTTTTTGCATTATTCGGCATGGTTTCCATTCATCGTTGTCAAGCCTTCCCTTTATGAGTCGCTTCTTGTTTGTCGACTCAAGAATTGATCACTGCTGAAGTTCAGCTGTCAACTCTCTGCAGCTGTGCACTTCTTGTCCGAGATCAGAGACAAGTACACTATTTGCAGACACATTTGCGCCAGAAATGCCGACGCCGAACGTCAATCCAGATCACCACGAAGTCGATTTTGCATTTCTTTGAAACTTCAGCCTCAAGAACTCAGTGCATCAGTGGGCGGAGAGGAGCGAGATGATCTGGGAATCGCCGATGTTTGATGAGCAAACATAATGCCAGCCAGCACAGCCCATGCTTCAGCAATAAGTTGCAACGGAGACCGATGCTGCCTTAAGCAGGGCGCCATCATGCTTTCACTCTTTCCTTTTGGTTTCTTCGTCCCATTCATTATGCATAAACCGAAAAAAGAAAAGAAGAAGGAAGACGAAAAGCGACAAGTGGACGCGACAACAACAGACGATTGCACTTACAGCCTCTCCTGCAGAGAAGAAGAAATCTCCAAGATACCAACACAACCCGGTCCTCTGGGCCCCTTACATTCGTTTACAGCAAGCACAAGAGATGCAGGACTAATGAATTAGCTGAACAGCCTGGATGTACAATTGCCGCCATGTTTTAAGAATTCATGTCTTGGTGTAATGGTCAATCAATCATGTTCTGGACAAGAGGGAATCAGCAAGTCGGCGACCACAGGCAAGAGAAGGGAAAAAACGGAAAATCATGTACATAGGCAATACAAGACACTCCAAACGCGATTGAATGTTGATTGAGTGACACATTGCTATGATCAGATTACTGCAAGAGCCATGTGTTGGCTCGCCTGCAACTGTCCAGGTTTGCATGTCTACAGAGCTACGCGCCGAGACGGACACCCAAGAGGACATATCAGCGTGGAGTGTCAAGACGTGGTTTTCCGCAGCCGAAAAAGTGGTATTCCAGATCCGAATCCTCAACTCCTATGCTATCGTACCGTGGGCCACCATGAACGGGGCAGGCCGAGCAATTTACAAGTGAAATGAAAACGAAAACAGCTCCTGTTTTTCTAAACGAGGACACAACTAATGACAGACACATCTTGTCCCGACGAAACCATCAGCTGTGAGTGACCACCCGCCGAGAATGAGCACGAGGCTGGTCCAAGAAATAAAGCCCAACGCCAACATTATGCTTTGTCCTTTTTGCTATCGCTACAATTGCTTTGAATGAATGGCCTCTCTTGCCAAAGTCTTCTGCCCGACGACTGGTCCGTTTACACTGCAAGAGACTTTTACGGCTTCGGCTCGCTGATTAGAGTCGGCGCGATGCGTCGCTTCTTGGGTTGACCATTGGTCGCCGACTCATCCTTCTCGCTTTCACTGGCATCTCGCTTCACGCCTGCCGTCACCGTACCACCACTTCTAGGAGTCTCAGGTGGCGTCGTGATGGGTACACCCGTGACCTTGCCAGAATTAGTGGCAGCAATACTGGGCACGGTGCCCCCAATCAGCGGAGGATTCGTCATGACTGCAGTGGACGCTTGCGTTGCCACAGAAGAGGTACTATTGGATCGCGCGGGCGACGAAGGCCTCAGGCTGACAAACGAGGCAGAAGTGGCTGGAGGAGGCGATGGTGCCGTAAACGAGCTGTTTGAGTTGCGATGTTGATGCGTTGCGCCACGGAAAGGAGAAGGCGGCGCAAAAGACGTAGGCGTCAGGGTAGGGGTCGCCTGATTAGAAGACGTTCCGGCTCCCGTCGACGCCGAAGCCTTGACTGATGACAATTCACCAGTATACACGGTACCCAATTCGCCAGGGCTGAAAGAGATGGTCGAACAGAAACCATCAAACGACGAGATCAGTAATGTGAGACCATCATTTGACCTGTACATGTTAGCACAATGCATTTCCAAGCCGTCATAATTTTCAAACTTACCATGCCAGATCAGTAAATGTGGTAAGATGCAGGTTGCTGACTACGCAGATCGGAGTCATTTGCTGGGTATCATACAACAGGACAGTGTCTTGCGTTGCAACGGCATAGACCATACGATATGGCAGGGCGAAGGTCGGTTTCGGGCCAGGCGTAGAAGCACCCGTCTCAAGATCCAAGGTCTTGGATGGTGTACTGGCACTTTCAGCCTCAGCGGGTGTGGATGCTGGCGGCGGAGGAGGGTCCATGACCGAGGGTGCTGGCGAGGGTTTTGAGATGGGCTCCGGGAGCGCTGGGATAGGGTCTTCAGGCGAAGAAGTGTCAATGGTGATATGCTTTGTGACAGGAGGGGACTGTCGCAATGTATAGATGACGGGAGAGCACTTGATGGCGATGGAGGGCTTCTTGTGTCCGGGAAGATGGGCCATCGGGGGTTTGTTAATACCACCTCTGGTATAGATATAGACAGTATTGATCACCTCATAGGTATTTCGCGGGCCATCTCCAGGATGCTGGACTTGGTACTGGCCTGCAGGAGTCATTAGCAGACTACCATCCGGCGTAAAAGTCAGCCGCCGGAAGAAGGACGTCAAGGTCTCGTTCGCGTAGAGGTTCGCGTTTCGGACGCCCATGTTGGGTTTCGGCGATGGCTCCATGGGCATGACGGCAGGCAGTGGTAGGGAAGGCGCTGGCGATACAGATCTCCGCGAAGAGAACGATGACCGTCTGCTGTGACTGACGACGCTGGGCGGATTCATTGGCAGCGGTACAGAAGTTGGCGTGCCAGGGGCAGATGGTACAGGCGATCCGATGGCCGCACTCGAGGACTCATGTGTGGGCAGAAGTGGCCGAGGCCCCAGGTCGGGAGGTGCTGGACTACTGGACGAGATACGACGTGCTGGCAGGTCCATCTTGGCGTGGCTGGCAAGAAGTGTGTATTGTCCATCTTTCGTCTTCAGCGAGTAGATATGGACAGACCGGTCCGAGGACTGGGTGGCGATGTACTCGTTGAGGGGATCCCAAGCGACACCCTGAACGTAATGACTGTGCTCGGCTATTTGGCGCACAAGCGAGCCCGTTGCTGCGTTATAGATCCGGGCTACGTTGTCCATGCTGCCAATGATGAAGTGTGCCGCGTCCGGCGACCAGGCGAGATCGTATATTTCGGCACCGCTTGACCGGCACATGTGCTTCGTACGCCATGTCTCCTTGTCATCTAGATCCTCATTGCCAAGCACAGTATGGTTGCTGTCGGCAGGAACCCAGAGTATCACGTTGCCGTCATCGCCCGCGGATGCAAGCATCTCGCCTACAAGTTTGAGAAGAGTTAGCTTCGAGGCTTCTGCTGTACAGAGGGAGGAAGGGGCGGTGCGCTGGCATGGATTACCTTTGGGGGCCCATCGGACGACGTTGACGGCCTGGGAGTGTTTGCTCAAGGTGGAAAGATATTCCACCTTGCGGTCTTCTCCTTCGCCCTCTATCCTCCATATCTACAATTTTGGTCAGCTGGACAATGCTCCCACAAGAAAGAGAAGGGGTGGAATTCCGCCATACCCGAACATTGTTATCTCCGCCGCCTGTGGCCAGTCGTCCTTTGCCGTTGGGTTCGAAATGTGCCGAGTAGACGGGACTGGTGGAATCGTGCCAATTGATGATTAAGGGTGTGCTCTTCATCTTGACGGTTGTGGTCGGATTGCGAGCATGTCAGGGTACGATGAAGAGACTTGACTCGAAAGAGGTTCTGCCGGTGGGTGCAGTCGAGGCTGCTCGTGTGGTGAGGCTCGTCGAGGACAGACAGACACAGCCTTGGAGTGACAGGACTGGAATGCCTTCCTTGGGTCTCGCTTGTAGGGTCGGTTCGTCTGAATGCAATCGTTGGAGATGTGTTGCACCGTCTCGAGATCCAGGCAGCCTGAGGGTTTCAATTGTAGAAGCCCCCCGGGAATTCTTCCAGGCTGGGCGTCCTCGCTCTCTTTCCTTCTATGCCGATTTTAAGGTTGATTGATGGCTCGGCTACCCTCTACTGGGTTGGTGGGGAAGCTCTCGAGATGCAAGCTCAGTTGCAAAGTATAAGCTGTCTAGTTGCTGCTTTGTTCGCTGGCGGGGGGACCGGCCTAACGGGGGACTGGATTACTCGTGCGTGCGTGGGTGCGGGCCAGGTCGGGCCAGATCGAGGGGTGAAGAGGTGAGAGGATCTGTAATGTACGACGTGAATCAGTCTTGGAAAGTGAGTTTTTTTGGAAATCGGCTCCTATGTAAGGTAGTAAGTAGGAGTAGGAGGATTTGTGGATGCCTTGGCCGTCAGACTGCAAAGCTGCTGCTGCTGCTGGTGCTGGTGCTGCTAGGGATCTCTCTGCCCATGATCCATTAAATTGAAATCCAATGGCACATGCGCTCATTCGCCCGTTCAGTTCGGTCGGGTCGTGGCATGGCGCGTTTGACGTGTCGGACCAATCAGTTCGCGGCTCACGTCCCCGCGGGAGGAACAGACCTAAGAATAAGTGGTCGGTTTTTGCTTCTCGCTCTTCCAACATGAAGCTCTTCTGTTCCTGCCAAGTTCCAATATTGGGACATGATTCTCGAATGGTGAAAACAGATCCGTGCAGTGCTTCGGTTCCCAGTTGTTCATCTGTTCCGCCCTGGAGTCTCGGACGGTTTTCTTAACCCAGGAGGTTCTTTATTATTGCATCGTGCTACACTAACCTAGTACCATGTTTACCATTGCCAATCCCCCATTGACAAAACAGGGGCAAGTTCTTTCAACGTTTTATGATATATCGTCTGATTCGTGGACGTGACTGGTGGATTTGCAGCCGCACTTCCTATACGATCTACTGTACATTACCTACAGCGCAGATCAAGAGCTTCATGTGTGTAGGAGCTGATGGCAGTGGGTCTGTTGACCCTCTAGGCCAGGCACGTCTTTTCTTTCGAATCCTCGTTTATACTCCATTCTGTTCAATTATGTGCTTTGTGTTTAATTTGCATTTGACAAATAGAAAGGGCAGGAAAGGGGAAGACGAGGGAAACACTCAAGTGAGCATACTTTGTAGACAGTTTCTCTTGACCATGATACTATTAAGTTCTCAAAGCGTCCATGTCACAATATCTTGAAACATTTGAACATTGGCAGCGTTCTCATGATTGGTTTCATACTCCTCCGGCTCCCGACACACAGATCCAGAGTGCGTCCCTGGATATGTATTGATTTGAGTGTCTAATTTGCTCTAGTTCTACACAATCATTCAGGTAGAAGAGCATTTATGGAGCCGGATGCTGTTTGGTTCGATCATCCTACCCAACACTCACTCTGTATGATGCATTTCTTGCTGCTCTGCAGGTCTCGTCTTGCAAGTAATAAGTGAGTCAGATGGTAGTATCACTAACCTCCCGAATCTAGGCTCATCCGGGGTGACTGATAACCTCCTCTGCAAGAAGACGGGATCGGTTAGCAATTCGCCCCGAATTTGATCTTGGTTTCTCAGCCCCCTTCACTCACCCATGCAATAGGATCCCTATGTGCATCGGGAAGCGGTGTGACAGTGATCTGACCATTCCGAAGCGCGTTGTAGGCATCCCGCTGCTGAGGCCTGGCCGCGCACTGATTTCTCCCGAGCTGAAACTCATTGGCCCGGCGTTTGGATTCTGGCCCGGGTATCGGGCACTTATCTCCAATACCCATGCATCTTTCATACAATTGACCAAGGGGTATCTACCTACCAACTAGGTAACCTAGGACTTTGGCTCCTCTCAGAATCACTGGTAGGAGATATTCACCTGAGCATCTCGTCTTTATCTTCCCTTCATTCTGCATCATGGGAGATATTCCGAGTGCGAATCAGCAAGGCACTATCTATGGTATTATACGGAGTTCGCCGTATATTGTCGTTGAGTTCTGCTGAGCCTGTCTGATGAAGCTCTGATATTCTTTCACACGGTCGGGTCAGTTCCAAGCTATTGATACATTCGCTACTACCACAATCAATGCGAAGTCCATATAAATTAAATGTTATCTTGTTGCTGAAGATGTAGACAGTAGCACGTACTCTCTTGTTAGCGCTCTGTGTTCCGTACACTAAAGAGCCCATCTCGCCAACGGTTTTTTTTTTCTTTTTTTTTTGGGTGGGGTTCTGTGGTACTCACTGCACTTTCTACCCCGGAGAGGAGTCATTTGGCGCCAAGACGGACAGTTTAAGAAGTGTCCAGTGTCCATTCATTCGCTGGGAAAGGACCCTGCAGCTAAACTTTCTACTCTGTGCTGAGAACTCGAGGCGACTGTCTGCAGTGCTTACGCTGCGGGTAGACAAAGTCTCTGCATATCCCGTGGGTGGGCAGAAAGGAAACTCTGCAGATTGCATCTACGACCCTGGGGAGCCATGTGACAACGGATAGCCATGGAGACTTTCTGTTGCACATGGAGTGACCTCTCTTCGGCATGATCTACTCCAGTGGTAGTCATATCCAGCGTCAGAATGAATCATAGAGGGGAAACAAAAAACAGCTTGTGGGGAGTACCGGTAGTCTGGCTATAGTACGATGAACCGAGCCACAGTTCCGTACTTGCATGGAATCTGTGTAAAAAATTGAGTATATGAAATTAAACATTTGAGACACGCGAGACCGTTGAGTATACACAATAATCAGTCATTGACTGATTGGTGTTTCGTACAACGACCGCATATCGATCGGCGAGAGCAAGCCGATATATTGGTCGGGTGATCAGAGGGGGCTTCTGCAGCCACAACGAAACAGGCATTATAGTAGTCTTGCTCGGACTTTGACATGCCCGGGGAGTCACTTGATGTGCTCAATCTTTCCAACATAATCCCCCCCTCTATCCCACCTTGTGCTGACATGGACAAGATTGCAGCTCCTGGAGTTGTACTACATATGGTTTTCATGTGCGGCCCTTGCGCTACCGTACTATATGTGTGCATGCGTGTGAAGTACTTGAGCGGCACATGAGACAGCTTGGTGGGTGTACAAGCACGAATCGACGTGCAATGGCATACATAGGAGGTTACGACATCCATGCGAAGCAACCACGCCATGCACCAGTCATATACTATACCCCATTTCCATGGAGGATGTGCGGCAAAGGTCTTGATTGGAATCACTGAGATTTCTACCTCGATATATCCATCTAACCAACCCACTATACCCGGGCTTCGATGCGAGGTACTTTGCGACTGAATACATATTCTGCTACGCTAATCAGAATCGGAAAACTACTCAGCAAATAGATGACAAATTTTCAATAATTATTTGATTGTCGTATGTACCTAGCTAGGTTGATCTCCTCGCAAAATCGAGTGCGCAATCCACCTTCTATTCCGAGTAATAGGGCACTTTGAGCTAGCGTACAATGTAAGTAACATAACCTAGGTTAGGTATGTATGTATGCTGCAGGACGGCTGAGGATGCATGGCGCCCCTCCCCGGCTTGCCGGCCCCCAAGGGAACACCAAAGTCATGCCTGGTACTTGTGTGCAATTCGCCAGGATATTTTGTAATGCCTCGTCGTGTCTGATGTGAGGGAGGGAGATGAACACGGAGAAGGCATCGTCAGTGAGCTGCTGGAGGGAGTCATACAAGCACACCACGGTACATGGACAAGGTGTTGCAAGCAAGGCGTCATCTTTTCGAGCTCGTGGCAGGCACGACTCCAGTAGCTCGTCCCTCCGATCCACCATGTAAGCAGGCACGGAGATGAGTTATACAGCAGGTACGATGCCTACCAACAATATGCTGTTGTCATTCTTTGTGAAGGATCAAACCTCCGCACCTGGAACGAGAAACGCAGTGTTTGCACACATTGTTTGCACGTATTTCTATATACTGGTACCGTTACGCTCCTGCGGAATACAATTCTACGAGCTCTCGTCCTTGACGACCTCTCCTCGTGGATCCAAGAGATAGAAGCCCGGCCCGCGTCAGACCCTTGAAGATTCGGCTTGAGATGTTTCTTCTTCATGGGGAGAAACAGCAACAACAACAACAAGAACAACGATATCCTCAATTGCGGGACATGCAACCGAGATATGTTACTGTTCTGAGATCCGATCGGCATTATAATAGGGTCGCCCTAATACAACGCTTGTGTGTCGCAGTCCAATACGGGCGAATCGGAGCACAAGCAGTCGGCTAGGAAGTGAGGTCTCATCCTTCGCATTCCCGTATCGAGCGGTCGCCCGAGCCATATCTGCCCCGCCGAGCTGGGATGAGTCAAGCGGCGTGGTGGATAACGCCTCTGTACTTCGCCATCCATCCAAAGTACGTACGCGGAAGAAAGAAAGAAGAAAGAAAAATACTACATGCCACCACCACCAACAAACCAACCCCAGCTCCAGAATCTGTCGCCGCATGCAGCCCATTGAAGGCCTGCAGCAGTACTAGTTAGAAGCAGCATACCAGTCTCAACCTAGCTTTGACCTCTTCCCAGATCTTGGGAGGGATGTGTCATGGATTTTTGAGATATTAGTCGAGTCACTGCCTAGAAAATACTGGGTCTCAGAGGTATTCTGTCAGCCTTCTAGACGCTCCCCATGGCAAAGGGAGGGATATACAACCAGTATCTACCTACCCCGTACACCCTCTGCCAATTCTCTTCTTTCTTTCGTCTCACTACCGTTCGGTGCCTGCATCGTAACTCCGTCCTCCCCGATTTTGAGACACAGCCCCCGCAAACCCGCCGCGACGCACTCGCGCTCCGAGGGTCGATCAAGAAGAGAAGCCTAGGTTGAGGTACAGTAGTGCGAACGTGCTCTGACGCAAGACCTAGGGTACGTACGTATAAGTTTGCGTCGCCATCGCGGGTCCAATTTGTAAGCCGATTCAGTCTGGCAGGTTGAAAGCGAAAAAAAAAAAAAAAAAAAAAAAAAAAAA
>JACVEI010000062.1:761311-773030 GCA_018115615.1 Pestalotiopsis sp. DP-2020a | reverse complement strand
AAAAAAAAAAAAAAAAAAAAAAAAAAAAAAAAAAAAGGAAATCTCTCAGCCATTGGCAGACGATTGCAGAGTTGTCCAGCACGAACAAAGTCATGTCGCAAGACAACCTTCTGCTGGGCACTTCTGCCGCCGGCGTGGGATTGATAGGACTTCTGTCGGCCCCGGCCGTTGTCAGTCTCGCTGCGCAATTGAGGAATCGAGAGTCGCAACCAGAAATTTACGAGGATGAAGACGGCAAATCGACGCCAGAAGCCGTCAAGGCCTATAGCGCCAAGATACCGAAGTTCTTCGTTCTACTCTTTTCCGTGACTGGGCTCGGCTTGTCTATTGCCCTGGCTGTGCTTTCCACTCTTGGTGAGAGCTACGGCCTATTTCTTCAGAATTGGCTCAGTGTTGGCACATGGGTAAGAAAGCTCCCTCCCCTCAACTCCTACGAAGTTTAATACAGAAACGTATACTAACAAGGTTTTTAGGCTTTCTTGGTCGTCCAAGCCATATGTATTGCTTCTAGCCGGAAATCTAGAACTTCTCACGATCTAGGTGTCTACTCGGCCCTGTCCAGTTTACTCTTGGTCATCGTTCTTGTCGTTCAGGATAGCAAAATCGCTGAGCTTCTGCTCAAGCATGATTCGCTAATATTTGCTCTGCGCATTGTTGAGATTGTTGCACTTGTTGCTCTTGCTTTTTCTAGCGTCTCCATCCCGCGCAGACCCGACGTGTACCACAACGGCAAGATCGTCGATGGATATTATACCGAGTCATTCTGGAGTCACTTCAATTGGAGTTGGGCCGCCAGTGTCCTCAAACTGGCTATCAAGAAAAACGACCTGGACCTGGATGACCTCCCGAGGCCAGACCATTACAGCCGCGCAAAGGAGACCACGCTGGACTGGGAGGGCCGCAACTTCACAGGGCCCCTATGGATTTCGATTATATCGGCCCACAAGTGGAAACTTGCCCTCCAATGGTTCACGACCCTTATCTCGTCTTTCCTCAACTTTGCACCACAATGGTGTATGCTGCAGCTTCTCGTGATTCTGGAGAACCGGAGACCGGACGAGCCATTGGGGTACGATACTTGGATGTGGGTGGTCTGGATCGGAGTCGCCATGATTGCCCAGTCGTGGGTCGAGGCTTTTATATTCTGGCTGTCCTGGGCCGAGCTCTGCATCCCCCTTCGGGCCCAGCTGTCTTCTCTGATTTTCAAGAAATCCATGCGAAGAAAGGACGTCAAGGGCGCCAGCAAGAAGAAGGAAAAGGCAACCGAGTCAGCCGACCCTCTGGTTGCCGCGCCTTCTGGTGCCGTGCCGACTGTCGACTCGCCCCAGGAGGAGACTGCCGAGGAAACCGAGGAGGAGCAGCTAAAGAAGAGCAAGCAGTCGACAGTCAACTTGATTGGAGTTGATGCCAAACGCGTCTCTGATTTCAGCTCATTCAACTTTTACTTTCCGGCTAGTGTCTTCAAGCTTGTCGTTTCTCTCGTCTTTTTGACCAACTTGCTCGGTTGGAAACCTCTCGTCGCCGGATTTTCTACCATGTTGGCAATCATGCCAGTCAATATCTACTTCAGCAAGCGGTACTCTGCTGCACAGGATCGTCTGATGAAGGTCCGAGACGAAAAGATGGAGGTCGTCTCTGAAGCACTCCAAGGCATTCGACAGATCAAGTTCTCAGCACTTGAGCCGCAATGGGAAAACAAGATCGGCGAAGTACGAGAAAGAGAACTGAAGTGCGTCTGGGACGCGTTTTTCAATGACGCCATGTTGATCGGATGCTGGGTAACCAGTCCCATCATGCTGGCCGCAGCTGCTCTTGCAGTCTACGCCGCCATGAACGACAAGTTGATCCCATCGGTTGCCTTTGTCAGTCTCGGTGTCTTCAGAGCTCTTGAAGTCACCCTTTCTGTTATTCCAGAGCTGACGACCGATCTTCTAGATGCGTGGGTCTCAGTCAAGCGAATTGATGATTACCTGCAAGGCGAAGAGATTGAAGATCTGATGAAGGAGTCCGATGAAGTCACATTTGACAACGCCAACATCGCTTGGCCAGCCGACAAGAAGGATGATGAATCTGATAGATTTGTTCTGCGCAACGTTACGGTGACATTCCCCAAGGGCGAGCTCTCGGTCATCTCGGGCAAGACGGGTGCTGGAAAGTCGCTCATGCTTGCTGCTGTTCTTGGCGAAGTCGACGTTCTGTCCGGCTCCATCAGCGCACCGAAGCCGCCACCTCTCAGCCAACGACACGACGCCAAAGCAAATGCAGATAATTGGATTCTTCCCGGAGCCATCGCCTATGTCGCTCAAATTCCCTGGATCGAGAACGCAACAATCAAAGAAAACATCCTGTTTGGACTGCCATACGACGAGACAAGATATCGTAAAACCATTGATGTTTGTGCTTTGACAAAGGACATTGAAATGTTCTCAGATGGCGAACAAACCGAGATTGGAGCCAACGGAATCAACCTATCTGGTGGCCAGAAATGGCGAATCACTCTGGCAAGGGCCATCTACTCGCGAGCTGGCATACTTGTTCTCGACGACATCTTCAGTGCTGTTGATGCTCATGTCGGTCGCCACATTTTTGAAAAATGCCTCAATGGCGAGTTGTGTACCGGGCGCACGAGAATCCTGGTCACTCACCATGTCGCGCTCTGCGAGCCAAAGACGAAATATCTGGTAGAACTGGGCAATGGTGCTGTTCTCAACGCTGGCCTCCTTTCGGAGCTTGAAGATGATGGTGTTTTGGAACAAATTAAGAGCCACCAGGAGACCGCTGATACAATAGTTGACGAGGATAGCACGGCTGTCAATTCCGAGGAGACTTCTCAAATTGACGAGGATGCGGCTCAGGAACCTTTGGCTAAAGTCCCCTCCAAGGCTCAGCAAGCTCGCAAGTTCGTCGAGGAGGAAGGCCGCGAGCAAGGCGCCATTAAGAAGCACGTTTACGCCACGTATATGCATGCTACTGGAGGGTGGTTCTTTTGGTCCTTTGTGGTCGCATTCTTCGTGGTTGTCCAGGCCTTGACCCTTGGCAGGTCGTGGTGGTTGAAGATATGGACGGCAACCTACGAGGAAGAAAACGTGCAAAACTACACGGAACAGCACGCCTATACATACTCCTTCAACCTCCAGCAGGTCTCGACTAACCGCATGATGCAGCCGTTGGTGACGCAGGAGGAAAGGGGCCTCGTCTTTTATCTGGGCATCTACGTCCTCCTCGCAGTTGCCAGTGCCTTTCTAGGAACCGTCAGATACTACTACATCTTCCAAGGATCCATCCAGGCGTCCAGGAAGCTGTTCGCCAAGCTCAACTTCGCTATTCTGCGGGCGCCTCTTCGCTGGCTCGACACCGTTCCCGTCGGCAGAGTCCTCAACCGGTTTACAGGTGACTTCCACAGCGTCGACACTCGCCTTGCTTACTCCCTTGCATTTGGTGCCGCTTCTTTCCTCAACCTCATTGGTGTCATCGTCGCTGGCCTGTTTGTCTCACCCATCATCCTCGTCCTGGCTGCTGTTCTCCTAGTCATCAGCATCTACTACGCAAGAATATATCTCCATGGTGCCAGGCCTGCCAAGCGACTTGAAAGCACAACAAAGTCGCCCGTCTTTGAACAGTTCGGATCGGCTCTGAACGGAGTTACTACAATTCGTGGATTCAACAAGGCGCAGACATATGTTGACCGCATGTACGGCAAGCTCGACGACTGGACTATCACGACCTGGCACATGTGGCTCTTTAACCGCTGGATGGGATGGCGCATGTCCGTAGTGGGATCGTTCTTTGCCAGCTTCGTGGCCATCCTCATCCTTCTGACACCTGACATGGACGCCGCACTCGCAGGTTTTGCTCTGGCCTTTGCTCTGGACTTTTCCGGCACCGTTATGTGAGTTGCTCCTGCCTTGTTCTTCATGCAATGTCCTGTTTTTTCTAACTATTATTATAGGTGGACTATTCGACACTATTCCAACATCGAACTGGAGATGAATGCTGCAGAACGTGTGGTGGAATACAGCGAACTGCCGACGGAGAATCTCGAGGGGGAAAAGCCCCCGGCTGCATGGCCTACCGAGGGTCGCGTCGAAGTCGATAACCTTGTGGTCAGCTACGCCGCTGATTTGGCGCCTGTGCTGAAGGGATTGACGTTCACTGCCAACCGCAACGAGCGAATTGGAGTCGTCGGCAGGACTGGAGCAGGAAAGTCTTCCCTCACGTTGGCTCTGTTCCGCTTCCTTGAAGCACGTTCGGGCTCGATCTATGTCGACGGGGTTGATATCTCCAAGATCAGGCTGCATGATCTTCGCTCGCGCCTCGCCATCATTCCCCAGGACCCTGTGTTGTTCTCTGGCACAGTGCGATCGAATCTTGATCCCTTTGACAACTACACAGATGACGCGCTATTCGACGCGCTTCTGCGCGTACACTTGATATCTGAGGAGGAGACAGCTCCAGGCACCCCGGTGCCTGAGAACGGTGCCGAGGATGGTTCGATTGCCAAGAAGAACACGAACATCTTCCGCGATCTGTCCAACCCCATCTCTGAGGGTGGGCTGAACTTGTCCCAGGGGCAGCGACAATTATTGTGCCTGGCTCGTGCCATCGTCTCGCGACCCAAGGTCATGGTTCTCGACGAAGCCACGTCAGCGGTGGACATGCATACAGATGCGCTTATCCAACGGTCCATTCGTGAGGAGTTTGGCGACAGCACCCTGCTGGTCATTGCCCACAGGCTGAGCACTATTGCCGACTTTGACCGCATTCTGGTCTTGAGTGATGGAAAGGTTGCCGAGTTCGGCACGCCCAAGGAGCTATGGAACATCGACGGCGGCAAGGGCATGTTCCGGGGCATGTGCGAGGAGAGTGGTGAAAAGGGTAAACTTAGAGACATCTGTTTGGGTACATCAAGCACACAGTGATGAATGATCGGAAAGATGGAAACGCTTGGGATTAGGAGAAGCCCGTTCGTAGAGTCAGCCCTCGTTTGGTTGGTGCTATACACTTTCTGGAGTATGGGTATACATTGCTTTCAAGTGGGTATAAAAGTTTGAATTAATCATACATTTTTGTTCTGGGGATATCGCAGTTGTTTTCCGATGCCACTGCGACTTATACAGAGTACCATACAAAGTATCCATACATAGCGACCCAAGTTTGACCAACGTGCCACCACTTCAGAATCCATTTGAAATTTTCTTGCACGGGCGATTGCATAGTCTCTCGGAAACAAGGACATCCATCTCCAGCATATTGATCCGAACACTAGCTCCTTGAGTACTTGTGGTATTGATATGTACTTGATAGCGTTCGTTCCACTCTGAGACTTTGAGTTCTTCGTGGTAAGATTTATAGACCCCGATCATTTCTTCTCTTTTTATTTGTTGATTTTTCTCCCTTCATGTGTCTATCCGACGTGTTATACAAAGTTTGTCGCCAAAAGACTTGCACTCATAATGTTCGAATAAGCCTGGTGCCATACGATTGGGATTATGGCATACCCCTGCAGAGGGTTCAAATTGCGGGAACAACCTCGCGTGGATGCTCCCCATATAATAACCGATCTTCTCTTTCATCGCATCCATCTGTTTTCGTCCAATCAATATGACCAGTTTGTCGCTTGCGGCTCTTCTCCCCCTCGGTAACCCGCGATTCCGGCGGCATGAGGCTCGAGGCTGAACCATTTAAGCATGAAGTTGACATGGGTCGTTGTAACGCATCCTGTGAATGATCTGCCCCCCTGATCTACGATGCGCGGTGCTCCCAAATTCAGCAGCACAACGGGAGAATTTTATACCTTGGCAAGCGAGTGACGAAGAAAGTGAGATTGCGCCTATACTAAAATACATTGTCAAGACCGTACCTTTTCGCACAATGGTCTTGACTGCGCAACAAAATAGTTGGTACTTTTACTCTCGGTTGGATTTTGTACTTATTCTACGAATTTAATCTGAATATCATTCGTGACGATCGGGTGATATACTGTGATAATATATGTAAGCACACCTTTATTCATTCTCACTTGATTTCGCACCCGCTTGCTTAGCAATGATTTCAGATATGGTGTGCTTAAAGAACCATTGCCGGGGTGTGCAGGGGATTCTTGAATGCAAGGTGGGTGATATCGAGAAAGTCTTGTCAACTCCTGCGTGATGCCGGATCCGAGCCCGGCAAGGCATACTTGAAACGCAGTATTTGAACCTTGGTATTTGATCAAGACAGATCCGTAGACAGAGGATTATCCAGTCTCATTTTGTGATATTGTTCTTTTTCTTCTCCTCTTTCTTTCTCTTTCTTTTTCTTTTTCTCCTTCCTTCTCAAGGCCAGTCCCCTAGTGATCTTGGTAGACCGGCGGATCTGGTGGTTGTCCCTCGATCGGCTGTTCTGTTGACCATATTACATTCGCTTCGACAGCTCAAGATGAAGTTCTCCAGTCCCGTGGCGCTGGCGACAGCCATCAGCCTCGCCTCGGCGGCCCCGACCAAGACCAAGGTCACCAAGATCGACCTTTCCGGGGTCTCCGTCCTGGGCGGCATGACGTTCAAGATCCACCAGCAGCCGAACAAGGCGTTCTCGGGGATCCGCAAGGGGCCGCTGGCGCTCGCGCGGGCGTACTCCAAGTTCGGGGCCGCGCTCCCGGACGATCTGCTCTCGGTCGTCGAGCAGCTCCTCGAGGAGCTAGGCCTCGCCGGCCACAGGGGCGGCAGCAGCAAGAATACGACTGCGGACCAAGGTGTGTTGTATCATCTGTATACAGAGCCCGCGGAGCTTGAGCTGAATTCCATACAGGAGAAGTAGCAGCGATTCCGGAAATGTTCGACTCGGAGTATTTGTGTCCCGTCCAGATCGGGACGCCGCCCCAGACGTTGAATCTAGACTTTGACACCGGATCATCGGATCTATGGGTTTTCTCATCGCTTACACCATCGGCCCAAGTGGACGGTCAGACGATTTACAGCCCCGAGGATAGTTCGACTGCTAAGCAATTGACCGGGAATACGTGGAATATCACCTATGGCGACGGTTCAAGTAGCGGTAATGTTCCTTAAAGACATTTGTTGATAATATGCTAATTGTGTGAGTAGTGAGTACCTGTTGGGACGATTTTAGCATCTTGATGCCTAATAGAAGCCGAATAAGCTAACACGATTTCTTTTCCCCAGAGTGGTTCGGTTTTCATGGATACGGTCTCAATTGGCGGAATTTCAGGTAAGTATTGCGTGTACCATAAAAGCTTAGTACCTCACCATGGCATCACGCAAGACTGACCTTGCCCCAAAGTCCAAAACCAGGCCGTCGAAGCAGCCGAGACCGTCTCGAGCAGCTTCACCTCGAGGGCCAGCACCGATGGGCTGCTCGGTCTGGCCTTTAGCGATCTGAACACGGTGACGCCCAACCAGCAGAAGACGTTCTTCGACAATGCGCTCAGCGAGCTCGCATCGCCGCTGTTCATGGCGAACCTGAAGCAGGCCGAGGGTACGTCTCGAGCGGGAACCTCCAGGCTTCGGATACATGAGCTGACTCATTCTAGCCGGCAACTACAACTTTGGCTTCATCGACCCGACCGAATGTAAGTCCTCGTAGACTGTTATTATATCCTCGAAGCAGACAACTTGATTAACGCCCAAACTTCCAGACACCGGGGACATCAGCTTCGTCCCCGTCAACGCCTCGCAGGGGTTCTGGCAGTTCGAGTCGTCGGGCTTCCGCGTGGACAACGGCACGGCCGTGTCCGCGCCGCACGTGGCCATCGCCGACACGGGCACGACGCTGCTCTTCGTGCCCGACGCCATCGCGGCGGCGTACTACGCGGGCGTGGACGGCGCCGCCAACAGCGCCCTGGCCGGCGGCTACACGTACCCGTGCAGCGCGGCGCTGCCCGACTTCACGGCGCTCATCGGCGACTACGAGGCCCTGGTGCCCGGGTCCGTCATCCCGTTCGCCCCCGTCGACGGCGACACGTTCGCGGGCGCGACGACGTGCTTCGGCGGCCTGCAGGCCACGCCCGCCGGCCTCCCTTTCAGCATCTACGGCGACACGTTTCTCAAGTCCCAGTTTGTCGTGTTTCACGGTGGGAATCAGCAGCTCGGGTTCGCTTCCAAGCCATTGTAGATGAAATCATGTCTTGTTTTTTTTTCTTTTTTCTTTTTTTTTTGGGTACAATGATCTTACAAAAGTCTCTATACGTACCTATGTTATATCAACGAGAATGTGCTTTTTTGGTATTCTCAACAACACTTGGAATAAACTTATTTCAAAGAAATAGCACAAGAGATTTCAAGAGGATTTCTCTAGTACTAAATTTTATCTAAACTTTGATGACTTTTTTTAAATTTTTTTTTTTTAAGCGGTGGTTTCGCGATCTGGGGATAGAACATAATCCGTCGTCCGTAATATTTTACTGTGATCTACCATGAAAGTCACGCCCACGGATAAATAGAACAAACATGGATTGGATAAAAGGCACATAGCACATTCATTGGATGACGATGAACTGGTCGTCACAAACTCCACCGGAACGCGGGGGAAAGCTGCGGCTACTAGGTACCTGTTCGGCGTACAGGCAGCTATAGTGACATGCACTGCAGCGTGCTACTGCAAGCATTTTGCCCCGCCGAAGCTCCCTAGGTAAACATCAGCTTACCTTTCGTACCTGCCTTATCGCCACTTCTTTGCTGTCTTATCGGCCATCTTCTGACAGCCCAAGGCAACAAAGAAGTGCGTGTGCCGCGGCGGCGACTTTCTGATTTTCTGAATTATTCATCGGAGGAGGAGCTCGCAACTTCGAGCTTGGCGTCTCCTCCTGCTCATGTGATTGCGGGATCTGGTTCGAGACGTGCTGTCTTCGAGCTCGTTTGCCCCGAACAAGGCAACATAGGTCAGTCTGGTCATTATGGAGGGGCACCACCCAAAAAGTGTTTCCAGCCTGAACCTCCTTGTCCCGCGGCGACAAGATCAAACACTTACTATTGCAGGTTTCCCTCATTCGGCGTGGACTTCCGTCGGGTTTCATTCAGGCAGCACCTACGCTCTGCCAGTCCAGAGTTGATCCGTCACCATGTCGGAGATCAGCCCGCTAGTTCTTTCATACTCACACCTGAAAGACTTCCCGCGAGCCAACGATGCACTCCATTCTCTGAAGAAGATCGCTTCACTAGTGAAGCCGCTCATGAGAGCTCGAGGCTGGTCCGTCTCACAGTTGGCCGAATTCTACCCAGGCCAACACAATCTCCTAGGTAAGAGACTACTGTCTCGAGAGGCAAACGCGGTGGAATATTGGCCGCTGACCAGGTTTCCTGATCCGCAGGTCTGAATGTGAATCGCGGCGAGAAAATCTGCTTGCGTTTGCGCTATGCAACGGATCGGAACCAATTCCTGCCGATAGAGCAAGTGGTTGACACCATGCTGCACGAACTATCGCATATTGTCCACGGCCCTCACAATGCTGCCTTCCACGCTCTTTGGGATAAACTGCGTGACGAGCACGAGGCCCTGCTGATGAAGGGATATACCGGCGAAGGTTTCCTATCAGAGGGTCGCGTTCTCGGAGGAAGAGGATCTGTGCCAATGCAGGAAGCTCGTCGCTTGGCACGGCAAGCTGCAGAGCAGCGCCGCACTCTGACAGCCGGATCTGGTCAACGCCTAGGAGGTCGGGCAGCACGGCCAGGCGAAGACATACGCCGGGTCATTGCCGATGCTGCAGAAAGACGCAACCGGACACTGCAAGGCTGTGGTGTTACCACGCTTCGTAAAGACGAGATTAGAATTCTCGGCGAGACGGCCACGCGGAACGGCTTCAGGACCAAGGCGGAGGAGGATGCAGCAAATGAGGCTGCCATACAACAAGCACTGTGGGAACTCGTCGAGGAAGATGAGAGGGCCCAAAGGGGAACGTCATACCAGCCAGTGACCACGGCGAACCCTGCCGGAAGTCAGGCTAGTTCGGAGTTGCGCGGCAACGTGCATCAGGGCGCACAAAGTCCAGCGTTGCCCGCAAGACCATCAGAACTGTCTCATAGTACGTCGTCGCGAGACACGGAAGGTCGGACCAGTCCAGAGAGCCAGATCGTGGGAGGTGACCGTTCTGGAGGTCAAGATTCCGCTCCCACGTCTTGGGCATGTCCCATCTGCACATTGCAGAACCCGCTGGAATATCTATGCTGCGACGCATGCGGCACCGAGAGGACCGAAGAGGTCACTACAGCGCTTACTATGAGCCGACGTCCACCAGTAAAGCGCCAGCGGCCCGCGGTAATTGATCTGACGAAGCGAGAGCCAGGCCCTACCGGAAGCAGCCACAGGACGGCCTCGTTTGCGGCAGCTACGGCGAAGCCAAAAAATGCGCCCGGCACTTCCCAAAATAGCATTCCGGCGGGGCCTGAGACAAGGACTTGGACGTGTTCGTTCTGTGGCCGCACGCGTGAATGGAACTATTGGAGCTGCGATCTCTGTGGTAAAATTAAAGAGAGTTCATAAATGATAGTGAAGTTATAATCAACATGAATCTCCAACAAATTGGTGGTTGCCGTAAAGATAATGAACAGCATTGACGAATGACGATGGACTTGACTAACGAATGCAGGAACATTGGCTTTGGTTGAGCCATACTGCTGCACACTGGGTGGTACGTGTGTACGAGTGAGTTAGGTAGACGGATACTAGAAAAATGGACAGGCAACGGGCGATGGACACCCCCTGATTCGAGATCCAGCTGTGTAACGACAAGTGTGATCCTCTTGGCAGGAATTCGGTGTAATTATCCCGCAACGCATACGTACAATGTCAGATTGGACCGTTTACCGCAGCGGCTGCGGATACGTATCGTCAAATGTTTGGCTTGTTGTTCATGTGGGCAGTGACATCACTCTGCTACCAAGAGGAAATGGAGAGGCACGAAAACGGGTGGATGGTACGTAGTAAATCCACTTTTCGACTCAGTCCACCAAGTGCCGGTCGGGTGAGGACGTTTCCGTAAAAAGCGCTCTTTGTAGGCTCTGGACTGCAGATCGTGTAGTATTAGACTATGATGTGCAAAGTTTAAATTTCGGTTGGAATTATTATTGTATTTGACAAAATTTTGTCCCTATATATTTGAGCTGATCGTGTCAACCGAGCCATGGGCAGTAAGGAAGGGATATCGACGCTCCGTAGAAAACTTGCGCATCTCACCTTCCACAAACTTCTAAGAATATCTTAAGTATGTCCATACGATCGTAAGTTTGCCCCGGGTATCGGGCATCGGGGGTCCTCTTCTGTAAGGTGCGTGGCTGCCCCTGAAAGGCATCATCATCAGCAGAGACATGAGCCCTACCTACCAACCAACCAACGGTCCAGTCGACAGAGGTTTGAATGACGGGGGTTCCAGGTCGACGAGGGCGAGTGACGTCAAGCGCCTGCAGACGCCACTAGGCTAGTGCAGAAGTGATGCACCAAGGATACGGTCAAATCGGGGTCTAGCGCCATCAATGATCCGGAGCTAAGGTCTAGACTGCTCCATCAGCCATCGTAGCGAGCGCAGTAGCGGGCGCACTAACGCGATCCTGGCGATGCAGGGCGCCACTTCAACCGCTCGCTCTGCAACCTGAGGTCTGAGGCCAGCAGCATTCAAATCTCTTGGTCTGCTCGCAGGGAGGTAGCTTGCTCCACCGTAACCATGGAGAGATACCTCTGTCCAAACAAACAACGAGGAATCCTTTCCTCCAGTCCCCCCCCCCCCCCCCCC
>JACVEI010000062.1:613728-761251 GCA_018115615.1 Pestalotiopsis sp. DP-2020a | reverse complement strand
CCCCCCCCCCCCCCCCCCCCCCCCCCCCCTCGAGCCCCCCTCCTGCCATCCAATCCCAACCATGCTCGCCATATGAAATTGATTGATCCCCTGGTTCCCACCCCCCAGCGCAGCTTACCATCAGGTTGGTGAATGGGCCCCTCACTGCCGGATGCAGAATTCAGAATTCTGATTATCGCTCGTCTGGAAATCCCATGGCCGATTTTTCTGTTTCTCCTCTCCGCCTTCTCAGACAGGGGGGCTTGGCAGCCGGTGTGGCCCCTCCCTTTGCAAACCTAAATTGCCCAGTATTATGGGTCGCCGCTCTGGACATGACGGCAGAGCTGCTGTTCTGCTGCTTTGCAAGAATGACTTGTCGCCAACCAAATCGACCCGACAGACCGTCAGAACCCCCCAGTCTTTTCGCCGAACTGTGAGGCGCCTTTCTTCTTTTCCTCGCTCGGCAGAGGCCACAAAAAAGACTGGGCTTCAAGATTTCGGGGTCCAGCTGCGTCACAAGCACCACACCAACAGGCCGTTACCTGCTTGATCCGGCGAAAAAGAAGGCTACTGATTCACCGAATTGCCTCCTCCCTGTGATTAATGAGTGTCTTCATCGTAGCCTGGAGAGAGAGGAAAAAGGTCTCGGGGTCGGCTAGTAGAGCCAGTCTCGCCAGTGGTCCGACTGTGTTGGATGTTTTCGGAGAGAGCATACCTGCCCAACCATGGGACTGACTTATACTCATGACGATATTATGCTTGCCCGTACTTGACTTACACAAGCATTGGTTCTTTCTTCCATGTTCCCAACTACCACTACTACTACTACTACTACTACTACTGCAGACACGCGTAAGGACTCTCCAGTCTGGGTCCCATTCTAATAGCAATTCACAAATCTGGAATTCCGATCGTGGGTTGCTAACCGTATAGGTGATTGCTTAGGTGGCACGAAACCCTGATCACGCTGTCACCTACGCCTAGTTCCTCCCGACCAGACTTTGGAAGAGTGCAAAACAGCTGCCGATCTGCGCTTCTCCACAGACGAAACCCACCTTGGCCTGCAGTTCCGTGCAAGTAATAATGTAAGCTCTGCTACTAGGCAGGAGATGGATGCGCCGACAGACAGGGCGGCACACACGCGAGCGCACACAATTCTTACTTACCCTTGGGCCTAGATTAGATGATCAACTCTCTTTTTTTCCCTTTCTTCCACTTGCCAATTGTTCCCCAAGAGAAGTTATCCGTAGGCCGATATTCCTGCTTGGACCCCAAGAAACGACGGCATTCCTCTCCTCGCCCAGCATCCATCCACCCCGACCTCGTCCTCTCTGTCCACCTCGAGCCGACTCTCCCTCCTGTCGGGTCTGGTCTGATCAAGGCTACCTTACCCCCGGCCCTGGTAAGTGCGTTTAATTTGTCCCTCGACCAAATTTAAACATTCGAGCTTCCCCGCCTCGTCGAGGCTGTTGTGGATTTGTGCGTGTGTAGTGTGGGTAGACAGACGGACCCCAGCGCGCAGGTGGAAGCATGTATGTATGTATGTATGGTCATACATATTCCTTGAGCTTGGACGAGAGTCGAGACCGCTAGAGACGAGCGAGACTGGACATGCACCTCGTACACACACGCACAACACCAACAACAGCAAAGCAACTCTGCCCGACGGTCGTCCTTCTCAGCCTCCGAAGCAATCGACACTTTCTATGCATCATCTTGTAACTGCCCGACAACAGCACAGCTGATCATCGTGCTAGATACCCAATTTGATTTCCCGGAGAGACCACCGCGTCCAGTCACAGCAAATTCCCGCCAGCCCGGTCTAGACTCCCCCCACCACCCTCATTCAAGCCGTGTCTCTGTCTCTGCTGCTGCTGCTTGAGCTGGAGAATTATTACCACCCGTTTCTCTCACAAATCTGACCTGAGCTAGAACCAGACGGTAAAAAAAAGCTCCAAGTCTGTTTTCCCTGGGCTTCTGTTCTGGTGCGCAAATCCAGCGTTCCCGTTCCTGATCCAAAGTATTGTTGTTGAACCAACTACTCCCACCGGTCCTGCTCAGCATCGTTATTGTTTGGTTGTGTCAGATGGGCCTGCTTCGGTTCAGCATCGCGTGCTAGCGGTCGGCGCAATGGGGTTAACTTCTCTTGATCCATCTCACCGCAACGATGATGATGATGATGATGGCTCCTCTCCCTCGTCAGATCCTACCGTCTTGGTAGAACCCCCATCGCAACAGGTCGATGGGGACCCGAAAACCGACCCTCCGCCGGACAAGTCGCCGCGATCGCAACGGAACCCCGAATTGAGCCTGCGCCGGAACGGTCCTTTCAAGGTCGCAGGCAGTCCAAACCTTGCGCCCGGCCATGGCTCTTCTCCGTCCCCTCCAGTGAGCAGGAGGTCCCAATCGGGGAGCCCATTCCGACTTGAATTGCCCTATATCTCGCCCGGGCAGCTGGCTTTCTCGGCCATGCAGTATTTACCAGTCCCGGTCCTGGTCCTGAACAATTTCAAGACCGTCGTGCTGGCCAACGAAGCCATGACCCGATTGCTCGGCACCGTAACCGATGACACCGATCTCCAAGATGTCCCCTTCATCGTGGACTCGCTGCGCGGACAGACCTTACCACAGATTGGCATCGACATGCTCCAAGACGGCAGGCCTGTTTGGGTTTCTTGGGACGGCCTCTTCGATTCACTCGTTGCCGATGGGTTGACCAAAGCTGCAGATGTATTACCAGAAGACGACCGTATGAACGAAGGCAACTTGGGCAGCGCAACGCCAAGGGTGAAGTCGCCTGGACCGGGAGCCGAGAATACCGTCGACTCTGACGGAACTGCCAATCCCGCTGGCAAATGCGGGACGACTCCGAACAACTCCGTCATCGAAGTCATCATCTCATCCAAGACCATCCGCCAAGGCTCCAGGCGCAAAATCGAGCACCACTCGCACGCGAAGATGATTATCAATATTTTTGAGATCGACGAACAACAGACTTATTTTACTTTGACCTTCACAAATACGAAGACGCCTACGGCCTCAATCCCCGTCCAGAAAAAGGTTCCCAGATCGTCAGCAACTTCGCTCGAGGCAGCCGACAAGAAGTCTATATCGCATTCGAACCCACCTTCGGTCGGTTCCAGCCATGATTCAAATTCGCCCTCCATGAGGATCAGCCCGAGCGCCGTATCCATGTCGTCGAGCCCGTTCCCGCCCATGGGTCCTCCGTCGCGTAGCTTGAATACGAGCACACCATCTCTCTTCCAAAAAATGACTACCATCAAGGATGCGCTGTTGGACAATACGAGAATGCCCATTCTGGCCATGTGGAAGGATGGCAGTGCCCCGGTCATGAATGCCGCCGCTCGAGAACTGTTTGTTGACCAAGACGCCTCCATGAAGGACTCTGACGGATTCGATCTCCTCCGAGAATGGCTCGTTTTCGATGAGGACTTTGAGCGCCAGTATGAGGAGAGCGAGTTCCCAATTGCGGTACTGCTTAGGACCGGGGAGCCGTTTACTGGGATGCGTGTGGGCATGCTTAACAAGCAACTGGACAAGAAGATTATTTACGACGTTCTGGGAGAGGTCATCAAAGACCCTATTACTGGCGAGATGCTGGCTGGCGTCATCACTTGCCAGGATGTTACTCACATGGCGCAAGAGATTACCACGATCAAGGAGCAGGACGAGGAGAGGTTCAAACTCATCTGCGACACTATGCCACAAATGGTGTGGACGACAACTCCGGAGGGTATGCACGATTTCTTCAACTCGCGCTGGTACGACTACACGGGCTTGGCACCAGAGGAGTCACTCGGCTTCGGGTGGAAGAATCCGTTCCATCCAGACGACATGCCCGTGACGGCACGAAGATGGAAGCACAGTCTCGAGACGGGTGATCCGTACTATACCGAGTACAGATGCTTGAGCAAGCATGGCGAGTGGCGCTGGATGATAGGACGCGCCTTGCCACTTCGAAACAAGCAGACTGGAAAGATTGAGAAATGGTTTGGCACTTGCACAGACGCCCACGAGAGCATGGAAACCAAGGCCGCCGCGAAACGGATGAGACAGCAGCTGTTGAGCGTTCTCTCCCATGCTCAAACCACGATATTCTCCGTCGACCGAAACCGCAAAATCACCATGCTCGAAGGAGCCCTCATCTGGAACAGCCTCAAGCAGAAGAAGCAACATGACGAAGATAGCAGTGACGATGATTTGTACGCCCTGAAATATGTCGGGTTAAATGTCGAGGACGTGTTCAACGATCTAAACCCGAAAATTCGAAGAGGCGAAGTACCTGCATTTTTAAACCCGCTTCATGCCATGCTGGATGGAAAACTGAAGCGGGATCTCACCCAGGAGCACGAGATCGGTAAGTTTCTCCAAACATGAAAAGTGAAAAGGTTACAATCTCACATTCTACCAGATGGGCACTTCTTCCGCACACGATTTGTGCCGACGATGGGCAAACAATCGCGCGACGGAATGACAAGCGAATCCGTCGTCGACGGAGTCATCGGCATCGTCTCTGACATCACAGAACTCAAGGAGAGAGAAATCGACTTGAAGGCCCAGGCCAAAGAGAAGAGACAGCTGGTGGCAAACGAGGCGGCGGCAAAGGAAGCAAGTCGCCTGAAGAGTCAATTTCTTGCCAACATGTCACATGAGATCAGGACGCCCATCACCGGTGTCATTGGTATGGCCGAACTCCTCCTCGACCTGGAACTTGGCGAGGAACAGCAAGAGTATGCACAGAACATTGTTCGCTCCGCAAATGCCTTGTTGACCGTGATCAACGACATTCTCGACTTCTCCAAAGTGGAATCTGGACGTTTGGACATTGAAGAGGTGCAGTTCTCCTTGTCGGTAGTTGTACAAGACGTCTCAAAGATGCTCGGTTTCGCAGCGGAGAGGAAGAACCTCGAATTCCACTCCAATGTGTCCAATGAGATTGCGGAAGACCTCGTCGTCCTCGGCGATCCCGGCAGGGTGAGACAGATCATTACGAATCTGCTTACAAACAGTATCAAATTCACCAACAGCGGCTACGTCAAATTCTCAGTCTGGAAAGGAGAGGAAACCCAAGACATGATCGAAATCAAATTCGTCATCGAGGACAGCGGCGTCGGCATCGAGGAAGAAGTCCGGAAGCGTCTGTTCCAGCCATTCAGTCAAGGCGACTCATCAACTGCAAGGAAGTTTGGTGGTACGGGTCTGGGTTTGACCATATCCAAGAACCTCGTTGAACTGATGCACGGAAGAATCACATTGGAGTCAAGCCCCGGCAACGGCACAACAGCCATGTTCTGGATTCCATTCAGCAAAGGCCGGAACTCCCCAATATCATCACTGGCGGAGGTTGGCGCACTACCTGACCGGCTTCAGTCCGAGATGAGTGTATCGTGCAACAGCTCCGAGTACGAACATATAATCAATACCCCTCCCGCAGAAGCATTACGCAACACAAATAAGCGGTCACCCAAGAGGGGAAGGCCTACCAGCCTCACATCAGCTCCTCTATTTACGGAGGAGGAGTTGCCAATGGCCGAGCGAGCCAAGATCTTTGTCCTCGTCGTCGAGGATAAGTACGTGTTCCCGATCGCCTCCCACCGTGACCTGTTCTAA
Source organism: Pestalotiopsis sp. DP-2020a (assembly GCA_018115615.1). Taxonomy (NCBI): domain Eukaryota; kingdom Fungi; phylum Ascomycota; class Sordariomycetes; order Amphisphaeriales; family Sporocadaceae; genus Pestalotiopsis; species Pestalotiopsis sp. DP-2020a. The sequence continues at coordinate 755,641 of JACVEI010000062.1, read as the reverse complement.
CAAACGCACAGTGCTATTAACCAACAGATCGCATTGAAGACGATACAGAAACTCGGTTTCAAGGTTCAAGCTGTATGGAATGGCAAAGAGGCCCTGGAATATCTCGAGGCATCTCAGGAGGGCAAACACACCAAACCGGATATCATCTTGATGGATGTTCAGATGCCTGTGATCGACGGTTACAAAGCAACGCACATTCTTCGACACCATGTGCCATACCGAGCTTATACGTCAAACACGCCAATCGTGGCCATGACAGCGTCAGCAATCCAGGGCGACCGCGAGAAATGCAAGAAAGCAGGCATGGATGACTATCTAGCCAAGCCTGTAAGAGGCAAGATGCTCGAGAAAATGCTCATCAAGTGGAGTCGCTCAAAGAGAAAGAGTGCTTCGACTTCAGACAACACAACAGACCTGTCCGTGTCTGACTGCTCAGAGACGGGCGAGCACTGCCTCAGTGCGGACATTCCGACATTTGCACACTCGGACATTGATACCGAGGCAGCGACGCCAAATGAGCGACCGGACTCGGGCTTTCGTCCGGAAGAGTTCAGCACCAGCTTGCTGACACCCAAACCACTAACGCGCAACGGATCGCATGACGTGAATTCGTACCCGTTCGGACCACCTAGTTCATCGAGTCAAGGAGGACAGACCAGACAATTGGAGCCGAATGAGCTAGCCATGCAGCTTCGCGACGGAAAGCTCTTGGACGCCGCGGGCGGTGCAGATGCGCCGAAACACCAGCTACCAGAGGGCGATTCGTTGACCGAAGAGAATGTGGGAAAGCTCAAGCAAAGCGCGAGGTAATAAAACAGAAGGCGTGGGCGATACGGGACATTGTCCAGATCATGGCGATGATAATAATTCTCAGCAACAATGAAACTTACGACGACAACTTTGCATGACGGTGTTGGTCTTTTTTCGCACGGCATGGCGAAACGGATATGGATTGAAACTAGTACTTGAAGTGCTGGAGCAAGGCCACACATCATAGACGATTTAGGAAGGACATTGCGCAACGATACATGTACTCTAGCTACTATCAGCCTCAGATGGGCAATAACGTCAGGAGAAAAGGAGCGTGGGTAATCTTCCGCCTCCCCCTATCAGAGGGTGATTGGACTTGGGTGGCAAACACCTGTTTATACATAGCAAGACCTAAAAGGGTCCTTTGTGAATAGAGAACGAGCCTGGTAGAACAAGACATAATACTTAACCCTGACCGACTTGAGGATTCTTGAAGTTCCGTAGAGTGATAATGTGATTGTTATGCCATGTCTAGAGATTAGTGCAGCTAGCTGTCAGTTCTCGCGGCGTCCGAGACCAAATCGACATTGTTGTGGGCGCTTCGAGACTCTTTGTGTGTCTTGATTTCACACGTTGGCAAAGAGGAGAGAGGTCTTCTAGAACATCCCGCTCTGGGCCGATGCTCAAAAACAAGACATACCTTTCTTTCATTCTCGTATTTAAACATCCATGGTCCGGGCTGGACGGCCTGCAAGCCTCGCAAACTATTATTTTCCCCGAGGGCTTCTTCGCTATAAGCCTTGTTTCACGACCACATGGGAAAATAAAATAGTCGAGGGGAAAACGGACGAGCCACGCTCCGTCACACATCTACTTCACCTCAGGCTCGAAGGAAAAGAAAGAAACAAGGATTCGTTAGACGCAGACAAATCTCGGAGGGACCACGGAAGACCGAAACCTACCCATCAGGGAAACGGCCCCCCCTCCCTTCGATCCGAGTGCTTCCGTCTTGCCCAACATTCGACGGCTTGCGATTCGTGTCATGAAGGAATGGGCAAGCGTGCATCAAACAAGTTCAAAGTAAACGAGCGCCGACGAAGAGAATTCAAGCAAAGCTCACGGCTTTCCACCGTCTACGAAGACGGAAGCCGAGAAAGGGGTGTCATTACTACTAGTCTGGAGCAACCCGAGAGAAACAGAACAAGTCAAAGACCACCCGAGATGGGGCTCCTGGGTATGTCCTTCCGCGAGCGACTGGCCGGTATATTCAACAGGAAAACCCCGAGCCGCAAGGACGCCGAGGACGACGATTCGGACACGGCGTCCGCGCGCCTCCTCGAGGGCCCGTTCCGGGGCCTCAAGAAAGTCCGGCCGTGGCCCTTTTTCCGGCGGCTCGCGGCCGGCGCGAAGAAGAAGCTGCTTTTCGTCGCGAGCCTGATGACGAACTTGGACGAGCTCCTGGAGGCCAAGCTGCGGCCCTGGCTCGAGACGGTCGGCGGGGACCTGGCCTGCGGGTACCACAAGCTGGCGGGCAAGGCCGGGGCCAAGCACCGGGGCGCCTGGTTCCGGCTGGGAGACAAGATGGTCGGCTGGGGCGTGGACCTGAAGCAGAAGTCGCGGAAGAACGGGTCCAAGCAGTCAAAAAAGAAGAAGAGCAACAAGGAGCTCTGTAGACAGCAGTGCGAGAAGGCTGAGCGCGCGGCGACGACGGCTGCGCTCAAGGCAGGGGAGGCCAGGCAAGCCCTTTACGAGGTCTTACGTTTGATGGAGATGTGATAAATATGGCGTTGTCCTCTTCGGTGTGAAGACACTGAACTTGAGCGTGGTCGAGCCTTGGGGCCATGCTGTCACTTGTGAAGGGTCGCGTCTATAGTGGAAACATGACCACATTCGCGCTTCGGCAGGCGCATTCGACAAGGGACGGCCTGTCAATGTCGTAGGTAACAGCAGAAGAAGGATGAATCCTCAAAAGGGAATTGTTACTATACAAGCTCGTTGCCCCGATCCTGAGGATAGGTCAGTCGGATCCTTGGCATGTTTGAAAATATCAGTTTAAATCGTTCGAGTTGAGATGTGTCCATTATATGATTGAATACTTATATGGTATCAGCTTCTACACCTCTCATTACGCATGGATACATGCTCGTACATGAGATGTCATACCCCTATGGCAATGAGACCAGAGACTGATTTCAGAGCAGCTGCTTTCGTAGTGTTGACAATTGATTGTCCTTTGGCCCCATCCGTGCCTTGAGCGACAGGCTTCCCGCCATCTTAGACGAGGAACGTCCAGAAGCTCGGGTAGACAAACTCCTCCTCGAATATCCTCCTGACCTGCTCGAGCACGAAGCGCTCGACCTTGCCGACGTTCTTGAGGCTCTGCTTGATGCCCTCGCGCTGCCCGATCTCGCTCTCGACCTTGATCTCCTGGAGGAGACCGCCCATGCGGCCCTTTTGGCTCTTGTCGCCGCCGCTGTCCCCTCTCCTCTTTCCTTCCGCCTCTTGCTGCTGCCCCTGCTCCTCCTCATCGTCCGAGTCGTCGTCATCGTTGCCCACGGCGGCCACGGCGTCCTCGGGGCTCAGGAAGCAGAAGTGGACGCGCTTCCTGATGTTGGCCACGACGCCGACGCCGTCAAACGACAGGCCCGTGATGTTGAGCTTGACCGGGATGCCCACGAAGCTCGGCATGGGGTAGTCGAGCAGGATCTCGGCCGTCAGCATGAGCTTGATGTCGCCGGCGTACTTGATGCGGAACACGGCCTGCATATCCTCGATCCTCGGCTCCCGGAACTTTCTCATCTCGTCGCTGTCGTCGTCTTCGTCGCCCTCATTGTCGTCCGGATCGTCATCAATGGCGCTGCCGGCCAGAGCAGTGTTCGTGTCCCGGGTGGGCGGCCTCGAGGCGCTCGCCGATGTGGGCGCCAGCGTAGATACGCTGTGCTTCTCCCGAAGCAGCGCGCTGTCCGGAAAGTCCTGGACGCTGATGGAGCTGCTGCTCTGCGAGTGGTTGCGGTGGTGGCTGCCGGTACCACCAGTATGGCCGCCCTGCGATGTAGGAGATCCGGGGTACGAGGACGGAGAGCCTCCGCCGCCGCCGCCCGGGTAGTACTGATCGAAGCGGCCGTTCAGGTGCTGAGCACCGGCCACGGCCGCGAGCGGCGTCTGCGTACCCGATGGCCAGCCTGTAGCGATGTGGGACGGGAAATAGTGCATGTTGGCGGTGCCGCCCGGGATGCCCAAGAATGGTGTGCCGACATCGGGTGTCTGCGGCGCGCTGCGCAGGCCGGCTGTGTGGATGAAGCCGCCCAGGGGGTCGGGGCCGGGGCTCGCGCTCCTGCTGTTGCCGGCGCTGATGGAGAGCCCGCCGAGCCGCCGCCTCTGCTCCTCCCTGCGCCTCCGCTCGGCGGCCCGGATGGCGTCTGGGACGAACTCGTCAGGCCCCGGCGGGTAGCGACCACCGCTGCTGCTCGCGGCGGTAGCAGAATCCTCTTCGTCCTCATCACTCTCCTCATCGTCCTGCTCGTCGGCCTCGGGCATCTCCTCGTAGAAATCCGGCAACGGGTCGCATATGTCCTTGAGCGTGACCTTGGGCGGTATGCTGCCGAAGCGAAAGTCATGTACCTTGACCGACTTGATGAAGCGCGGCAGAGGCACGGCCTGGAACTTGGTATGGATGAAGTCGCGGATGCTAGCGGCCAACTCCTCGCCGTCCGGCCCCGACGTCAGGGTGTCCCAGTTGAGATCTATCGACATGGTGGTTTGGCGGTGGATGACAAAACACAGAAAATCCTCTTGCCCCTTCTGCAACCGTATTATCAAGACTCGCAACAGACGCGCCTAGTTAGCATTTCTTTTTCATTTCTTCATGAGAGCATAATGCCACCAAGCTCAAACTGTCGTCAAGGCCCGAGTAGAACACGTAAAAGAGATAGGTATGAGATCATGGGCTAAAAGTGTCTCTCTTGCTTGGACCTGTGTGGGTTGGGTGGGTGCGAGTTTAGTGGGGGCGGTTGGTGTCGTAGGCAAGGTGGCAGCCGTAGAGGCCAGTAACCTAGTTAACCTAGTTAGTTAGTGGGCGGCTTCCCTTCACACTGCAAAGTCAACTAACCTAGGTTAGGTAAATGGCCAAGGTTTTATTACAGACCGCAGAGCATCGACTTTCATTCTTCCTTCAAATTCTCTATTTTGTTCACACCGGCAGGCACGAATCATTCGCGATACGGATCTTGTTAATGACTCTTGTATTGATGTACCACTTCCATCTTCAAGTTATAAACAGTGAGCCTTAACCATCATTATCATCATACTGGCCTGGGATTGCCCCCGTAGTTATGAAACATCGTCTTCTGCTTTACCTAGTGATGCCCTCGCTTTATGCTGTGCTGTGCCATTCTGCCCGTTACCAACGCCTCGCAATGCCGCTGCTTTGTAACAAAAGCAAAAAAACAAAAAAACAAAAAAAACCTAGAAAATCAAATATCAATGAGAACAAGTAAAACCCCAGGAATACAATCTCGGGAGCGAGACTGTCAAGCCATTCATTCCAGGCCGGGCTCTTCGACGCCCTCGTCGCCAACCGTGTGTATATAGGCTTGTGGCTTATGGACCATGGGCGCCTGGAGTTGGTGCCAGCAATTCGGCGCTTCCAGAATATATCTGCATTGAAAGTTAGTACAAGCTCATGTACAACCAGGCTCCATCGCAGTATGTGGGCTGGGACGGATGAGATCATGTGCTTACCTAGTCATGGCTTCTCTGAATCGAGACTTGTACTCGCGGGGACTGGTGACGGTAGGTCTGTTGCGACCACCACCTGCGAAGCCGCGCCCCTTGATCCAGCTCTCGAGCGTCTTGTCCCACGTGTAGGTTCTTATGCAATCGATAATGCCAACAACGAGCTCCTTCTTTGCTTCGTCTACCGCTATCATAAGGGAGTAGTCCATGACATTCTGCCGCGCGAGGAAGAGCGTGTCATTGCGAACTGATGCCCGCAAAAGCTTGGTCGAGTGCTCGCGCGCAAACAATGGTGACTCGTAGATGAACTCTACCATGTTCTCGTCGAGCAGAACTTCGTTTTGCTCTCCCGTCGACTGGATCTTACGATTTCGCATTGAGCCCTTCAAGTCAAATATCCTTGCCGGGCCGCGATCATAGAACAAGTTTTCCATGAGCAGCAGATCAAGCTTGATCTCCGTGTTCGTCAGGGGATTCTTGATAATCACTTGGAAAAATCCCAACATCTTCGCTATGACGGAAGGAAGGTCCCGGAACAATGCTTCGGCCATGTACTCAAAGTAAACGGGCGCAAATTTAAGGAATGCCGAGGTTTCGATTGGTTGGAGTGACTGCATCTGGGTTAGATGACTTGAAAGGTCATGGGAGGACAACAAGAACTTGCCTTCATCATCAGTCGATCATCCTGCGTCTTAAGGAAGACGGACTTAGTTTTCCCACCCTTGGAATCAAACTTCAGGCATCGTGACAGCGATTCGACAATTCTGTGTGCCGCGCCACATTTGATTCGCAATGCGTCAAATTGTTCGGCGTAGAATATCTTCACCAGCATCTTGGCGGATCCTTCGTTGAACTGGAATTTCAGGTGCCTGCCACCAACTTTGCGCATGCTCGCTTCGAGTCCCGCTTCGCTTGCCGTGCGTGAGACCGTATTGAAGGGGCCCGGAGTAGCAGGTCCCTCAGAGTCCGTTCCGCTATCGAAGATTTCTGCTTCCACGCGGCCATGGAACCTCCGAGCCTTTTCGCGATACTCCTCGCAGTCTAGTGTGAAAGCGATCAATGAACTTGGCTCATCTTCTCGGACTATGATGTCGGAGTGGTCGAAGAGATGGTCTTGCGCACTGATGGGATACTCTAGAGCAGGCCAGTCGCTCGCTGACCGCTCAGCCCAAAAGTTGGTCAGTATCTTCATGAAGTTCATCTTGTCCTGCTTGGGTAGCTCGAGCGGTATGTCAGTACTCGAGTCGAGAGAATCTGCGATCTCTTCGAGCGTCGTGCCTTCCAGGAGCGACTGTTCAGTATCGCTATCTCCCTGCTCGTCGTCAGTCGGTAGCTGGCTCGTATTTGGAGCTTGGTCGTCCGTTTCTGCCTCGGTCGCGGCATCTTCATTCGGATGGTCGTCTTCGGATGCTGCATGCGAAGCCTCGGACAAAGGATCTGCAGCACTTGGTTGGGCAATCGGGGTGGCATCAGGGTCGTCAGTCGTGGTATCAATGTCAGCCGCGACATCATTGTGAGCATCGCTGCTCTGTTGGGCTTGACTGGTGTCACGGTCTGAAAGTGATTCGTCGATGCCCTGTCCTGGTTCCTGGACTGCTTCATCAGGATCTTCGTACACCTCCACTATGGCTTTCGTTGTAGATCTTTGAAGGAATGCCCGTGCATGTGACATCTTAGCCGCGTGCTGCTTCTCGTTCTTCCTTCTCTCCTTTTCAAACTCGCGGCTGAGCTGCTCAAAGTGGCGAGCAAGAGTCGACACCCTGGTATCATTCTTCTTTCTCCCGACAAATCGAGGAATCGACGATTTACCCCCATTCCTAGATCGAAGGCTGAAAATCTTCTTATCGCTCTTTGGGGACTCGTTTGTGGGAACTTTGCGGATCTCCGTGTTGGGGGGTTGCTCGGCAGTCGGTGTTTTGTCCTTGTCCTTACCAAGGCTAAATAACTTCTTGCCTATTGCAGAATGCGAACGTGGCAAAGTCGGCATATTGTTCGCTGGCTGGGAGAGCGCGCGCACGATGGGCGGCGACACTTGCAATCCTGCCTTACGGGATGGCAAGGTGCCCCCTGGAACCTTTGGTGCGTCGGGCAGTCTTTGGGACGCCTCGCCAGCAGCGGCTATTGCCTCCCGGGCCTCTTCGAGGACAACTGATTGCTGGCGGCGACGAAGCTGCTCAACCTGCTCAGACACTGACGTTGGTGCTCCCGTCGTGGCAGTTGGTTCAGCAATAGCAGCCGGGACAGTATCAGGAGGTGCGTTGTCCGCCTGGGTTGAGTCAGCCGGGGCCGTTGGAGTAGCATCATCATCTGGTTGCGGAATGCTGCCGGGGTCCAAGGTCCCCGGTGTGGCCAGATCCAGTGGCTCTACTCTCTCAAGAACGGCATCCGGGGGAGCATTAGGTATACTTTGTGCATCGTTGTCGTGAGAAGCCTCGGGATCCGGTACGGTCTCGGCAGGGTCATGCTCTGCCACATGCTCAGGCGCGTGGGAGGCATCGTCCGGTTCAGTGCTCTCCGGAGGCTTCTCTGTGATATCTGGCGTCTCGGCTGGCGACTCGTTGCTGACAAGGGATTCTTTCGATTCGTCCGTGAACATTTTGCGCAATTGCAGCATCGTGAGCCTTCGGAGGTCCTTTTCAGTAGGCAGGAAGTCAACCTCAAATTTGGCAAACGCAGCATCCCAGTCCGCAACCTTTTCGATCATCTCCCCTCGCAGAACTGCACTGAGAGGTATGACTTCGTAGTACTTGGAGTTCATGTAGGCCTCCTGAAGGCGGCGGATGATGGAAACATGGTCATCTTGAACCTTTTTGGTGAGTCGCTCCACCTCCATCATGCAGGCTTCCGCTTTCTCCGGAGCAATGTTATCGAGCTTGATTGCCTTGATTCTTGACTTGATCGAAGAGGTGAAACGTGTCCAACGATCCTGGGTAGCGGTGAAGATCTCGTTCTTGAGGTTGAGATCGTGCTCCACCTTCCAGGCCATACGTGCTCGGGGAGCAATAACCTCCAAAAGATCGATGGGATCGTAGTGAATACGTATTGCCTTGTTATGGAGTCCGAAATAGCGAATGTGATCGCGGTGGTGATCATGAGGACAGTTCCAAGTACTGCCTTCCTCATCATTGACCAGGTGGGTGCCTCTGCTCCAGAAGGAGAGCTCGAGATACTTTCCAAACGAGTATTTCCACGTGCCTTTGGACATTTCGATCTCGGCTGTTTCGCGTTTGCACGACTTACAATAGCTCCACATCGTAATGTTCTCTCGGAATCTGCCCTTCTTGTCCATTTCAATGAACATGGTCAGTCGAGCATCACCATGAACGTACGTTCGATGATGATCAAGCATTTTGCGGTCGCACGAAGTGCCCGTACAACTTGCGTCCGCACTGAAGCACACGTCTTCGACGTACTGGCCCAAAGTGCAGTCCGCATCCATGCGCTCGTTGTTCTCCACGTGCTCGTCGTAGAATTGAATCGCGACCAGGCCGGGCTCGACGCAAGGCACTTTGCTTTCTGTGCAGACGACAGAATAAAGCACCACAATGTTCTGATGTGCTGATGGCTCGAAGAGATCAAGGTTGGCCTTGATGTGGTTCTCCCACTGCCGGGTCTGGGTGCGATAGTAGTACAATGCTTTGTCGTACTCTACATCATGCACGGCATGGAGTACTTCCATGATGGCGCGTGGTGCTTTCTGGCCAGTTTGGTGGACCATGTGTGGCTTGATGAGCTGAAACTTTTGCGGCTTCGACTTGTCTCCTTCACCACGCTCCTCCACAATGTCCTGATCTCTCAACTTCTTCAAATGTACAAGTCGCCGTTCTTGCTCCCGAGCTCTCATCAGGAGGTAAGGCTGGGCAAACTTCACGAATGGAGAAGCCGAGAGAATTCTCGTCTGATACTTGGCCACCATGTCGCTGTAAAACGTTGGCATCGGGGCGTCATCCGGCACAAGGCCATCATTTGAATCCCGCTCGTGGTTTTCATGTAGAGAAATCAGTTTGTTGATTTGCTCGTTCGCTTGTGCTATTGCCGCCGCCGACTCTGGAGGTCGCTCAAGCTCCCTACTGCTCTCCACTGAGCTTTGCGACGGAGGCTCGTCATAAGTCATTGAAGACATGCTTCTCTGTCTGGCATCGTCAAGGGTCGAGGTGAGCGTGTTGAGCGACCACTTGCTTTCATCAGAAGTTTGGCTTGGTAGCTCTTCGCTCGTGGGGAGTTGCAGGCAAGAATCTTGCATCAAGCAGGACTCGAGCTTGAGATTATAGACGACATAGATCATGAAATCTGTAATCTGCTTGATTTTCCGTAACGTTGATGCCGGGGCACCTCTGAGGGCAATGGTGCATCCAAGCTGCTCGTTACTTCCAGAAAGGAAGATGTACGTCTTCTTCTTTCCCGGAATGTCTTCATTGACGTATGTCTTGACCTCGAAACCGACACTCCTGCCGATTTGAAAGTGTTCGGATGGGAGACTCAACATGTCTATCGAAGATATGATCGGCGTTTCCAGACAGCGCGAGACGGCGTAAATCACCGACGGTTTGACGTTATAGGCAACAGCCACGTTGTGCTCCGACAGATATTGCAACGCCAATCCTGATACCGACTTTTCCGCTAGAACCAGTTGAGGTCGCAGGTTGATAATGCGGCTGACTATGACTTTCAGAAATTCCTTTTCTTCGTCGATGGCAGGCTGTAAACTCATGAAGTGTTGTTGATGGCGTCGATACTCAATTGGGAACGAGACGATGACAACTCGTGGGTTTGCAAGGCGTCTCGGCATGCTCTTCAGAGCCAGCTTCTTAGTAAAGATCACACCGGACACATAACTAGTATCGCCCGGCCTTCCACCCGGGATCTTCTTCAGCTTGACGTAGTGCCGAATGTCAATACTGTCACCTCTCTCGACATCTGGATCCACAGATGCCGTACATTTGAGGAGAATGGGAACCAGCGCCTTCTCCCATGCTGGGACATTTGGGACCTCGGAGTCTTGCAATAGTTGTCGTAGTAGGCGTCGCACATGCAACAGACTTGCAGGGTTGAGCTCGATACGAGGTTCTTTGTCGCCCTTCATGGAAGAGCTTCTGGTGAGCCTGGGCGCAATCCCGGGGGCCATCATTTCGTAGTTTGGGAGGGTATCAGTCGACCCAGCGGGGCCTCGCAGATGCGCACTTCTGGGACGAGGCGACCGAAGATGGTAGACACTTGCACTAGCTATGCTGGCGTTACGTCTGCGCGAAGACTTCACATGCATGCTTGGGCCTCCCGTTTCCATGAAGCTGAATCCACTGACACTTTTTTCGGGCTGCGCCCTGAGCCGATTCCGCTTCCCAGCAAAAGGCCCAAATCCAGACTTATCACTGTCCATAGTTGACAGACTCGGGTCACCGCTAGCCATGACTTGCGAGATGCTCGTCTGTTCCTCGCCGCTTGACTCATCTGACATGAAAGCAGCAAGGTCAGGGTCAATGACGTTATCGTCATGGAACGCAGGCAGGCCAGTTTTCCTGGCAGCTTCCTCATTCGCAGACCGACGAAAGGGAGCACGATCATCGTTCGCGGCAGTTTGCGGCATAAAGCGGCTGAGGAAATTATGCTTGGAATGATGCCGCTTGTGGCCAGAGGACTGAGGTCTTGAGGCGAGCGATTTCAGAGACCTTGAAGAACTCGGCCTGCTTAATTGTGGTGCATCAAACTCCAGGACTGCAGAATTGCGATTAGACGATTCCCCAATCCTTCGAGTTGCTGGAATGGCCATCATTGGCGTAGTACGTGACCTGGAGTCGTCCTCCACATCTTCAGGTCCCTCCACAATGCTTGCGTCGTCCTTGTCTGATTTTGGGAGCTGCAATGTGACCGACTTCTGGTTGGGGCGAAAGAGATGTGGTAGGTAGGAGTCATCAGCAGAATCTTCCGAGACGTTCCCATCTGGCTGCCGTTGGCTGATGATGTGTAGACAGCGCTTGCATACACGCAACGTCCCCGGCACACCAAATTTCTGACCCGGAATAATGGTCGTGCATCTGCTGTCAAATATGCAACCACATGTACGACAATGATGCTTTCGGCGGAAGGCCGAAAAGGGCGCACCACAGTGAAAGCATTCCTTGCAAGCTTCATCTGCCATCCAGAAATCTTTGCTGAGAACCTGTTTTCTCATGTGCTCCAAAGTGGCGTTGACCACTTCGGGTGCCCCTTCATCTGTGGTTGTCCCGGGTATGCGGGCCGCGCCACTGCCTATACGGTGTGGCTTGTCATGCGCCCACGTGTCGTGATGTACCTTCTGGTGAGCCGAAGACACAATGTTGCTGGCCTCGGCGGTTGTCTGCGAGACGGACGAAGACCTTGAATGCGAACCACGGACGCGTGAGCCGCTGATGCGGTCGATGATGGCCGGACGTTTCGTCACGTCACGCGCAATGGATCGAGCAATAGGCGATAGCAATGTCGGGTCATCGACATGGTGCTGTTGTATGGACGCTGTGGCAGATGAACGCGTGCTTTTGGCCGGACTTACTGGTGACTCCAGTTTGGCTTCCGCACTCGCAAGCTCGTCTCTCCTCTGGCGGACAGGAATCACGATCTTTTCCAAAGAAGCCGCGCTTCTCGATTCGCTGCCATCATATCGCCCAGGGATCTCCAGGGTAGGCAATGTCACTATATTGTCGTTGGTCCGCATTGAACTCCTCGAATCTTGCGTCCGGATAGAACTCTCATCGACCCGACCAGAGGCGCTGCGGGTGGCATCCTTGAACACACTAACATTTACAGGCGCAACCACGGCTGCTGATTTACTCAGATTGGAGATACTCTGGCGACTTGACGAAGATGCAGATTTGATACTGCTTACGGGGCCTGCCGCGCCCAACGCCTTGGCCAACGGATGTTGTGGATCGAACTCTGCCGGCAGCCCGCCGGACGAAGGGCGCATAGACTCATTCGACCTAGAAGCGATAGTTGAGATGGTGAGGCCAGTATCGACGCGCGAGACGGGCGCCTTGGATGTTGTTGTTGCGTTGGAGCTTTTTCTGGAGGCGGTATCTGCATCGCCGTCGTCTGGAACAGATAGCTTGTCCCTTCCGGACACACCAACGGCCTCCTTGAACCTCGAGTAGAGCCCGCTGAAGCCGCTCTGCACCAGATCTCCGCCAAATCCCTTGTTGTCTGGGGACGTGCTCGCGTCGAGGGGAGGGTGAAGCTCATTAAACGTCGTCAGAACATCGCGCTGGTTCGCCGAGGTGTGGATCTTGTCCAGCGTCTGGGCAAGCTGGTCCTGTTGATCGGCTGAGCCGATAGGTATGGCGACACCTGTCGAGGAAGAATCGGTGCGTGATCTTGTGGCAGCAGACGGGGACAGCAACGCCGAAGACGACATGGGCGAGAGAGGGGGGTTCTTTCCCGCCATGGCGGCGGCCGCTGTGCTGTGATAGCGAAAGTGTACACCGGCGAGGAAACGTCTTCTCTCAGAAGCGCTTCAATCATTTCACAGGGCTGTCGTCAGAAATCGCGGGTTCGCATGGTGGAGTTTTACGTTGTTCGAGGTAGTACAATGGGCGTCAGGCTATGACACTGCGGCTTCGAGCTAGGTAAGGTAGGTAGATGTTGACCGACAAAACAATGCACTATAAAAGGGCTCCTCTTAGCCGCGTTGATGCGACAAGCGAGACGTGACAAGGAACAAAGTATGGTATGTAGCTAGAAACATTCGTACCGATGGGGGGGGAACTGCTGTAGCGGCTTTATTCACCCACAGTCCTTGTGATGAGGCACACGAAGTCCAGTCTTGGATCGATCGTCAGTCGGGGAAAGCTAACCCCAAGGCAGTCGGTGCTTTGAATCAATGATGAAGCCAGGAACCTTGGTACCTTAGGCTTTGGGCGTGCTTATCGGCGACGATTGCCCATGCGCTTCACTGCTGCTTTCCAAGTCTGCCCCACTAACAAGAGCCCCAATTAAATGTACGTAGCGATGAAAGGTACGTGCCTACGTCAACCTAACAGCTTGACGGTAATGCATGGACTGCTAAAGAGGCCGCTAAAAACGTTAAGGAACCGCTGCCCATGCGAAAGGGCGTCAACCCCACGTCGCGCTTTGCGATATTGGTACCGCTAACCGCGTGGGCGTGCAGCTGGAGCGCGTTTCAGAGGCGTCGCCGTTAATTTATCATTCACCACTTGCCGAAAGGCTGGTGTCCAGTCCTGCCTGTGTGCAATGGGATGATTCGATCCTGAGCTAACATTACAACTCGGCAGCCATTATACCGGTCCGGTAATTGGTCCATCGTTCAGGTATTCTCAATGTGTTGCCCTTCATGGCCGGATTCCTAGGAGCCATGTCTGGCCAAGCCAGCTCGCAGTTCCCGTCGACTGCTTCGGAATTGTTTGATGCAACCAAGATTCCGAGATCGATTTTTGGTATCCACAAGAAGCAGCAGGAACTCTTGGACAAGGAAGACTCGTGGGCTCAGTATCTTGCTCGGCAGCCAAAGCCAGGAGTCTGCCTCCCAGCAGACGTTCTGGGAAACCTAAGGCAATTCTACAGATGCCAAAAGCATGCGGCAGAACATGCAGTGTCAAGCCTCGAATCCTCGAAAGACGGAGAGAGCAATTCCAGTCAGGACGCCAATATTGCATCGCAGGCATCTCAGGTGCCTCGTGCGAATAGCATCGCCTCTGAGAATGTCTCGGAAGACGAAGATGTTGGCTCTAAAATATCCTGGTCTTCAAGTCCCGAACCAGAGGACAAGATCACAAGGCCAGAGCGGAGTGTTTCCTCCCATAAATCTCCAAAGAACGACGAACGTACAAGGAAAGAGTCAGTCGGCCCAGCTCCAAGTACACCATCCAGCCAAGTTCACGAGGACTACAACGACAACGAAGTGCAACCGTTCATGACACAGGTTCCAGCAAGATCACCGCCGCTACCACCAACATTGATGGAAGCAAAGACACAACAGCGGCCCAATCCCAAGCCCGTTGCCGCCTTCAATGATTTTCCTTCAAGCAGCTTGGGCGTTGATGATGAGCTCGAGGTAGTGGCACCGAATGCTCTCACTGTAGAGCAACCAGCCGCCAAGAAGAGTAGCCAGTCAAATCCCACACCACCATCAGCACAAGTCCAGGTTCCATGTACATATGATGCTGATAGCCTCGTGCCACGGAGGCCTTGCAAAGACGTGGCCAGTATTCAGAAGGTACAAGAACGCCTAGCCAGGAAGCAACAAACCCCTCCGACCAGACACACTGCTCTGCCGCGAGCAGTGAATCATACCATCGACGTTCCAGACTCCCAGTCATCTGTGGATTCTACTACATCAGTCATTCCTTCAACAAACTTTGCAAGACAGGATGAGAGCCCCGACAGGTTACGGAGAATGCAGCCGCCAATCAAGTCCACAATCAAGGAGACACCACGACTGCAGTCAAGATCATTCCTGCAACCAACAATTGAAAAGCGTTCTTCTCCGCCACCAGAAAGCCTCATAGTGGCACATGCCCCGGATGAGAATGAGCGGAAGACGCCAGAATACAACCAGGGCTCACCTCATATCGTCTCCCCGTTGCCAGAAGTGACAAGCAAGCCAGCCCCTCCCGTTGCATCATCAGATATGGTGCCTTTACAAACATCTTCGGCGCCGTTCGTCCAATATTGTCTTGCTTATCCAAACTATACTGGGAGCCTTCAGGACTTTCTTTCGGCCTGCTTATGTATACCGAGAAGACGCCTAGCCACATACCAATATGACGATTTTATTCGAGCATGGAAAGAAGGCTATCTGCCGTACGTCGAGGAATCCGGAGAAGGTGCTCTCGTTGCCATTGACTGGTACATGGAAACGATCGAAGACTTCCCACATGCATACCAGGCCAAGATTGTCACCAAAACCAACCTCAAAATGATTCTTGAAGTATATCCGGAGGAGGTAGCACCGATGAAGCCACATGAGGTAGTCCACAAGAGCCAGGCCCATGAACCTTTGTTCGACGTGACCAAACCGGCCCAAGATGTACTGGAAGAAGCGCAACAGATTCCTGCGGTGCACACAGAGATCGACAAGCCGGAAGATGACCCTCCACCACGCCGCCCATCCACGTCATCGGTGGGCTCCAGGAATCGTCGGATGCAAGAGCAGGACCGGATTGAAGGGGAAGGAGAAGTCTCTGCTCATGTCACGGAGGCTCTAGAAGACCGCCCCGACCCCGCAGGCGCTATCTCTGTGCCATCTCGGAAACGGCAAGCGGATGAAGAGGGTTTTCGGCGTCCGCCAAAGAGGAGGACTGATGGTGCCACCCCTCCTTCAGAAGCCAGCGCATTGAGCAGCCCGGTTGTGTCCAAGAGCACGAAGACCAAACCAGAAAATAAACCCCCTACGTCGACATGTCAATCCGCGATGTCCACTGCATCGACTGGGCGCAAGAAGAAGGGGTTGACCCCAGCAGCCTTCAAGAAATTTCATCGGGAAAAGAAGAAAGAGCGAAATCTTGATAATATCAGTATCGCTAGCTCGGCGCCTCCAGCGGCCACACCAGCTGTAGGACAGAGAGGGAAACAGTCCAACTGACTGGGCAAAGTAGAATTCCGCTGTGATGACTTTCGAAGTTTTATGATACCATGAGCAAAGCAAACTCCTGATGAATGTGTAGAAATTATTAGTGAGTAAATTGTTGCAGACACAGTCGCTCCTTGTTGAGAACAAAATACAACAGCCAGCTATAAGACGTTCCAAATATATAGCATAAACAATTGCTGCGCGCGCATAAATCATGTCTAGTTCTGGAATTGAGGGACTGGCACATGCGTTCGATTTGAAACTGCTGGCTCCTGATCCCCCATGGATGTAGGTGATTCTCGATGTTACAGACAGTAATATATTGCAATATTGTGCTGGAGAACAATAGCATGCAAATCACCTCTGCCTGAAGTAAGGGGGGAAAAAAGGCTATGTATATATTCAAGATTACCTAGGCATCATGATGAAGACCATCAGATGGGTTGGGACTTGGAAGTTTCACCTATGCTGTATTAGAGTACCTGGGGCTCTGCCCGTATGGTTGATTCAGCCACTGAAGGGTGGGGTATCTCGAACCGGGGGGCTCGTGCGCTCGGTGCGCACCAGCCCATCCTTCCCTTCCATTCTCCAGCCCCACTGGCCATTGGGACGATAAGGCTTTTGAAGTTTGACCTCAGTGGGAAAGTTCTCAAACCCGTGCGAAAATCCTCGTTGGCCCAAGACATTTTCTGTGACGACACATAATTTTCACGAGTGGCTCTGCCTGGCGCAAAGTCGCGATATCCCAAACTCCGAAACCGAGACGCGATATTCAATTAGATCTGTAGGTAGCACTCCGTTACTGCCTCGAACGGTTTCTCCGACGACAGCTGCAACCCGACCCAGACAGAATCCGTTTGGTTGCGTTGCCCCACGACGTTTTCTCCCAAGGCGACGGACGACTGCTTCTTGCCTTTTCGACCATCAGAAAACAGTTGCGCCTTCTTTTGTTTGCGCCCAAACATAAAATTCGCCCAAGGACTCAATCACTTTCCACCCCATTTTCCATCCATCCCGTTCTTGTCAGATCCATCACTGGTTCCTAGACAGACCCGGCGCACTTGCACGCGGCGTTCCCCTCCAAACTACTACTACACACTCCACCACAAACCACAACTCCATCTCCAACCCAACCTACCAGACAAGATGACGGACCAAGTCGATCTCAAGACGATTCCCATCTCGCCTGATGGCGACAACAACGAGGTCTCCGCCGCCGACCTGGACGAGAAGCTCGTTACCGTGTTCCACGACAAGGACAACTTCAATGTCAAGCACCCTCTTCAGAACAAGTGGACATTGTGGTTCACCAAGCCCTCGAGCGGCAAGGTACGTATTCCATTCGCCAACAGGGCACCGCCTTCCTCTTGGAATGCATGCTAATATATCACTGTACAGGGTGACAACTGGAACGACCTGCTGAAGGAAGTCATCACTTTCAACTCTGTCGAGGAGTTTTGGGGCGTCTACGTAAGTAGCACCTTTTGCGATATGCGCCAACCGCGCGGCTAGAAAACGCTCTTGTGCTGACACTCCGTCTTCCTTCTTGCTAGAACAACATCGCTCCCGTCTCTGACCTCGCTCTCAAATCCGACTACCACCTTTTCAAGGAGGGCGTCCGACCTGAATGGGAAGACCCGCAGAACAAGCACGGCGGCAAATGGTCATATTCTTTCAAGGAGAAGCGCAACGTCGATATCAACGACATCTGGCTGCACACGATGATGTCTGCCATCGGTGAGATGCTCGAGGATGAGGACGACGGCGAGGTCATGGGTGTCGTCGTCAACGTCCGCAAGGCCTTCTTCCGTGTCGGTGTCTGGACCCGCACCATTGGCAAGCCCATCCCTAACAGGGGTGATGGCGACGTCGCTGGTGGCAAGGGCCGCGCCCCTCAGAAGGGTCAGGGAATTCTGCTCGAGATTGGCAAGCGCTTCAAGGAGATCCTGAAGCTGCCCGCCGAGGAGCTTGTCGAGTTCTCCGGCCACACGGATGCTGCGCATAGTGGTAGCACGCGTGCCAAGTCCAAGTTCACCGCCTAAGCATCAAGACACGGATTCAACCATGATTGACATTCACCCTGAGCATGAACAGCACATGAGCATAATCATTAACGCTCCCTAGTAGCGGCACCTAGCACTGGACACATCCTGAATTCTGGCCATGACTCCAACCACCAGCAAGCATGGCCTGGAGTCTCGGGAAAGATTGGAACTAGTCAGCGATACAGGAGAAAAGTTTGCTTATCGCCTATGGATCAAGACCTACCTAATCGAGGGTTTTCAACCCTCATATTCCACGGCATCCTGCGCATCATTTGACCAAGAGGAACAGAAGTAGAGGGACCATATTGTTCGCCGGCTCCATGGAGTTCTGCGTTTGCTACCATCTCTAGGGCAATCATTGCCATTGTAATAAACAAAACGCTATCAGAAACTTATTTGTTCATGGTGCTCCGTATATCAAACTTCCACACGTGTCTGCCTACATTGTATCTTCACCAACGGCTCAATATGCCAAACCAGGTCTATGTTTATAACCCATATCTTTCTTGAGTCTAAAAATATGTACAATGAATTTGACGCCGTGAAACTTTTTCAAATGCCATGCCCTCTAGGGCGAGAATCACATCTCGTCTCCGCTAAAGTCGTCGATAAATACATCCTTGACCAGGGTCTTCTTGTTGACCTTGCCCATGGCGTTCCTCGGGATGCCGTCGACGATGCGGAGCACCTGGGGGATCTTGTAGTTGGCGAGCCTGTCCCTTAGCGCCTTGCGCATCTCCATGGGCTTCCAGCCCAGCTCCTGGAACTCGGGCCGCAGCACGACGACGGCGCCGACCTTTTGGCCCCAATTCCCGCTCGGCACGGCGAGCACGGCGGCCTCGGCCACGTTGGGCAGCGAGAGCATCTCGCGCTCGACCTCGAGGGCCGAGACCTTTTCGCCGCCCGACTTGATGATGTCGGCCGACTGGCGGCCGAGGATGAAGTACATCTTGCCCTGGGCGAACTCGCCGCTCTCGCCGGTGCCGCTGGCGGGGACGACCCTCCGGACGGCGATATCTCCCGTCTTGAACCAGCGGCCCTGGCCGTCCTCGCCCTCGACGAACTCCTTGGCAGTGGCGATCGGGTTGCGCCAGTACTCCCTGAACACGTTCTTGCCCCGGAGATGGATCATGCCCTGGCGCTCCCGTCCTTCGCTGTCCAATTCGTGTCCCTCCTCGATAACCTCGTTTGTTTCGGTATCCACAAGCCGGGCTTCCACCCCGGGCAGAGGCCAGCCCACGGAGCCATCCACGCGATCAACATACGACAGACCGCACGAAAGTGCCATACCCACTTCGGTCATACCATACCGCTCAAGCAGTACATTGCCGTGGGATAGCTCCTTCCACGCCCGTTTCACAGGGGCTGGGAGGGCGGCTGAACCAGAGATGGAGACGCGCATGTGTGACGGGGAGATGGCCTCCCGAGCTGCCGAGGCCATTGGCTCGGGCAGAGCTCCGTGTGTCGTCAAAAGACGTGTATAAACTGTAGGCACAACAGTGAAGAATGTTATGGGCTCCTTTGACATGCTGGAGAACTTGTCGTCAACAGGCGTGGTATCGCCATTGGTATACGGTGGTGTAATCGTGCCGTTTAAGCCGTTCGTGCCATTGGTGCCGTTCGCCTGTACTTTGTTGAGGAACGGGTTTGCGAAGCGCCGCCATACGGTGTCCGCATTAAAGGGGAAGAGAAACTCGATGGCGCTGCCAGCAAAGAGGGGCGTCAAGACGGCGTTGACGGTTCCGTGGATGTGGTGGAGCGGCAGGACGTGCAGGAGTCGGTCTTGCGGTGTGTATTTCCATGCTGTGAGCAGAGACTGGCACTGCGCCGTGAGGGCCGTCTCGGGCAAGAGCACACCCTTGGGGCGGGCAGTCGTGCCGGATGTATATAGCATCATGCCGGCGCCTTCAGAATCTGTCTCGTCCGAGAGCGATACGGACTCGGAGGTAGAAGTACCCCCGAGGTGTTTCGGCAGCTCATACAGCTTTGGGTGTGGTTGAGGCGTGGCGTCCGCCGAGAGAGCCGCAAACGGCGTGCTGAGGACTTCTTGCGCCTTTGCTGCACATCTCGGGGAGTGCAGAAGCAGGACTGCCTCGGAGTGGGTGAGGATATATTGAAGCTCGGCGACCGGGAACGGAGGTGAGAGCGGTAGTGCGATTGCACGAGCCGCGAGGATTGCCAGTAACGTCACTAGGTCTCACGTTAGCCATTGAAAGAGTATAACCACATCTGAAGTTCCGTCATACCGACATAGTCGTAACTGTTTTCGACCAGAAAGGCTACGCGCTCTCCCCTGATGTCTGACTTGCCAGCGGCCGCATAGATGCGCTCTCGCGCGCGAGCTACGTCGGGCAAGACTTCGCCATACCGAAAGGCGCGGCCGGAGAGGCAGTGTGTGACGGCGGTGGTGTCCGGGTTGTGCCGCGATATGGCATCGAACAATGGTAGCTTGGGCAGAGTCGAGGCCATCCTGAGAGAGCAGATCTGCGAGTATCGGGGCAGCAATGGCCGGTGTGAAGGGCGGAGGACGGCAGAGGCGGCAGCAGTAGAGATCGATCGTGCAGCAGCCGGATATGCTCTCACAATGGACATATAACAAGTAGTCGAGAGCTGCAGATACCTCGAAGCGGCAGAAGGAGCGGAAGAAACAAAAGAAGGAAGGAAACCCCCATTACACCTCCACATTACGAAAGGGGAATATATAAAGTATTACAATGCCTAGTAGTGATACAGTGCCTGTCCGTCTGTGAATCGAACCCGACTGGATCATTATGATTGATTGCGAAGTCTTACGATAGCCACTGGGATAAGCTACCAGCGTCGGAGGTTGAGCTGCAGATTGAGGGGCACCCGGGGGGGAAACCCGGAGCTTCTGCAGCAGGGGTGGACAGCAGGTGGCATGCCCCCCAAAGCCCCAAAGCAGCCAAGGCCCAGGGGACCAGTGCTAAATTTTTCTCACCATTGGCACTGGACTCTCGCATTCAGTCTTCCGAATCTTCGGGGACCGGAAGACTGGGGTATGGTCAGACAGGCGCTGATTAGGCGGTTCCTAGGTGGTAGGGTGACATCAGGCGTGCTAATCGTCGATTTCTTTCGATGCTGATAGGAAGAAATTCTTCCCTGGCTCATCAGCTCCTCTGGTATGGATGCAACCGCCAAAGGGAATTTCTATAATTGACAGTTCAGACTCGCACCCGGCATTGCAAACAGAAGCTCTGACTTTCGAGTGGACAAATACTTTCCAGCCAAGCTACAGCACATACCTAGGTAGCCAAGCAACCCAAACGAGGAAGGCAAACGAAGCTCTCTCTGATCTACAACAAGGCTTGTCCCGAGCTGCCGAATTACACTGCGTCTCGTGATCAACGCGGAACAACAGGCACACACGACTGCTCGCCTCTGGCACCCTTCTACTTCCGATATCCCCAACTAAATATCCACTGGAGAGAAAAGATTCTCAACAAACCGTCCTGCCCCAGCTTTTTGAAGTGTCGCTATCTGGTTGTTCCCCCCGGATCGGTGGTTTTTCTCGCTCCCAACACGCAGCTACGGTCGCATTTCTACGACCGCCCGGTAATTTGCCCCGGGACTTGGCCGAAGCCGATAGCAGCGAGCAACCGCCGACACTCGGTCAAGCCCGTACGTACGAGTACGAGGAGCACTGCTGAGAGAGCCAGAGCCAGAGCCAATTCGTTCCCCAGCAGCAGGACCACTCCCCCCATACTGTCGATCTTTTGACACGGGCTTCCACTGGGATCAAAAGGGTCCTTCCTCTAATGCTATCCCGGTCCGCCCTGTTCCGCCCTTTAGCTGGTGCAGGTGCGCGCTTAAGCGGCGGAAGCAGCAGCAGCAGACCGCTGCTCATCAGCAGCAGTCTGATAAGCCAGAGCCAGAGCCAGAGCCAAACTCTACACCAGAACTCCTCCTCCTCTCGCGGCATGGCTTCTTCCTCCCCCTCGTCTTCCCAGACGCCCGTGGAGGACGTGATCCGGACCAAGCTGACCGAGGCGTTCGCCCCGACCAGCCTCGAGATCCACAACGACTCGCACCTGCACTCGCACCACAAGGCCATGCAGGGCTCGACGTCCAAGGAGACGCACTTCCGCCTCTACATCACGTCCGACGCCTTCCGCGCCAAGATGCAGCCCGCCCGGCACCGCATGGTCTACACCCTGCTCAAGGACGACATGGCCCGCGAGGGCGGCATCCACGCCCTGCAGCTCAAGACTAGGACGCCCGAGGAGGAGGAGCGCGCCCGCAAGCTCGAGGCCGAGGCGGCAAGTCAAAAATCTTAAGTCGTCGTCGTCGAGTACTAGAGCCTGATATCGCATGGCGTTTCTCTCACGAGAGTTCTCATCGGCATGTTCGTGCCGTGTCTTCTTGATGTAACACCACTTTGTCAATGTAACGATAAGTTGTATAGTAATACGCACGATATTATATCCATTTCCTATTTCAGCAGCTGCCACTGATGACTAAAGTTGGCATAATGACGGGATGAGACATGAGAGTTAGAGATAAAGAAGACATTACACGTTATTTATGGAGTGAATCTTATATCCAGGGAGGGACATTTACATCGAGAGCATGCTCATTCACTTGCGCATCACTCGAGCAAGCTTTTCTTTTCTTTTTTTTCAAGGTGTATAGGCCGTTTTGATGTATCATGATATGTCAACGATTCGTGTTCGTTTGTCTCGTCCGTATACGCAACCCGTTCATGATGTCAAGTCGACATATAACAACACACTGGTTGCATTTCCTCGCACAAAGGATCATCGTGTTCTGGGTCTAAGTTGATGTGCTGTCTGTCATAAGAAACTACCTATGTGTTTCATGGCTTGTGATGAGTGTCCTCGATGCTCAGTGGTTCCACGCTGACCATGTCATCGTCACCGTGATCATGCATCTGAATCGCGGCGTACTCCTCCTCTTCGCTGTCGTCATCGTCGTGGTGGACCTGTGAGGGTACTGGTTTGCGCCTGATTTCGGTGTACTGCGGTGGCGCATCATTCCTCTCGCCCGCCGCGCTGCTTTGCTGTGTCGATCCGGCTGCCGAGTTCCACGTTGTTAAAGGATCATTCGCTTCAGGCAATGGCGACGGCGAGTTTGCCGCCGGGGAGCCAGCCATTCTCGACTTGTGATCCTCCGCAACCTGCGCGCCCATCAGCCTTTCGTTCTTGACACTGGCATCGCTTTTCAGCTCTTGGACGTTCTTTACCGTAGGGTCGAATTTCTCATTCTCCATTTGCTCGAGGCTGTGCTTTGAGGGTTCAAGCTGCTTTTTATGGCTACTATCGTCAAAGTCGACGAGGTTGCCGGTCTCTGCATAATCTTGGTTTTGTAGTTGAATGTCATCTTCCTTGGGAATAGCGCCTTCTCCTCCCTTGACGTCGAGGAAGCCACATCGGTTCAAGATCTTGGGAATGAGATCTGGATAACGTAGATGTCCTGAAACTTCTTCACTGAGGTCAATGTTCTCGACACCGTCGACGTGGTTGCTGATCGGCTGGAGGCCAGCGACGCCTAGCTGAGCGCTGGTTGCTCTGTATAAAAATGCCAGAATATAATCATTCTCACTGTAGACGTTGAACAGTTTGCCCGACACGACCGTCCTCATCATGTGCCAGTGGCCTGGGTTGGAAGGAACCGGTGCACCAATCAGGACAACAGTGTCAATGAGACCAAATGCTTTCCTCTCGGCCATTTCTCTCAAACAGTAGTAGATGACTCGGGCGCCCAAAGAGTATCCGACCAGGGTCACTGGCCGTTCACCCTGAACTCTATTAATGAGCGCATCAGCGAGGATCTTGCCGGCCTTCTCTGATCTGTTGCGTGCCAGACTGAAAGGATTGTCGGCTTTGCTTGCAATCATGACAATTTGGATCGGCCAAAGTGCACCCCACAGAGTAGCCAGGACAGTCCGTTTCAAGATCTCCATCTTGACTGTCTTCCAGGCATACGAAGTGATGATCTCCTGAAGAGTGCGGCCAAGTTCCAGTAAGCTCTTCATCTCGTAGCGCAAGGCAAACACCTCGGTCTCGTCTCCAAGTGGCCGCCAATACTTGGTCACGTCGCCTTCTTCTCTAAGCCAGCCATTGACACCAATTGTGACACGAAGCCGCCTCGCTGCCGGGCCGTCTTTCTTGGAGTGTTCGCCCCATTCCTCAGCGAGCGGCAAGAAGCGGAAGTCCTCGACTTCCTTTGCGTAGCGGTCGATCATCTGTCCCGTCATCTTTGCGCCAAAGGCACCAAAGATTGTTCCGACCAGGGCACCGTTCATCCAGAAAACGCCAAGGAAACTTGCCAGACCACCGAGCCCTACACTTCCCATCAGTCCTCCCACGGCACCAGCAACGAGCGGTGCCGCCAGTCCACCCGTCACACCGATGATGGCGGCTCCAGCCACAGACGCCAGGCCGACCTTCCAGTAGCGACCTACTTTGCCAGATTCCTTGCGCTTCTGGGCCTCGGCGTCGGCAGACATGCCACCGCCTTTCTTCTCTGCTTCGGCTTTCTGTGCCGTCTCCACCATGGTCGTGGCGATCTCAACCTCCTCACGGTCCAGGAACAACGGTGAGACCTCGAGTGCCGAGGCAAGGTAGCAGACTAGTGCTCTCGAATAGGCAGAGTAGTTACCAATGCTTAGCAAGAGGATCAGCATGCTGCTCACCACGTCCTTGCGATCGAGCAGCGGGATCGTCGTCAGCCGAGTCGGTATGGGATGGTACAAGCGCTGCATGGACTCGAGCTTCTGCTTCGAGTCCTTGACGCCGGACTCGGGAGCAATGTCGCCGATGTCCATCAGGTCTTCGCCCTCGCCCGGCTCCTCCCTCTGCTTCTTGGCGATGATCTCATTGCGCTTGCGCCGGGCATCGAGGACCTTCTGGTCGTCGGCCTCGTCCACGATCTCCTTGAGCTTACCGTGCACCTCGTCGCGCCAGGAGTCAAAGTGCCTCAGCGCCGCCTTTCGCAGCTTGATCAGTTCCGGCGGAGGTGGCTCCCGAGGCGCTTCTGCCTCCTGCTGCTGCCCGCGGCCCTCTGCCGAATCGGTGCGGGGCGGCAAGGACGGTGCGTCGCCCGAGTTCGTCCTCTCTACTGCCGGTGGTGTATTTCCAGGACTGCTGGCCTGCCTAGCCGGTAGAGGCGGCGGCGCGTCCTCGGAGTCTTCTTCTTCATGTCGAGCCTCGATTTGCTGGCGCATGTACGACGTGATGTCCGTGACAAGGCCATATAGGGCCTTGCGACGGGCGACATTGAGCGCCACCAGTATCTGGCGGGGGTCGCTGCTCAGGGGCGCCATGTTTCAATTGCTTGCGCTCTCTTGCGCGAAGAAGCAAACTTATTTGACGTTGAATATTGCAGCTTCTGGGCTTGTTTTTATTTCATGACAGAGTGAATTCACTCTGCCAGACGGTTGTCAGAATGGGGACACGGCACCCTCTGTGTCCTCGCCTGCCGTGAGTCCGTGACGTCAGAGGTGGTAATGTAGGTAGGAAGGCACCTAATCTAGGTAGGCATGCCAAAAAAGAAGAAAAGGAATGAAGGAAGAACGGCGTATTTTGTCTCGTGCATTGACGTATTCGACCTCCTAAATGGGTCTTGGCAATGTTTAGGCACCAGAATTGTGCAACACTGCTCCTTCTAGGTCACAGAAGGGGGGCGGTTTGGCACGCGACAGTGGATGATCGTGATGCACTAGGTTAGATTGACACGGCGTGAGGCGGATTGATAAGGTGTACAATGGTCGGATATTTTGCATTGATTTACATATAATTCAAATGCCGGTACCCGATCAATACTGTTGCTCCTTATTTTTGCTACTATAGATGGCGGTGCTCTGGAAAGATTCGGATCATACAATTGTGTATTTGGTGTAGTGTAGGTTTAGTAGGCAGCACCAAAGTCACATGTAGTTATTTGGTTGCCTACATTCCGGACCAAAGTAGACTAGAAAAAGGAGAAACGTATTGTTTTAGATAGATCATAATGTCATGCACCTTCAACTTGGCCAAAATCTGGCAAGTTAACAAAATTTGCTTCGCCATCCAACAGACTGCATCTCACATGGGTCGTGTGTTCCATCAGATAACCAACTCGGTCAACTCGGGGCCGCTATAAACGTCGGCTTCAGCCCCAGGGGTCGGCGGCGCCAGGTTCTCATTCTTCGTCATAATCCAGCAGCTGGCGTACATGTTGACACGGTCGATGCACGCGCCGCCCTCGCGGGCACCGACGCGCTTGGCCGTGAAGCCGTGGGCCTCGAACTGCTTGATGTACCACGGTCGAAGGCCGCCCGAGCGCAACATGACGCGTCCGCCCATCTTGAGGGCGCGGTTGAGCTTGGTGATCTGGGCCGCCGCGGCGTGCGAGCCCGGGTCGAACCAGTCCATGCTGTCCATGACCACCGCGACGGTCAGCGTGCCCGGCGCAATGCGGGCAATGACCTCGTCGATCTCGTCCGTGTGGATGCGGAGCCCGTCGAACGCGCCGGGCCGCGAGAGCTTGGCGTGTGCCTGCTTGGACTGGTAGTCCAGGTGGCAGCGCTTGGAGAACTTGCCCTCCATGCAGACGTAGTAGTACGGGTTGTCCGCGCCGATGTGCGTCGACTCGACCATGGGGTCGAGCGTGTTGACCATGTACTCCCAGATGGCGTTGGATCGAGTGTTCTTGGCCGTCGGGTTCGGTCCGCAGACGGCCTCGGATTCCGCATGGTCCGACTCGATGATGGCCAGCTGGTTCTTGGGAACTCCGAGGGCGGTCCATAGGAACGATTCCTGACTGACAACAAACTTGGAGACCAGGCGCGAGAGGAGGGCCGGCCGGATTCTGTTGCTCCAGATCTCGCGCTGCTCGTTGAGCGTCTTTGCTGCGAGAAGATCCCTGACGGCACCTCTGCATCCAAAGACCCGGGTGATCCAGCGGAAGATGCGGATGCCGTGCTTGGAGCCGCCAGTATCGTAGAGACCGGCCTTGGACTTGGTGAAGATGTGGTGGTTGTTCAACCAGTACTGGAATGCGCGACTCGACAGGTGAGGTGACATCTTGGACATGAGGAGCGAGCGGAACTCGGGATGTTTTCCGTCCCCAAAGATCTTCCAGAAGTCCTCGTAGGGCAGCGACGAATACGCGGCGACCTTGAGTTCCAAGAGATGGCATTGCGTCGGGTTCAAGTCGACGGCGTGGATCCTCGCGGGACTCTGGAGGGCATACGACAGGATGTTGTCACCCGCGCTGCAAATGGCGAGGACAACGTCGTCAGACTTCAACTTGAGGATCCTCTCGTCGACACGGGTATCCTCCCAGGTGAACGCATAAATGTACTCGTCGTTGAACTGCGTGTGCTTCTTGAGCTGGTCATCGTAATAGATTCGCCAGTGGTGGTTCTGGTAGAAGAAGGAGGGCAGCGGTAGGTCGGCAGACAGGTTCTCAACAGCAGCATCAAATGCCTTGGAGCGGAGCTCGGGGGCGGCTCTCTCGACGGCACGAGACAAGGCATTTGTGTGGTTCTTGGGGTGAAGATATGGCGACTCGGTGACGAGTGCGTTGACCTTTTCCACAATTTCGTGTGGGAGGGCAGACGACATGGGCCGCTTGTGGCACCCAAGCCAAACGTAGTAAGGGATAGCACCAAGCGTATAGTTGCGACTGTTGACATTCAGCACGGTACCGAAGCGGTACTCGAGAAAGTCACGACGACCTGGTTCAAGCGCGACTCGGTCAATGTCGAACCAGGCACGCCAGAAAGTTCGCTGCAAGAAGTTGGTGTGGCGGTTGACCAATCCGCCCGTGTAGTTTCTGAAGCTCACATCGACCTCGGACTGGACATAGAAGTCGACAACGCCGACTATGCCATTGGGCGCGAGCAACGATGGCAGAGCATCAACAACGGAGTAGTAATCAGGCTACAAACGGATCAGACATGGTCAAACTCGAATTTGACATGATTCAACTTACAATCATGGACAAGCTATAGGACATGGTGACCAGGTCGGCACCTCCGTGCTCGGGGCGCTTCTGGGTAAAGTAGCCCAGGTAAGGCGAGCTCGGCACATTTCCTTGCATATTGCTCGGTTCGTGGTCCTCAAGACGGAACTTTCTGGCATCCTGGCAGACTACCTTGACGTTATCCCAGCCCAGGCGAGCGAAGCGCTTTCGCGCGACATCACAGAGTGAAGGGGAGAAGTCGACGAGATAGACGCTCGAGAAGAAAGTGGGAACGTCGACAAACTTTCCCATTGCTTCAATGTTGAAGCCTGTGCCTCCGCCGACCTGAAATTTTATTAATTCAGCTGCGGCATAGCATCAAGGTGAGGAAGAGCTTACATCGACCCAGATTCGTCTCTTGTCTGTTTTGCTCTTCATGAAGGCCCTGTGCTCGAGCTGAGCTGCAGCAAGGGCCAGCATGTCTTCACGCCCTTTGAGCAGAGTACCTCTGGTGGCATCGTAAGCGCCAGCTTGGTTCTTGTAAAAGCTCTCGAGGGCATCCTGCTGGTTGCCTTTGGCGTCGCCGCTGTGCGGCTTGAGGAAGCAGGAGTAGACGAAAAGCCACAGAGCCCGGAGCAGACCGGGATTGTCGACGGGCTTCTGAGCTCTCTTGATGAGTGTGGAAAAGCATGCGCTCACAAAGAGCAGAAGGCTTATTCCGGAAATGTAGATCTTGGTTTGGGGGGCCAGAGATGGCAATACGTTACCACCAAGAGAAGCCATGGTATTCTCTCATCGCACTAGACGGCGGAGAGCAAAGTGTTGAATCAAGCTGAACTTTGGGGGGTTGAATAAACAGCAGTTCAGAGGAGATGGTTCCAAAAGGGCAAGGCGACTGGAAAAGGATTCTGGCAGCGGTCTCGAGGAGATATATGATTTCATTTTCAAACTACGGCCGCGTTAAGTCACGCCACCTTCCTTTACTTTCGCCCAAGATGCCGCAGCGCGTGAGTACCCGATCGCGTCTACATTACTGGCTCGAACCCAACCTCCAATGCATAAAATCAAGAGCGACTTCCATAGCGGCAGAGCGTGCCTCCATGAATGGTCGTCTGCTGCGTGCCAGGGAGATCTTCACCACTTGGACCCTGAGATTCCAACGACCCCACGGGCTCTTAAGCTCTTGAACCCCACTATGGTTACTATGGTTCACTATGGTTCACTATAGAGATGCACATGCGTGTCGGGCCAATTGGGTCCTCTCAGCCAATCATTTCGACCACGAGCTAGAGCCTCTGGGATACAGCGAACCGCCTGCGAGTCTAGAGTTCTACTATTCAAACCACTTCTTGATCGCCATGGCTCTTTGGAAAACCCCACGTGTGTCAATCGTACACTGTTTGTGTTACACTTGGTCGTCTTGCGACTGCACGACACCGTTTCGATGGCAAGGCGCTTATGCGTATTGCTCTGTTGATCGTCTATAAGCGTGAGCGTCGCCGACGGCACTTGTACAGTCCCGGTGCAGATTGCGCATTGGAAAGAAAAGCAATATGTATGGCGGAGACCGGATCGATGACTTGCAGCATGCAGATTAGAAGTGAACCCCTCTCTGTACAAGGCTTGCAATTGACTGAAGAGACGACGAGCAGAGATGAGCGAGTCAGATGTTTGGCGATTCCATCACGCATCGCCGACCCTCATGCCACTGCAGATCAAAGTAGCGTGCTGAAGACGTTGAGCTCGACACTCAAAAGCCAGCCACGGCGTATGGGGATATTTCATGCCAATGGTAGCTGGGCTGTGTTGCACATGGACGAGCCCCAAATTCAAGTCTATCTATGGCATAGATGGCCTGTGTCCATATTGTAGTGGCGGGCTGGCATATGCTTTGTAGAGTGGGAATCTGTAGCGTCCCATATTTCAGTACAGTGTACGAGTTATCTGCCCCGACAAGTGTATTGGATTTCTCTTCTTCGAATGTGACCAAAACTCATAGACTCAATTGACTGTTGTTCCCAGTAGCCACTGTCCGCTCCACCAAACACTGAGCGCGACATGAATATACGTGGAGTTGGTTCACCTAAGCCAAGTGAGAGTTACTGAACCGTGAGAGTTGGTTTTACAAACCAAGGCCTATGAAATCTTATGACCCCATGGTACAGAGTATTACTCTTACTTGCTCCAATCAATGATTTCAAGCATGCAAACGCCTAAGTTATAAGAGTACTACGCAATTTAATTGTTATGATCATGGCCCAAGTCCGTACTGGCTAATTTCAAAGTACGAGCATATATCAAGAATCTTTTAAGGTTGTTGGCTTACACAAGATAACAGAGCAGGGCCTTGGGAAAGGTGTAAAGGTTAAAGTGGAAAGCAAGGAAGTTACCGACATATTTCTTAGGTAAGGACGACTAGGTAGGCACGACCCCCCTCCCCAGTGCTGTCTTGTCCCTCCACAATGTGGCACGTGCGTCACAAGCACCATCGCGGCTCAGTAAACGCGACATCATCCCCCAACGACTGGAGCCAGAGGTGTCAATAACCCATAACTCCTTTATCATCATC
This sequence comes from Pestalotiopsis sp. DP-2020a, assembly GCA_018115615.1. Taxonomy (NCBI): domain Eukaryota; kingdom Fungi; phylum Ascomycota; class Sordariomycetes; order Amphisphaeriales; family Sporocadaceae; genus Pestalotiopsis; species Pestalotiopsis sp. DP-2020a. The sequence continues at coordinate 725,058 of JACVEI010000062.1, read as the reverse complement.
ATCAAGCTAAGATACTGAACGAACTGCGCAACTGCCCGGGGAGCTCTCGCCGAGCCCGCAAAATGCCTCCAGTACCGAGTCAGAAAGGCACGGGCAAAAAGGGTTCTGGCATCGTCCGGCAGCGCAGCCGCAATACCACGCCGAATGCCGCTCCTGCTCCTCCTGCTCCTGGCACCGCCGGCTTGCCCCAGGGCGATACCATCGAGACCGACTTCATAAAGGATCTCAAGTTCGAGTCCCTGCCGCCCATATCATATGAAGACCTAGTCGAGGCTGGCGCCTCCAATGCCAACATACCCGATTCCAAGAGCCTTGATGGCTTGATCGCCCGCTTGACTAAGATCCATGACATAATTGAGGGCAGGGGCACGTTCTGCGATCGCGGCATGAGACTTGTAGCCGGTGAGAGGAGCAAGATGCACTTCGAAGACATGTCATCAACCGGAAGGGAAGACGAGAAGCCGCGACGTGATGATGATGAGAAGAAGGCAAATAAGAAAAAGAGAAAGGCGACCGACAGTCTTGCGCCCGGGGACGCCAAAGTCGGTAAGTTGAAACTCTGCCGATACCACCGACGCCCGCACCTAAAGCCCAAATCAACTCGATCCAATCTGTCGGCGCGACGACGTTTTCTGTGCGCCCGCCCGACTAGTTCCTTTGCGCTTGGAGTTGTCCTTTAAAAAAAAAAATCCCACGCCCTCCAATTGTGCAGGTTGCTGCGACAGCCAAAGAAAACTCAAGCACCAGCTGCACCCAGGCGCACCACTCCTTCAATCCAGCCCTTGGAAGTTTCAGCTCCTGTGATCTAATTGTTGCATGATTAGACCGATCATCGCCGCTGCGCGATCCGAACAGCAAGCCCCGCAAACATTCGCGCGACAACGATTCGGCAAGCTCCTCCCTATCGCCAGTCGCGAAAGACACGCCGAACGCCATGGATGTAGACGAGAAGCCCAAGGCTCAGGATAAGGACAAGGACAAGGCCGAGGCTGACGCCGAGGATGAGGATGAGAGTTCCGAAGACGAAGGCGCGCCTCCGAGGCGCGAGGCGCCCCAGTTTCAGACATTCGGCGAAGACCCTTCAACGTTCCCGGATCCGACCGTTTACGAGATCCGTGAAGTCACACCCGAAATGATACCGGATCAGCGTCGCGACATCTATAGTGTAGCTGTCTACCCAGAATCCGACCTCGCCGACTTGATCGCCGGTGACCCGCCCGACCAGGATTTCAGCAGCGGAAAGGTCTCGAACCAGATTGCGGCCAGTACATTCGCGACCTACACGGAACCCTACTTTCGACCTTTCAACGAGGAGGACTTGGCTTTCCTCAGGGAGCGTGGCGATCGCGTTGCGCCTTTTGTAATGCCCAAGCGTGGCAAGCGTCATTACACGGAGATCTGGGCAGAAGAAGACGGAGGAGCATCAGTAAACTCGACTCCGCCGGGCCGCGACACACTGCCCCCCAATCAGCCGCGAGGCAATATCGATCACATGGATGATGATGTGGCGGAGTCGGACAAGCTCTCTGTCGGTCCAATACTATCGAGACTGATGCAGGCTCTGCGGCCCGAGGCACGCGCCCAGCCATCCGAGGACAAGCCCATGGTCAACGGAATCAATGGGGATGCTGAAGTCAAGACTGAGACCAACGGCGAAACAAACGGGTTGACTGAGGATGATGGAAAGAGCCTACCGCCTGCATCATGCATGCCAGAATCGAGCAGCGAGGCGTGGAAGAAGGCAACCCACCCCAAACTGGATTACACCCAGGTTGACGAGAGGATCAAGCAGGAGCTTCGTCACATTGGCTTCTTGCCTCAAGAAGGCTTTGACGGAGACTATGACGGGCACTTTGACGATGAGGTGGCAGGACGTCTTCGACTCCTGCAAAGTCGCCTACGCGACCAGATCCTCATCAATGGTGCCCGCAAGGCTCGGTTGGCAGAGCTTGTTAAGGAACGCATGGCACACCAAGAGTATCAGACTATCCTCGAAGACCTCGACACACAAGTCCAAAGCGCCTATACTAAGAGAACACGCACTTTGGGCAAGTCCAAGAAGAACAAGCGACCTGGAGGAGCTGGCGGTGGCAACCAAGCTGGCGCCGGAGCTGCCGGCATGGCACGACCTGGCATTGGCGACGTGGCCAAGACGCTCATGGAGCGACGCAGACGGTGGATCGATAGCATTGGTACCGTGTTTGATGATCCAAACCTCGGCAAGGTGCCTCGATCATCGGACGCGGGAAGTTCCATTTTCAAGCCGGAGGATATGCAGCCACTCATGAAGGTTGAGCGCCAAAACTGGGACGAAGAGGTCGATGAAGAATAGAATTCACACGGTCCCAGTCTCGGAGAGGCCAAGGACAGCATTACAGACACCGAAATGGGCGGATGCGAGACGAAGTGAAANGCCACTCATGAAGGTTGAGCGCCAAAACTGGGACGAAGAGGTCGATGAAGAATAGAATTCACACGGTCCCAGTCTCGGAGAGGCCAAGGACAGCATTACAGACACCGAAATGGGCGGATGCAAGACGAAGTGAAATGATACCACAGCACGATGGAGTTTGACATTTAAGATCGGATGGTCTGAGGAGGGTCATGTTTTGATTAAGTTACGCAGAATGAGGAACTCTAGCCGTCAACCAAATCCTGCTAGGCTGTAGACCAATCAAGGAAGCAATGTTCTGATTGATATATCATCAAAATTCGGGCACTTGAAAGAGTGCAATCTTGTCGATACATTGTGCACAAGAGAGAAACTCCAGGGTCTATGTGCAAGTGTGGCCCCCAGATCAAAAGCCAAAGCTCATAAATGTCGACTGGAATATGAATTGCTCTTGACTGTTCACAAACGCGGATCGACGACGATATAGAAATAGAAACAGTGATTGGATGATAAGAAAACAATATCCCGACCATCTCATCATGCAGTGTTACATGAATAGATGTACAATACTGGACTGGACATGTCCACCTATGCATGCCCCGTATCATGCGTAGAGTTGCGGGGTAAAATATGTAACCTAGGGAAGCTGGAAGATGGCGAGCGGAGCCCCACGCGAGCCGGCGAACGGCGAAGTTTCCCAAACACGGTCTGGGGTCCAGCACAGCTGGGGTGATAGCCGCGAAAAGAGAGAGAGGCAGCAAAAAAGAAACCATCAAGATCTTGCTTGTGACGGTGATGACCTAACACTTTTGCTGTACGACCCATAAGAAAGTTGCTCTGGCTCGGCTCATAGGACGAGTCATACTGCCAAGATGCATCTCGTTCCAAAGGAGGTTCGTACTCTCTCGCCCATTCGCGCCTCAATACGCATAACCATGTTTCCATGACACATGATAAACCACGACCCAGGGCTTGGCTAACAACAACACTGCTGATGTTGCACCAAACAGCTCGACAAGCTTGTCATCTCGCAGGTTGGCTTCCAGGCTCAGAAGAGGCTCGCCAGGGGTGTCAAGCTCAACCACTCTGAAGCTACCGTAAGATACACGATATATATTCCTTGGTCGAACCGCACCGTCCTTCTCATGTCTAGGTCCGCATATCGGGCCAGGCATTGCGCCGGAGGAATTCTTCATGCCAAGCGAAGTACGCCTACTTATTCGCACGTATGCATAGGCACTCATCGCCAACAACCTGCAAGAGCTCATCCGCGATGGCGCTCACACGGTCGCGGATCTCATGAACCTGGGATCCACCATGCTGGGCAGGCGTCACGTCCAGTCCTCGGTGCCGTCCACCCTGCATGAGATTCAGGTCGAGGGCACGTTTCCGACGGGTACCTACCTCGTCACGGTTCATAACCCCATCGCCACCGAGGATGGAGACCTGGCCCGGGCCTTGTACGGCTCCTTCCTGCCCGTGCCGGATCAGGACATCTTTCCGCCCACCGAGGCCGCAGCGTACGAGGGCTCCAAGCAGCCGGGTGCCGTTGTGGCCGTCAAGGGCAAGATCACCCTCAACGAGGGCCGCAGAAGGGTGAGACTGCGGGTGACGAGCAAAGGTGATCGGCCGATCCAGGTGGGCAGTCACTATCACTTCATCGAGACGAATCCGCTGTTGGAGTTCGATCGCAAGCAGGCATACGGCTTCCGTCTCGATATTCCTGCTGGAACATCGGTCAGGTTTGAACCCGGCGACACGAAGACCGTGACGCTCGTCGAGATCGGCGGGAACAAGGTGATTCGGGGCGGAAACCATCTCGCCACCGGCCAGGTCGATCTCTCGAGGGCCGATGAGATCATAATCAACCTGCAGAAAGCAGGCTTCTCGCACCGCGCAGAGCCTGTTGGTGATATGGCGTCCATCACTGCTTTCGCCCAGGACCGCAGCGCTTACGTGACCATGTTCGGACCCACGACTGGTGACCGGATCAGACTGGGCAGCACCGATCTCTGGATCAAGGTTGAACGTGATCTTACGACTTACGGCGATGAATGTAAGTTCGGAGGCGGCAAGACGCTCCGCGAAGGCATGGGCCAAGCGACCGGCAGATCAGACAAGATCACGCTGGACATGGTTGTGACAAACGCTCTCATTGTCGACTATACCGGTATATACAAGGCCGACATTGGCGTGAAAGACGGCTTCATCGTGGGTATTGGAAAAGCTGGCAACCCGGACGTCATGGACGGTGTCACGGAGGGCATGATTGTTGGAAGCTGTACCGACGTGATTGCTGGCGAAGGCAAGATCATCACGGCGGGCGGTCTTGACTCGCATATTCATTTTATATGTCCCCAGCAGGCCAACGAGTCAGTGGCGAGCGGTATAACGACCATGCTAGGCGGCGGCGTAGGGCCTAGGTTGGTCACGCCGCTCTCATTATAATACTCGTCGGAACAAGCTGCTAACCATTTGCTAGCGCCGGTACAAGTGCAACGACTTGCACTCCGGGAGCGAACTATACTCGGGACATGTTGATAGCCTGCGACGAGCTTCCCCTTAACATTGGCATCACCGGCAAGGGCAATGACAGCGCACCTGAGGCGCTCCGTGAGCAGGTCATCGCGGGTGCCTGTGGTCTGAAGCTTCATGAAGACTGGGGAAGCACGCCGGCAGCTATTGACTCGTGCTTGACCGTCTGTGACGAGCTCGATGTGCAGTGCCTCATCCACACGGATACACTGAATGAATCTGGATACGTCGAATCCACCATTGGGGCGATCAAGAACCGTGTCATACACACATACCACACCGAAGGCGCCGGTGGCGGCCATGCCCCGGACATCATCAGCGTCGTCGAGCATCCAAACGTACTGCCCTCGTCGACCAACCCCACCAGGCCGTACACGCGCAACACCCTGGATGAGCACTTGGACATGTTGATGGTTTGCCACCACTTGTCCAAGAACATTCCCGAGGATGTCGCCTTTGCCGAGTCCCGCATCCGTGCCGAGACGATTGCCGCCGAGGACGTGCTACACGATCTCGGTGCCATTAGCATGATGTCTTCCGACTCGCAGGCTATGGGCCGCTGCGGCGAGGTCATCCTGCGGACGTGGAACACTGCTCACAAGAACAAAGTGCAGCGCGGCACCTTGAAGGAAGACGAGGGCACTGATGCCGACAACTTCAGAGTCAAGCGTTACATCAGCAAGTACACTGTCAACCCGGCCATTGCGCAGGGCATGGGACATCTGATTGGAAGTATCGAGGTTGGCAGACTGGCCGACCTCGTGGTCTGGGATCCTGCCTGGTTCGGCACCAAGCCCAGCCTAGTCGTCAAGAGCGGACTGATTGCTTATGCTCAGATGGTATGTGAAAGACTCATGAAGAAACAAAACCATCCCCCCCCCTCCCTCGAGGAGAACAGACCATTTCCCTTCTTGCCAGCTGACACTCTTCTCTCCCAGGGCGACCCCAACGCCTCGATCCCGACGGTGCAGCCCATCATCGCGCGGCCCATGTTCGCGCCCCTGGTGCCGCGGACGAGCGTGCTGTTCGTGTCGCAGGCGTCCATCTCGTCGGGCGCCGTGGCGTCGTACGGCCTGCGCAAGCGCGTCGAGGCCGTCCGCGGCTGCCGCAGCATCAGCAAGCGCGACATGAAGTTCAACGACGCCATGCCCCGGATGCGCGTCGACCCGGAAAAGTACACGGTCGAGGCCGACGGCGTGGTCTGCGAGGCCGAGCCCGCCGAGTCCCTGCCCCTCAGCCAGCAGTACTTTGTGTACTGAGAAGGCGAGACTTGGGAACATGTTCGAGCTTGCCAATCTAGACCACAAATGTGCCGCCGGTCAGGTTGGACAATGTGCTGAGTTTTTGTTATATTTGGATATCTAGCTAGCAGCAGCATATAAGCAATCATGACCACTTTCGTGTTCCTCTTCAGTGTTTATTATAAAAGTCCTCCTCAGCAGAGTTGCAACGATGCGAAGGTTCTAGTGTACCCGGCTACGTATATTAAGGAAGGTAAATATTTTTTGTAACCACCGTCCTACATACCGAGAAGCATGACAGCGTTGAAAAGTTCGACCCAAGTCCAGTTGATAAGTCCACATACACAATTGGTTTATGATGCTTGGGAAATTCACCGGCAAGTATGATTTTTTCATCAGCATTTCATATTTGATTCACGGGTATTCCATCTGCTTGCTAAATGTATCAGCGCACCAGTGCTCTTGATCAGTAGGTTCTATTATACTATTGTTGACTTATTTCTATCCTATCAACGCCATGCTTCGCATTCGCGACAGACAAATCTAGCATGAGCACGGAACGATGTACAAATAGTAACAATGATCTGTTTCTGAACAGTGTGTATTCATTCGCGGTTCAATTCGACCGCAATCAAAAATCCCTAATCGAACTCCTTGACCCTTTATGTACAATTGAATGCTGCGATTTGGTGTCGACGTGACACGAGCAGCAGGGGACTCGTTAATTCATACAACCCTTTAGCCACCGGGCTTGACCCAAGCCTTCCTTCTCTTTGACCCACCCTCGATTTGCGCTCATAATTGTCGACCGATGCCTCCATTTCCGATCAAATCACACAAAAGACCAGCCGGCAAGTTTCATGTACGTGCGGTGCTGTACGCGCAAGTGGTATCTCCATAGACAGCAGGAAAAGAAGAAAACATTGTTGGAACTCAAGAGATGCAAACAAATGTTTAGTTCTTCTTCTTGCGAGCGGACTTCTTAGGTTCCTCAGACGCGGGCTCTGCTGCCTTGGACTGACGCTTGCGCTTCTTCTCGGGACTGGCGGGCGTGGCGGTCTTAGCGGCACTGGCCTCGACGTCCTCGATTCCTTCGGCAGCGGTGCTCTTACGCTTTCGGCTCGGCTTGGGCTTGGGCGTCTTGGTCATCTCCTCAGAAACGGCTGCGACAGCAACAGGGGCTGACATCTGAAGCTGCTCAACGATGGCATCTTGCTCGCTGGCACCCATGGCTCCGGCATTGGGGTCAACACCAGCGAGGGTGGGCTGAGGGAGCTGGTTGGCATCGGCATAAGTGAGAGCCTCCTGGTCGCTCATATCCCGGGCAGTGAGGTTGCCGGCCTTGTAGGAAGCTACACGAGCGTTGTAAAGTCTCAGGTTGAACTGGTAAGCATTGTTCCAGGCCTAGAAAGTCTACAGTTAGTATGTGATCAATGTATCTTTCAGTGACATGTGTCCAACTTACGTTCTTGTCATCGGGGCCCATGGCAGCCCAGCGGCGCTGACCCTCCTCCTGAACAGCACCCTTGGGAGCGTCCTGGCCAAGGTCACTGGCAATGATAGGACGAGCCGTCTGCATGTAGAGGAAATAAGGAGTCAAGGGGCGCTTGGGGGCGTTGGGGTCGTGCTGGCGCTTCTTGCGCTCCTTTTTCTCCTCGGCAGCAGGAATAGCCTCAGCGGGAGGGGGCGCAAAGCCCAGAGACGCGCCATCGAGTCTAGCGAGGGCGTTCAGGCTGGGAATGTTCTCCAAAGAGGTAGGCTCGCCAACAAGCAGGTTGCTTTGGCGAAGGTAGTCAGCTGCGAAATCTCTGAGCAGCTCCTGAATAGTGGAGAGGCGCGAGTGAACCTTGAGTGTATTATTAGCCAGAAGGTCTCATATATCTAGTGGCGGCAGACTGCTATCAAAGGGTAGGACGCCAAGCGAATACTGCATCCATTGCCAGATGCGCAATGGGCGTATACGATATGATAGTGGGATAGTATAAGGTAGCTCTCGGCCACCCCTACACCTTGGTGGTGCGGGGTTCCATGAAATGTAAACAGGACAAACGCTTAGACGCGTCTTGAAAGATCATCTGTACACTTCATACATTGCACACAATCCCCATGGCACAGCTTGGACTCTTAGAACGCTTTGCAGCTCTTGGAGGTTATGTTGGGTGTGATCTCCAACTGCGAGTCACTGGAAGCCATGATGCCGGATGAGTGTGCAGTGCAGGAGTGGAATGCAGATGTGGCAGAGGACAAGTGAGTGGCAGATGGGGCAGAATGGAGAGTTGTGGTGTTGAGAAGCCGGCAAAAGTGAGGTCATGTGTGAAGCGGCGGAAATACTGGGCGCGGTGCTTGTTTGGCAGGTTGCAGCTCTCAAAAATTGATGGCGATGCCCCCGAGGCGATAGTGGACAAGGCGTTGTTGCGAAATAAATATGGGAACTTACAGAGTCTCTGAGTCTGGCATACTCGGCGCGGTTGATAACCAGCGTGGCAGAGTCGGGCAGCGCGGCGGGAGCAGGCACTTGAGGCAGCAGAGCCGGTGGTGCTGGCGCTGGGACAGGTGCAGCGGCGGCAACCTTTTGTTCCTTCTTGGGGCGGGCCATTTTTGGTGGTTTGGTTACCTGGAATTGGGCGCTGGCGAGGGTTGGGATAAGAGGCAGCTGTTCAATTGGAATTGAAGGCCTGTGGGTGGTGTCCTGAACTGTCGACGGGGTCGAGCAATTTCAGTGAGTTCTGGGGCTGGGTTTGGGGCCTTTGAACAGTGGAGTAGTGAGGAACGAGAAAATTCGCCAGTGAAGTTGGAAGAGGGGGAAGAAGAACGGCGCAAACCAGCGCCTTAAGGTTCGGGGGGGTTCGCATTTATGTGAGGGGCAGCCGGGTCACTGATTGCGCTGGATCACCCACCTGGGATTTGGAGCTCCAGCAGCGGGCGCAATTTTTTTTTCTTCTGATTTTCGCGCTTAACCACAGGCACCACCTTGAGAGGGGGGCACCTCCACCCACCTAGGACAGAACGCGCCTGGGCGTTCGCCCATTGCCATTTGTGCCCTACCTCAGGTACCTACCCAACTACCTCACTACCTTACCTCACCTGTGTGCCATACAAACATTGGTCTACGAAAGCCGATGCCACTCTGGCGCTTCCCCTTCCTTCCCCGCCCAATTCCTGTANGTGCCATACAAACATTGGTCTACGAAAGCCGATGCCACTCTGGCGCTTCCCCTTCCTTCCCCGCGCAATTCCTGTANTACCTACCCAACTACCTCACTACCTTACCTCACCTGTGTGCCATACAAACATTGGTCTACGAAAGCCGATGCCACTCTGGCGCTTCCCCTTCCTTCCCCGCCCAATTCCTGTACCCTCGAGATACACTCTGCCATCGCCAAAATACCTATCGCTACCGCGCCCAGTTGCACAAAGGGCAATAGCACTCGATACAACGCCCAACAATTTCTCCGGCAAGAGCTATAAAGCTTGTGCGATATAATCAAAACAGTGCATGTTTCTGTAGTTCAGCCACAGGCAAAGTCATCTACCTGCAATATAACGCAAGCAAATAAATCCCTATGCCATAAGAACAGAACGAAATTGTCCTGTTCAGACCTGTCTGGTCTTGCTGACGCGGTCTGGGCAGAAGCAGAGGGCGCTCGAGGTCTTTCGTCTTGTTCCCCAGTGGTAGCCGACGTCTGGGGCGCAAGAGTGCCAGGGGTTGCAGCTTCGCTCGCTGGCAATAAGGTAAAAACAGCAGCACTGCACAAGACCGGGGCTCAACCTACCTCTGCGCGCAGCTACTTGGCGTATCCGTCTTTGTAAGTCGTTCCATATTACCGTCGATAAGGAGTTGCGAAATTTGTGCCATGGCTGAATTTACTTTGGGATATATCATACTCACATCATTTGCGTTAAGGCTTTCTGCGTCGTTTGCTCTGTTTGTCCGTCGCTGGCGGGGTGTTTGGACCGAGCCGGCACCGCTGGGACTCGGGCTCCTGTTTAACAGGTTCATGAGCCATGAGAGTGCTGATGTAGCGAGTCTTATGGTGTTTTAGGCTTGTTTATGCAGGGCTCCATTAGGTGTCACCCAGGACCCACGCTAACTGGCTGATTCCCAGTGACGCCGATGCACTGATTTCGACTTTGGAGCCCCCCCCTGCTAAAGCGGCAATTGCCCAAGCGCCCAGGCATTTCGCATCAGTCGCTGTGATCTGGCCCTCTGGATTTTCCCAGTACCCGGGCATCCCCCACGCCCCAGCCTTCCCTATGGTGCCGCAGCCTCTGCTTCTCTCTGGCTCTGGCTTTGGCTCTTTCTGATGCCCACCTGGACTGTCCAGCCCAGCTTCCACTCTCTCATCAGTGCACCTAGCCCAGCAGCTCTCGTCTGGCGTGACGGCAGCCAGCCTCGGTACCAGAGGGTCCGAAGGTCATCAATGGGCTCCAGGAAAGGGCCTCATCAGAAATCAACTGCTCTCACCACGTCAGGCAGCGACTGCCCATCATCATGCCCTCTCGTGTCTATCCCCCAAGCTCTGTCCAGCGGCCCCTTTGGTGTCGCCTCGTACTGTCCTCCTTCAGCGCAGAGGAAGTCCTCTGTGCCTGCTGATAGAGCCCAGTGCCTATCACCCACCAATCGACTTGGACGCATGTTATTACTGCACCACCGATCAACCTGGGCTTCCTCCGAGGTTTACACTGCTGGTCCTTGGTTGCCCAAGTGCCAGCTTCGATACCGCGCTTCTCATGTTTCGATGCTTCCCTCCCATCTACCTACGAGGGCCTCTGGGTTCCGACAACGCTTTGAACCAAGAGCACTCGCTGTCTTTCTACAATGTCTTCACTTACCGTATCCTCTGTACCTCGTAGCAACCCTCTGCGGCTGTTGCCAGAGAGCTCAGCGCAAACATCCTTAATGTACCTAATAAGTTACCGTACCTACCTATGTGTTGCAACTTGCTAGCGACTGAGCATGGCTGCTATCATCGTCAGTCTTCGCATATCATAACTCCCTGACCGAAGCCCTATTCCTGCTAAACTCTGGCCATTGTCCCAACTCCAAGGTCCGGTACTACGATACAGCCCAACGATGCAGTCGCCAACTGTCTGTTCTCTGAACCAATTCTTAATGTAGCCTGTTGTCCTATTCCTGGCGTTGATCAGCTCAGCCCCCCCCCCCCCCAGTCTCCTTGGGCTGCCGTTCCTTATACATCGTATTTCGTAGTCCTCGACCTCTTGATATTGCCCCTTTGGTGGGCACAAGTCATGATCTTTCCGTCCTCTCAGTAGCAATATATCGGCCGCACCTGACTGATGGTATAAAAGGTTTATCAACCCGACATCACCAACTGCCTCGTACACCGCCTCTGCATACCTCATGCATATATGAAGTCAGTGATGGCAACTTATAGTGACCCCTTGACGCCAGAGAAACCTGATGAAGAACATGTCGTCTCTTGTCTTGCAACGAGAGCAGTCTCCCCGTCTCCAAACCACAAACGCTTTTTACTCAATGCACGCGTCGCGCCATGCTGCTCGTACCCTTATATGATCCATCGCGCAAGAATCCAAGTGTACCCCTGGAAGCATTCATCTTCATTCACATTATAGTCTATCTCGACACAATAAAGTATCAACTACATTTTCTGATTGAGTATACTTCGCACTTATCGCTCATCTTTTCTGCATCCACACAACGATTTCGTATCCCTTTAATTAACTCCTGAATGCAACATTCTGGTCGCAATCGCGGTCTGGTGCGTGATCTTGTAGGGTAATCCCATGATAGCATTGCTAGTTGGCGAATGGCTGGCTGCTTATAGAGCTATATAATGTTGACCCGAGGGGTAGTCACACAATATGACGCGTTGGAAGAGACTGAATCAACAATACCGAGTTGTAATTTTGACACAGGGGTCCTGATGGTTGCATGTACCATAGTATATATCATGGCGCGGGGTTGTGACCCTGCCTTTGCAAGGGCAGTAAATCGATATGAGCTTGCCTGGGCCAGGCCGAGCGTGGATGACAGTCGTCGCTATCTCGATACATATCATAGGTATCTCTGGCTGCAGCCTCGTTGTTGTTAAGACACGTGCGGAGCCGTTCACGATTCGCTCCTCACCGTTTGATGGGAAAATCAACACCGCCCCTCGAGAGCTTGACTAGTAAGTTTATGCTAACGTTAGATCTTCTTGGCAGGCGTTCGGCTCAGGGTCCAGCCAGTCTAGCCACGAAGAGTAGAGCCGGTCGTTTCTTCTCCATCATGCGCGCGTGCTACTACTCTGTAGGTAGAGGCTGGCTGAAGATGCGGGCGTGCTGAGGATCATGGTTCTGTACAACATGATGGACAATTGTGGACGACCGCGGTGTATGGAGAGATGGAATTGTCTTTGGGATGCCTGATTGGATGTTGCAAAGAGGCCGTGCCTGCCGCCGAGGACCCGCTTCTTCTGGTCCAAGCAGTACGTAACTTGGTACCAGGTACGTACAGTAGCTGGGCTTGGCGGGAGCTTGAGTGTGCTCGTTGGCGATGGACTGCCGCGAGGCTTCACTTTCTGATGGTGGTCTTGGTGGCCTCCGATGGGCACACCAGGCACGCACATGAAGAGAACAAATGCATAGCCTCTGCTTCTGACATAGCGACCCCTGCCAGGCCATTCAGACTACCGGGCGACGGTTCAGAACGTTTCACATTCGCTCCTCCACCTCAGCTGTGTAAGTAGGTCTCGATCCAATAAAATCGACGGAGCTTGCACATCGCGGTCTTGGCAGTTCTGAATCAAGACGATCCCCTCGTTCGACGGGGAGAGCTTTCAATGCTGCCCCTCCAAACACGTCACATTTCTCTGCTCCCCTGGAAACCTGGAATTTCCCTTCTCTCCGACTACCTAACCTTACATATGAACCCGAGTCCTTCCTGAAGCCTCCCCTTCCCTCCCTCTGTTCCTGTAAACACCATCTTTACGAACTTGTACGCACTTTTATCCCATTCGAGAAGCATCTAGAGCAGGCCAGGATGTTTACGTTGAGACCCTACCCCGCCCTGTTGGCGCTGGTAGTACTGGTGGTCTACGCCAGGCCAGCCCTGGCGTTCGGTGCTGGCAACATCGCCTCTATTTCCAAGGTCGAGGGCCAGAATTGTAAGTAAACATTGCTTTTGATTCTCTATCCCCCCAATTGGTCTTCGGTGCCTTGCTTTGCTCACACAATTGCTTTTGACAGGGCGCCACGGCGACATCGAGGACACCCTCCTCACGCTCCTCTTGGCTCGTGCCGCCGGCGGCAAGAAGTTTGACAAGCTTGCTGTCTCCCGTGTCTACTTTGGAAACTGGCTCCGCGACTACTCCCAGGCCATCGATGTTGGAACCGTCAAGTCTGTCTCGGGCGAGGCCATCCGACTTCTTCTCTGCGTCCTCGGTTTCTTGACCTTTGGCTACGGCTCCAAGGAATTCGAAGTTACTGCGGACCGTCTCGGTACCTACCGCCCTGAGGACCACATCGGTAAGCGATCCCCTCTATAATACTTCCCATTCAGTCGCGTCAACCGAGCAAGATCGTTGCCTGCAAAGGGAAGCTGTCCTCGAGGACCCTCAGCTAACGGCTGTCTGTAGATAACCCCAAGGGATACCCTGCCCCTGGTGTTGATGCTCGCGACTATGACAGACGCCTGCGTGGACCCGTCGACGAGGAAGTTGAGCTTGCCGTCGATGAGCGAACCGGCCTCAAGAACTACATTGCGAACGAGGATGTCAACATCATGACCACCGCCTTGCACATCCGAAAGCTCTTTGGTCGCTGCATCGAGCTTGGACGTTCATACAACCAGAACAAGAACAAGGACGACTTTTACGAGGCTTTGAGACTCATGGGAACCGGTCTCCATGCTTGCGAAGGTGAGATTCACCCATCTCCCGTGGTCGCCAGTCTGGACCTGTACTGACTCACTGAATCCAGATTTCCTTGCCCACAGTAACTACACTGAGCTGGCTCTTATCGAGTTGGGCGAGCGCGATGTCTTCCCTCACGTCGGCCGTGGCACGCGCATGCGAATTGAAGGCGTCCGTGACGAAGTCTACCCTTGTATCACTGGTACCTTTGGTGGTGTCGACTTCTTGCACTCCGTGACTGGAGAAGGTGTGTTTTATCACCCGACCAAGATACTCCATGCAGAGAGAGATGTCAGCTAACGTGAGAGCCAGTTTCTGACAAGCTGACCCAAAATGAAATCGACGAGCTCGAGGGCACCTTGACCAACAACCAGAACAATGACACCAGCTACATTGCTGACCTTTTGGACAAGATCCCTGACGGACTTATTGGCGGTAAGGGCGACAAGAAGCAGGAGATGCAGAACATCCAGGAGAACGCAAACAACTCGCAGATGGAGAACGTTTCCGTCTCTCCTCGTGACCCCGAGGAGTTTACTCAATACGTCCAGAACATCTTCAAGCAGATAATGCCCGCTATCGAGTTCCACGACGAACTGCTCAAGGCTATCAGCGAGGCCATTGAGAAGATCCCCGTCCTGCCCACGCTCATTGAGCAACTCGAGGAGCAAATGTCCGTCTGGGTCTTCTCCATCATGGCCCCCATGGTCGTCCCAGTCCTCCAGCAGATCAAGAACGAGCTCCGCACTGGCTCTGCTGAGATTATTGCAAGCAGTGAGAATGAGCAGCACGTTGTCTTCAACGACGACAGATGCTCAGACCCTACCCACTCCATGCTGTCCAAGGACCACTTCTCCAACGTAAATTTCACCTGCATTCAAGTTACAACACTCTCGAACTAACTGATTCTTCTAGATCCTCAACGAGGCTGCCGGCAAGACTGCCAGCAAGGTCGTTGCGTGGGTTGTCCCTCAATTGATGAAGGCCTGGGATGACGAGAGCGTCGACGTTGACCGCCTGTTGAACCGCATCATCACTGGTGTCATGCACCACCCCGCTCAGCGCGACCAGGGCGAGGACGGTGCGAGAGACTGCAGAGAGATCATGATTCGCTCTGTTGAGGATTGGTGGAACCAGAAGGACGACGCCGAGAAGGACGAGTTCCGACGCAAGCTCTCTCGTGAGGGTGTCCAGAACGGCGAGAACCACAAGGAGGGTGTCCACGACACTGGCCACGGTTGCGGCAAGCCTCTTGGTATGCACAAGAACTTTGCCGAGGGCGGAACCTTTGAGGACCGCATTGCTGGTGCGGCTGCTGATGCTATCGTCGGTGGCATCACCGGCGGCATCTCGGATGCTGTTCAATCTCAGACTGGCATCTCGCTGCCCGGTGGCTCCGGCTCCTCCGGTCGCCAGGAGGAGTCGAGCGAGGGCGGCCTAGGTGGCTTCCTCAACAAGGTTGGAGGCTCCATCCTAGGAGGCTTCAAGAAGAACGAGGAGCAGGCCTTCTCCAACCGCCGTGATGATGATAACTCGACTACAGAGACTCGCACCGAGTACGGACACTCTGGTGGTCGCTACGGACAAGCTGAAGCTTCTCGTACCGAGTACTCTGGTGGCGGTGAGTCTGAAAGCTACCGCCGATACGAGCAAGACGAAGACCGCCGAGGTAACACAACTGAATACGGGTACGAGGAGCGCACAGAGACCCGACCAAGCCATGGCGGCTACGAGCAGCGCACCGAGCGCCGATGGGAGGAGAACGGAAACACATACGAGCAGCGAGAGGAGAGCTCATGGGGCGGTGGCCGACGCGAGGAGCGCAGCGAAGAGGGAGGCTACGGCGGCGGCTACGCTGGTGAGCGCCGGGAGGAGGGCGGCTTCGGTGGCGGTTACGGAGGTGGTCGCCGCGACGACGACTTTGGCGGCCGCCGTGAGGAAGGCGGCTTTGGTGGTGGCTACGGCGGCGAACGCCGAGACGAGAGCGGCTATGGAGGTGGCCGTCGCGATGAGGGCGGCTTCGGTGGTGGCTACGGTGGAGAGCGCCGAGAGGAAGGCGGTTACGGCGGTGGCTACGGTGGCGAGCGTCGTGAGGAAGGCGGCTACGGTGGCGGCCGTCGCGACGACGACTTCGGTGGTCGTCGAGATGACGAACGCCGTGATGATGCCGGCGAATTCATGGATAGCGCCATCAACATGGCTGGCCGCTTCATGGGAGGCGACCGTCGCGACGATGGAGAGCGCCGCGGTTGGTAATTGCGCGACCAATTTTGATATCCACAAGTATAGATTTTGAGCAAGGCCCTAGACTCGTTCGTCAGGCTATTGTATCGATGAAAATAGATGGAGAGCAGCAATGACTGTGGTGAACATAGAAGCTGCTACATGAAATGAATGCACGAGTGGAGGGCCATGATATCCATGTGCAACAATCGTAAAGTAGTCCACGTGGATGGCTGTATCAGTCCCACTTCGCGATATGTATACCACTGTCAGTCAAAAGGTTTGTCGATGTTCGGTAGGCCGGGTAGTAATACCACACTCCTGTCGATGCTATGCCACCTTTGGACACTATTGTTACGGGACCACCACTCCGTCGGTTGAGTTCAGATCGCCTTTTTACCAGATGACCATTGCCATTCTGCCAAGCCGGCTTTCGGTCATTGACTAGAGTGAGCGCTATCCAAATCATGTTTGGCCTTGCCAATGACACACGGCACCAGATTGGCATTAATATAATCCTCATGATTGAAGCGGGCGTTCTCAGTCCCATCGCCGCCTCATCATGACGGATATCGGTGTCTTGGCCGAAGCATAAAACTTGATATAGGCACTCTCTTTGGGAGAAACGAGATGGATGGTGTTATTTGCACTCGGCCTCATCTTTCTCCTGAAACCATTCCATCATCGTAGTATACAGCGATACCATGCAAGCCCTCGTCATCCTCTCGCTCCTGGCGAGTTATGCCAGCGCCCAGGGGGCGTCAGGCTCTGGTCAAACCACCCGGTAAGTATTCTACATGTGGCCCTCTCATATCTGCCCTGCTATATTCTCATGACAATGGAACTCTGACATTTCTCGACTCACACAAGATACTGGGACTGCTGTAAACCGTCGTGCGGCTGGGGGATGAAGACCAACAGCGGCAAGTACATACAGACGTGCGACAAGTCGGACAACCCGCTGGGCTCGTCGGACACCAAGAGCGGGTGCGACAGCGGCGGGTCGGCGTACATGTGCTCGAACCAGTCGCCGTGGGCGGTCAACGACACCATGGCCTACGGCTGGGCAGCGGTCAAGCTGGCGGGCTCCAACGAGCAGACGTGGTGCTGCGCCTGCTACGAGCTCACCTTCACCAGCGGGCCCGTCAGCGGCCAGAAGATGATCGTCCAGGCCAGCAACACGGGCGGCGACCTCGGCCAGAACCATTTTGATTTGGCCATGCCCGGCGGCGGCGTCGGTTTGTTCAACGCCTGCACCAACCAGTACGGCGCGCCGCCCCAGGGCTGGGGCCAGCAGTACGGTGGCGTCTCGTCCCGGTCCGACTGCGACTCGTTCCCCGAGAAGCTCAAGGCTGGATGCTACTGGGTGTGTACTACTTTCTTTCTTTGGTTCACGGTTTGTTTTCAGGATCCACCTGATATGACATGCCTTGGATGGTCTTGCTCCTTTGTGGTGAAGGGGGAACTTTACCCGCGAACCCGATTGTATTCTCTATCACGTCAAGATTTCGAATCCGCGAAGCTGACATATTTTCCTCCTCAAGCGCTTCGACTGGTTCAAGGGTGCCGACAACCCGAGCGTCACCTTCGAGCAGGTCGCTTGCCCGCAGGCCATCACCTCGAAGAGCGGCTGTGTGAGGAGCAACGACGCCATCGACGAGACTCCTACTCCTGGGTAGTCGTCATGGGTGTTCTTTTCCTGCTCCCTCAGGCCGGATCACGAGCCCGACTGGCATGGGCCGTTCCAATATAAAACCCGTCAAAAGATATTGTTTAGTGCTTTCAGTTGCATTGTGCTCAAATTATATCTACATAAAAAAGTTTAGCTTGAAATATAGCCTTACAGAAAAATTCAGTGCGAGGAAATCTGTATCGTGTACGCAAATCGCGAAATGTGTAGACGATTTCTTTTAATTTATTCGATCACTGTGATATCAAACTTGAGCCAATTCAATTTAATCCGAGAAAAACTCCTAGGCCGAGGATTACCTACATATTTGCCTCCATAAGCGAGAGACATCAGATCGCCAATTAACAGGTATGGAGGGCATGACGTTGTCATAGATGCAAGAGATCCAGGTAGTTATATACAGCCTCATATAGGCAAGTAACAGGTTTCATTTCAAGTGGATGGTACTGTCGGTGTGATCCGCTTCGATCCGATGACCAAGTGTAGCAGAGTGGAATGGAATATTTATAGAATTCAGCCTTCCGTAAAAGTATGGATCAACGGTGTTTTTCGTAGGACGGACTCATCACATCTGGGTATACGTTCAGCCCCCATCGGCAGGAAGAACAAGCAATGAGTATACAATCTGCCTTGCGAGATATCGCCGAGAGTGAAGTTGCCGAGGCTAGTTCTGGGCTTGACTCATCGGAGAAGTCACCATTCCTTCTGCTCACCTCAGGCCCCATCTTTATCATTCACGTCTCTGCGCTTCCCGTCGTGACATCGTGCCAGATAATAGAGTTGCGGAGTGATGTGTAATATTGGGGGGGCCGCCCCAGTTCAAGTTCAGGGGGCCAGGATGACCGAAGGGCCATGCCCTTGCTCCTGACGTATTCTCCCTTCCATATTCCCGACACGGGTTCAACTGCAATAGATTTACAGAGTAATGACTAGGGTGCCGGGGAGTTTGTCTGTATTTTCTGGCTATGAGGTTATCATGAATAAGGACCTGTGTTGGACGTTTTCGTGCTACTCCTGATGGCAACTGTCTCCTAGGTCAAGACCAAACTACGGAAATCATGTGCCGGGATTTATTTGGTAGAATATTATAAAGTTCCGAGGAACTGCGATACAGTCCCATGAGGGGTATGAGCAGGGAGGGCCTGGAGGTGATCATCGAACCTGAACGCAAGTCCGATTCCGTGGACGACTACCGAGGGTAGCTTTGTATGAAGCCACACGCGAGACCAACGCGAATCAACGTCATGTGCCGGGAGATGATATAACTACAAAATCAAGGGACACCAAGCACTTGGTGGTTTGCCATGGTCCTATACTCTGTAGACAAACCGAGGACAATTACAATTAGCCTTTGGTAGGCTTGGCCAGAAGTACCGAACGTGCGCCGGGGTGACAGCGGCGCGAGTTGTCAACCATGGCGTGTGCGTGTATCCCGGCTTACAGTTTGTATGTCATGTTACACGAATCAAGGAGCCGAGAGGCCTTTTTCGGTCAATCGGATCGTATCCTTTCAGAGTCGTATCCTGCGCATGTACGAAGTAAGCACTGTTTAGAGAAAATCGGATGGCTGCGTACACCGTACTTGGGCACCCAGTCGCGTATCCGGCTCTCGTCGGGAATATGCAGTATCGAGCCCCATCGGAAGTACACAGTAGTGGGCTTTATCGGAGTATGTAAACAGCTGTACAAGGCGGACTGACTCGACACCAAACACATTCGCATCATCAAGGGCAAGTCGACCTCGAGACGTCGCCGATGGTATATCCCATCATTGCCGTCAGCAGTAAAGATATAAGCCTGGGTTATACTCGGTGTGGCAGCGCTGTGGCAGTGGTTGTCATCCGACATTGTACTCTCGAACGAGAACGCCTTCAGGTGAGAGGCGCTAAGTGTCGGAGAGAGATGGAGCGCGTTTCATCACGCGCCTCGGCGCCGCGAAGCTCACTGGCAGATTTTCTTTTTCTTTCCCTCTTTCTTCTCGCAGAACCAAGCGAGATGGAAGTTCAAATTTGATCTTGTTATGCATTCTACCTTTGGGTGCTGGAGTCACTGAGACAGGGCCAGAGGATGGATGAGATTTGATGGGAGAATCGATTACTCACCTAAGAACGAACGGCCCACGGGGCAGCCGGGCCCTACCTGAAAACAAGCTTTCTGCAAGCTTTTGAGTGCTGTGCTCGGGGTGTGGAGCGGGCGCCGAGATGGGAGTCGTGATTGGCTGGTGTCCTGTTAGTGCGAGATAACTCGTCACTTGGGCGGCTTTGGGCCACACCGGGCTGCCGGCTCGCTGGACAGCTCTTCGCAGCGGTAGCCGGGTCCCACTGGGAGACGATCGACCAGTGCCTGGATCCAACGCATCGCTCACTGAATGCTGCCCGCCAGTCAATCATCAGTCAATGGTGCAGGACCTAACCCAAGGCAGGTAGACGGAAACGTATGAGTCGTGTGCTTTTTCGTCGCAAAAGTTACATGCCCATGCAGCTCACACGTTGGCCGTTCGGCGTTCAGCAGCAGCAGCAGCAGCAGCAGCAGCAGCAGCAGCAGCACTACCACATAACTCGTACATGCGCTGGTAGGTAGGTTATTAGCTTATTACCTACCCCTGTTCCTGCTTTTCTTTCCCTCTCGCTCTCGCTCTGCGTATTCCCTACATACTCGCATGACACGCCGAACCGAGTACCTGTCGGCGCCATGGTACAGCAGCGGTATACGTATGTAGTCGGAACCTGGGTCCCCTCTAGTGGTTTCCCGTAGGCAAAGGTAGGTCGGACACCATCCGTCCATTGAATGGTCTGGTACCGCGAAAAGGCCCGCCTGCCCCAGAAGAAGCCGCCCAAAGAAGACCAGTGCAGAACCAGACAGACCCAGCAGGAGAATGTCCTCATTTGATCCCCCCGTCGCCCAGTCCTCTCCATCTCTCTTCTTTTCTCTTGGCATGCACAATCAGACGCCAGTCAGGACCCCCCCCCCCAAAGAGACAAACCCCGTCATCTGTGTCTGGTACCACTCTTGGTAATTGAGCTTTCCAATCCAAGTTGACCTCAGCCCGTCTGCTATTATTATTATTATCGCTACTGCGGTACCTTGAACGGGATACTACTACTTGTCGGTTGGATTCGCTTCCCAAGATTTTCCCAAATCTCACTCTGAATCTTTCCTCTTCCTCACGATCGCATCACCCCCCGATCGCAACCTCAACCAGCTCTGCTCCGGCGGGCGCCCCTCTCCCTATTGAGAAAACACGCCAGAGAGGGTCCTCGAGATCTTGAGTGATCTTTCTGGCAATGTCTGTCTCGTACAGCCAAGGCCGGAAGACGATGGAACTGTGATCACCGAGCATGTGTATGTATAAAAGACAAAAATGTTCCCGTTTGTCTTGGCTTCGCCTTGGCCTTTTGCTTAGTCGTCCCGAGTCTCTGTTTCCCCGCGAAAAAGGGTTCCAAAACCCGTTCGACTGGCATATCTTGGCGCCAATGCTGGTGTCTTGGCGATCCTCTTACTGACTATTCTGACGTCTTACAGCACTCACCCAGATTCGGAATGTCGTGTAAGTATAGTCTGAACACATTATATCAATTGCCCTCCTCTCATGGAACCCATCTCGGACACTGCCATGCCCTCTCACCCCTCCCGTCGGCGCGGTTTTGCAAGTCCCGTCGTCTTCCCCACGAGAGACCCGACCGTGTTCCCAAGACACTGCCACCGTCGCCTCCCCAAACATTGCCTTGAGCCTTCAGATGTCCAACTCACGTCAATACTCCTTCATCATCGTCACCATCACCATCGTCGTCGCCGTCGTCGTGGACGCACTTACCTAATCTTGATGGATTGCTCGCCATATCAATTCCACTACCCAAGATCTCCTGCCTCAAACGCGCATCGTAATGGTTGAGTTTGCGTGCTAATGCAAGAATAGGCTTTTGTTCAGCAATCCTTGGATCGGCGATTCAGGTGCCAGCACCATCTTGAAGAACATCACGTCGCTTTCCGTGAGTAGCACCGCCAAGACTTGTGCTTCTCTTGGACCTCCACTGACCCCCTCAAATAGAGTGACATAGCATATTCCGAAACTATAAGAGATAACATCACCACGTTGTCGACCAACTATGCACCTAGTGATGGCACCATCCAGGGCTTGCTCTATGTTCCTGACATAGACCCCGACGATGAGTGCTCCGAGAGAGCCATTGCCTACATCCCCAAGAACGCTACCAGGCAGTCTAACCTTCCTCCAACCTCGTACAACCTTATTGCGTTGGCCCCGTGGATCGATGCCAACTGCACAAAAGCGCTGTTGGCATCGACGCGAGCCGACCAGTTGAGAGCCTTTCTCTTCTACCTGCCGGGTGGTGATCATTCGCAGCCACCGGCGTCCGACGATCCTACATGGTATATAGACGACGATGACACCAATTCCTGGATGTCCAAGTACAAATACCCGATCTACGTCCTTCCCAGCGCAAGCGGGACACAGATCATGCACGAGCTCAGCTTATACTCCGGAAATTTAACCCAGGTCCCGTACGGAGCCAACATTTCGGAATTATACCATCCGAATTCGGCCGACTATGTGCGGATCTGGACACAACTACACGTGGATTTCGATTCAGCTACCATGCCCATGTGGGCATGGATCCTGATCATTGTCGGGCTGTTGATCTTCATCACGGGAGGGACATCGCTCTTGATGCATGGCGTGCAAAACCGTCGTCGAGCAGCACTGCGACGTCGCGTCATGCGCGGCGATGTTGACCTGGAAGGTCTAGGCATCAAGCGCGTCAAAGTTCCTCCTGAGCACATTCTCGATTTTCCGCTGTTCACATACAACTACGACCCACCGCCGACCTCAATCGACAATAGTTTGGGCACTTCATTGCCAGGAGAGCCGAAGGATGTCCCTGTGGTGGCCGGGAGCAGTATCCCGCCACCTGAATATCAGCCTTCGTGCCATATCTGCATGGACTACTACGAGTCCAAGGTCACCATCATTCGCGAGCTCCCTTGTGGGCACATCTTCCACCCCGAATGTATAGACGAGTTTCTCAGCGAAGTCAGCTCACTTTGCCCCATTTGCAAAAAGTCAATGGTGCCAAAGGGCTACTCGCCGAAGATAACAAATGGTATGGTGAGGCGGGAACGGGCCACACGACGCCTGAGGCCAAGAATCATCACAAGGACAAGTTCCAAAGAGTCTCGTCCTCGGCTAGACTCCTGGGGAAGCACTGTCAAGAAGCATATTCGCAGTCTTCCCTCCTCACCGACACGAGCTGAGACAATCGATATCGAGTTAGCGGAAAGATCCAAAGACCCTGCCACGACACGTCAACGAATGCAAGACCTCGCTGGTCCTCTCGATGACAACAGTGATGACGGCAAGCCTCCATGTAAGCCTCCCTTTCCTTACCGGGTGCATTTTGTGTGTATCAACTAACTTTTTCCCAGGGAGAAAAGCAGTTGCCAGGGTCTTTCCACTATCTTGAACGGTTGGTTTCCCAACTTTGTCGAATTCATCATTGGGTAAAGGCGTTTAAAACATGGAGGACATGAGCATTTAGATGGCGTTTGGGTGAGCGATAGCTCAGATGTAGGTATGTCATCACGTAAGGAATTGGGCACAGATCACGGGTATAGACCCATATTACGACACGTCGTCAAAAGGGCACCGGCGCTGGGATTGGGCGTTGATTTGGTTAGGATATACCCAGCATATAGTTGCTACTTGACACTGATGATAAATGTTTAACTGTTTGACCACGCTTTCAACCGTTCCTCATAGCAAGTGGGTCACCAGCGCCTGATACGTAGAAGTCTCACTTCCTTACGGGGACTCTTCCGTCGAAGGCACTAATGTATTTCCATGGCAGTATCAGTAGCAGTGTACGGTAGTCATCAGATGACCGGAGATGCGCGCGCCTGGTGGTGCGAGGGACAAACATCCGAGGTATTAGAGCAAACAAAGTGTTTGTGAGTTCCCATAGTTGATGCTGGATGATGTCAGTTACGCAGTAGTTACCAGCAAAGTCAATGCAGGAATAGCAACTCTAATGATGAACAACGGCAGTGCATACAGGCGAAATTGCACCCTCGTGTTTGTGTACCTGGCAGCCTGGGCATCTCAATTAAGCAGCCCAAAGGCAGTGCATCGGGGGCCCGCAAATGCAGCGCAAATGAGCCTGCATCAGGGCGCTAGTCTGCTGTAGTCAGGGGTTTCGGGGTCTTGTCCCCAGCCCCCGTCAACCAAAATCCACTATTGCGCTCGTTGGTGGTTTCATTCCAGTCAGATCTCCTTGGCAGACTGGAGTCCATGTCGTCTTCCATCCCTTGCGACCGCTCTTTTCTTCCGGCCCGCCGGCGTCTGAACAGACACTCGGGGACGTCGAGCCGTGATGCTGCGACAACGAAACTGGCACATCCCGGAGTCTAGACTCCCCGTGCCGTGTCTGCTAAACGCCGACAGGGCAACCTAAT
Source organism: Pestalotiopsis sp. DP-2020a (assembly GCA_018115615.1). NCBI lineage: Eukaryota > Fungi > Ascomycota > Sordariomycetes > Amphisphaeriales > Sporocadaceae > Pestalotiopsis > Pestalotiopsis sp. DP-2020a. Next base: position 700,635 of record JACVEI010000062.1, on the reverse strand, counting down.
TTACGTGGTAGCATCCATGTTTGTCGAAAATGTCGGGTGGTTGTTGCTTCAAAACAGCAACCATCCGACCACGACGATGGCCGCCATGTTCAGGCGACCGACGCGCCTCTTGTCCGTCATAGGCGCCATCCTCATCTTTTATATCCTCGTCATCTTCATCCCCAAGCAGCCCGAGCGCGTCTTCGGCTTCGGCTACGTCAAGAGCAGCTACGACTGGTCCGCCCTGGCCCAGAGATACCCCGTCGACAAGATCACGTCGCTACCCGCCGGCTCGCCGCGGAAACTCCCCAGCGTACAGCATGACTTTTCCTCCGACGAGAACCCCAGCGAAGACAGGCTCGCCGTCCTGGCGGACCGACGGTCGGCCGTCAAGGATGCCTTCGTCAAGAGCTGGGACAACTACAAGGCCTACGCTTGGATGTACGACGAATTGAGGCCCGTGTCTGGCGGCGGCAAGAATACCCTTGGAGGCTGGGCTGCTACACTGGTGGATTCGCTGGATACCATGTGGATAATGGGGCTCAAGGACGACTTCCACCAAGCCGCGGCCGCCGTGTGCACTATTGACTGGGAGACGACCGAGACTTCCATCAACATGTTTGAGACTACCATTCGGCATCTGGGTGGCTTGCTCAGCGCATACGATCTGAGCAGGGAGCCTGCCTTGCTGAAGAAGGCCATTGAACTCGGCGACATGCTGTATGCTGGCTTTGACACGCCCAATCGGATGCCACCTTTTTGGCTCGACTTTGACAAGGCCAAAGATGGTGAGCTTCAAGCAGGAACTCGTGACCCATCCGCATCCGTAACCTCGTCTGGGTTGGAGTTTACTCGTCTCGCACAGCTCACGGGCGACAACAAGTACTACGATGCCATTGACAGAGTGGCGCGGTTCCTGGAAAGTACACAAAACAGCACGAAACTCCCAGGCATGTGGCCTACATATCTGAACATGCAAACCCAGGATGTGACGATCGAGTCAGATTTCACCGTGGGCGCCTTGGCCGATTCGCTGTACGAGTACCTTCCCAAGATGTTTGTCATATTGGGCGGCTTGGAGCCCATGTACGAAGAAATGTACCGAGCCGCCATGGAAACAGTCACGAGCTATCTCCTTTTCCGCCCCATGTTACCTAACCAGGACGACATTCTCTTCACAGGCGACGTGTCCGTCAATGCAAACGCAAACAAGCCCCTGCTCACCGCTGAGGGACAGCATCTTGGTTGCTTCGTTGGTGGCATGTACGGACTAGGCGGCAAGATGTTCGATATTCCTGAGCACGTTACCATAGGCGAGAAGATTGCCAGGGGCTGTGCGTGGGCTTACGATTCCTTTCCCACCGGAATCATGCCCGAGATATTTAACCTAATCGCATGTCCGAGTCTCGAGCCCTGCGACTGGAACGAGGAAACATGGATAGCAAAAGGCGGCGACACCTCTCTCACCCAGGGCTTCGTGGACGCTCGCGACCCTCGATATCTCTTGAGGCCAGAAGCCTTAGAGAGTATCTTTCTAATGTATCGCATGACGGGCAACCAGGATTACCAGGAGATGGCCTGGCGGATGTTCCAGTCTATCAAGAACGCGACTGAGACATCACTGGCGTTCTCCTCCATCAGCGACGTCACTGTGACTGGCGAGACCGATAAGCTAAACTCAATGGAGAGCTTCTGGACGGCCGAGACGCTCAAATACTTATGGCTCATATTCTCGTCACCAGACGTGGTCAATCTGGACGAATTTGTCCTCAACACGGAGGCGCATCCTCTTCGTCGCCCTACTTGAGTACTGCCTCTCACATGCAGCTCACATAATCTTTTTGAAAGCTGCTTATATATACAAACGGCGTCGGGGTCATTTTGCATTTTTCTTTTCTTGTATTGTCCCCGAGCACCGGGCTCCGGATGGGGATACAATAGAACTGCGCGCACGAGCGGCGAAGCGCCAGCAAATCACAAGGGTCCGCCGTCATTGTATAGACACAATGGGTCATTGTTGTTGTTAGAAAGCATTGTTTCTTTACTGTGCCTTGTCGGCACGGGAACAAGAACAATGCGCTTGTCATCATGATTCCAGGGTATAAAGGACATAATGTATATATCAAGACAGCTGTGCATGGATCGATGAGACTTCCATAGAGCAGGAACATAGACAACGAGTAATAGGATACCATATCTGAAACCGCTATATTCTTGACTCTGGATTCAGATCGATACCGGTAGGTAACAATGGCATCGTCGTCGGCACCTGAGCCTACTGGCGGCAAATATTTCAAGGTGTGGAATCGAGCCCGAACTGCAAAGGGGAACTTCAGGGGTAAGAAGGCCCCTCTTGAGATCCCTGATTTCCACATTGATCCCGCCAAGTGGACGGATTACATCGGACGCAAGTACGGCAAAAAGACCAAGAAGGGCAAGGAGGCGGCGACGGTCGAGTCGGTCCTCGGGCTGGACAAGTACGAGCTCCAGTGCCTCGTCTGCGGGGAGTGGGGCGACGAGTGCGACGAGGAGGCGTGCCGGCGGACCTGGGCCGAGGGCCCGCTCGCGCGGCTCGACAACGACGTCGAGATCAAGCACACGGGCTTCATGAAGCTGTCGCGCGGGCTGTTCGTCAAGCCGGGCCACACGCTGCTGCAGGACCGGTACCTCGGCCACTTCACGGGCGAGCTGCTGCCGCCCGACGGGCCGGGCGCCGCCGACTCGCCCGACATGTACGTCTTCGAGACGCCCGAGGTGGCCAACGTGAGCGCGATCAAGTACGGCAACGCGACGCGGTTTATTAATCATGGCTGCTTCCCCAACGTCGTGGCGCAGAAGGAGATGATCGGCGGCCGGCGGGTCGTCGTGTTCCGCATGCTCGAGAACATCAACGGGGGCGAGCAGGTCCTCGTCGATTACGGGGACAAGTACTTTTTGAAAAACGACATTGAGTGCATGTGCGGCCACGTCATGTGTCGCGATGCGTAAAGGGTAGGTCAGGTAAGTACACGGAAGTCTTTCTGGAGGGACGACTTGAAAGGTCGCGTCTGCATACCGGTTTTAATTTTTCTGCCATGATAGCGTCTTTGAGTACTTTGCAAGTGAGACTATAGATTCCATATAAGAAGATAGAACATGATATACTTTAAAGTTGACGGAGTCTTCATTCAGTACAGAATCCGAAATATGTATATATTTATAGCCACGTGACCTTGCAGGGGTTGTCCTTGTTGGGGCTGATATTTTCAATCGACGTTTAGATCCAGTCCTGAGAAACTCTTTGGATAGATTAAACGGAAAAGAAATTGTCGTCCATAATAGGAATATGTCGCTGTCGTCTTTGCTTTTGCATTTACAAAGGCGTGCTCTGGAGTACGTACTATATGCCCTGAGTCCGCTTACCAACCCATCCCATCACGATCTGATGTGCTTCTTCATCGGTAAGCTGATACATGCAAGAAATTTGAGACCCGATACGATTACGGAATGTTTCCCCATATTCTTTCTGAGCACTTCTGTCTAGAATACATGCGGGTATGTAAGCAATCCTGTGGCGACGAGGTGACGAGGTGACGACGCTGGAGGGGGCCCACGAGGATCCATGAATAGACCCGGGTTTTCTTTTTCTTCGTTTTAGGATCCCACCATGTCGACAGAAGTATGCCGAAGGCCCTTTTGTCATGACGCCCCTCGATCGTTGTAGAATGCCCATCCATATGCAGGCAATGTTTGTCAAAAAGGCGGTGATAATTTGGTAGGCTGTGCTGACATACATACGCCATGACATTATGATGTTGTAGCTGTTGCCTGGTGGAGGTTTTTGGAAAACATGGAGGCAGGTAAGGGATACCGACTACTATCATGACAGGTCACAAAGATGGGTGAACACGGCCGAGGATACAGACATATACTACATGATACAATTTGACAAGTGCAGGTGTTCATGGAGAATCCAAAACTAAAAAAGACGGCCCAGATGGCAGAAATGGACTGGACTGGACCCGTCCAAGACCACATGGGCAAGAGACGGAAACGTCGGTGAACCCTGTTTGGACTGGGTGCCTTCCCACCGGATCGCAGCCAATTAGCAGGCCGCGCCCAGCCAATCCCCCGCCTAGCCTCCACGGCTCCAGTGTTGCCCCCCCTGACCCGTTCGGCCATCTGCCGAGCTGGACCTTAACCTTGGACGTAGGTAATTGTGCAGTGCACCACACACACACACAAACCGACTCGACGACCGTTGGCAGAGCGCAAAAAAACCACCACCACCAAACCTACCTGTCAACTCGTCGTAATACAACATCCCATCTAACCTGCGCACCTTCTCTTGCATTTTCCAACCCTCTCGTGCGCCCCTTTTGCTTTTTTTCCTTGCTCTCGCCCAATCTCCAGCTGCCGGAGACTCGCCCTGGCGCGATGAGGCTTTCGCTAGCATGAAAGCCTTTACCCCATGCTGGGTGATTCCATAGCAGCAGCCGCCCGTTTGCGACACCTCGAGAGATGGCCATGTCGCTCCCCGTCCGCCCCATCCCTGCCCCGCCCCAGCGCGGCGACTGGGAGAGGCACAAGCAGCGCATCGCAGAGCTCTATCTGGAAGAGAACAAGCCCCTGAGAGAGGTCGCCGATGTCATGCGCATCGAGCATGACTTCACTGCCACGTACGTAGTTACCGGCCACCGCGGGATGCCTCGGTTTGGAGCTCGCTGCTGCCCGGAGCAGTCGACAATGTGTCGCGCGCGCGTGTGTGTGCTAGATGAGAGAGGCAGAGAGACTGACAGCCTTGTCGCAGGCCCAAGATGTACAAGCAGCGCTTCCACCAGTGGGATTTTCGGAAAAACCTCAAGGCAGGTGAGGTGAAAAAGTTCAAGGGCCTGACCGCCGCCGGCCATGAGACTCATCTCCCCGTCGTCCACGGCCGGAAGCTGGGGTCTAAACGGCTCAAGTCTCTCGTCGGCAAGTCGAATCAGGCCTTGTCCAACTCGCCAGAGGCCGAGAGCAGCCGCGGAACGCCGCTTCCTGGCAACATCGACGTGCCGGTCGAGTTCAAACTGTCGGAAATGGCGCTCAGAGCCGTCACATCGTACTCCCGCTCCCAGTTGGATAACCGCTTTTGGGACTTGACGGGATCTAAAAACGACAGGACGGAGACTTACTACTGGGGCGTCGGTATCGAGCTGGCAGCGTACAAGATCGCCCGCAAGCAGGATCTGGCTGCAAATTTCCAGGTATTGAACAAGTGCTGCGACGAATACAGAAACGTCCTCAGAAAGGAGGACCCCCTCCTTATCTGGACGACATATAATGCCATCCTTCAGTTATCACAGTCGGGCGACGACCTGGCCATGGCCTTTGCAAAACTGGCCGCGGGATTGAGCCTCATACAATGCGGCCGCTCCCATCCTTTGACGGTGCTCTGGACGAGTCTGCGGCGGATGAGCATGGACGACGTTCGCCGGGCAGCGGTGCCTATTATCGATGCGCAATTCGAGCTCCTCCGCGACGACCAGGGCTCAGACAATACCTTCTGGCCTAGTCAGGTGGTCATACTCATCAAGAAGCTGCACGATATGCAACTTCTCACACCCGAGGCCACGGTCGAGAAGCTGAACAATTGTATACAGTGGATCCAGCAGAATCCTGGACCGGACACGACACGCACAGAAGAACAACTCAACTCGACACGCATGTTTATTACCTGCATATATATCGACGGAGGACAGTACACAGAGGCTGACGCGATACTCAGCCTCGTCGAGAGTTGGATAGAGAATGGCGGGCAGCCCAAGGACTTCCAGCGGGTGAATTGCGCGGAAATCCGTGCCGAGCTGGACGCCAACGTGGGGAAGCTAGAAAGCGCAGAATTTCACTACAAGAAGGCGCTCGAGATAGCGCAGCAGTTATTATGGCAGGTCGATCCAGGACGAATAGGCTTCTCGTTCACAGTGCTGGAGAAGTTCTACCTCGACCACGGGCGGACCGCGGCGGCCCAGGCGGTGAGGCACGGGTATAATCTGCACCTCAAGTCCATGGTGGGCGATGCTGAGCAAAACGGAAGACTGGTATTAGACACCACGAAAGAAGAAGACGACGACAACATGTCAGAAGACTCGGATCTGGACTAGAACGGGATCTATTGGATATACGGACCCGAGGCCATCTCGGTTCCGTTCATCACTACGAGAAGGCCACGCCGAGGAGGACCGCTGAACAGGACATGTAGGTATATATTTTGGTATTAGCTAGGCGCGTTATCACTTTTACACTTTGTTTGATACCCTGTCAAAACTTATCAGACGCATAGTTGATGGTTGCGGTTGGTGTATTATTTGGCTTGGAAGCTCGCGAATGAATTATTTCCAGACATCAGCATTCGCATCAGAATGGAAGAGATCCAGTTGTAGATCATCTCGAGAGAATGGAATTATTGCAGAGGAATATGTAGCAATATCCTTTTCATTTGTCATGAACAAGGCGTTTCCCCCCCGGAAATCGATCGGATGTCGCCCCGATCGCTGATCTACCTGTCAGCCAGCAAGACAATGTTGGGGATAAAACGGGACGCATTGAACTCCGCCAAGAGATCAGACTTAGTGGTTGCGCTAGCACCGTTATTACACTAGATGGCTGGGATGCACAGGCCATGCCCATTAATAAAGTCCCCCATGCCAGTGGTCCCCTTTTTGTGCCCACCTTCATTTCCTTCCATCTGCATAAGCCAGAGAAAGCTAACCTAGACATCTCTAACCTAGGAACGCGCCGCGCCCAGTACAAACACATTGCTCATATCGTCTCGTTTCGTTTTGCTCATAACGTTAGGCGATCAAGTCTGTCACTGCCTCGCCCATCACAGAAGATCAGACATTGTTCGCCCTCTTGTCACCGAAGTTGACCCAATCCTTCGCACCCGTCTCATCCGCCGTACATTGCCCGAGTCCGCGAAACTACAAAAAACATCATGGAGTACCGCCGCAAGTCTGCTGAGCCCACCTCGGCCGTTCAGCGCTTCGGACGCTGGCTGCGCCTGAAGCAGTACCAAGTCGAGGTCACATTCGCCGTCTACATGTTCACCTCCACCGAGAAGTTCGTCTTCTGGTCCGTCGTCTTCCTCATCTTCTCCATGACCACCATCGCCTCGGCCCTGTACCTGCCGCAGCACCTCGCCTTCCTCATCGACCGCGCCTGGTTCTACGTCAATGGCGGAGAGGCAAGCACCGGCGCCGCCCTGGCAAGCGTCAATAAGGAGTCCTTGTCGCTATCGGTAACGTCGCTGGCAGCCGCAGCAACCGAGGCTGCCGAGGCTGCCGAGGCCACCGTTCGAGAATTATAAGCACGGCGACCCTACAACTCCTGAAGAATATACGACACTTGGCGAAACCCGAAAAAGATACACTACTACTACTATTTAATACGAACAACCTGTCTTGAAGAGGATCCACGAGAAAAGGCGTTTGGCGCAAGGATGAACTGGGAAGTTGCATTTGACCACTGGAGTGTCTGGTTATGCATTGAGAAAAGACGACTATATATGTACAAGAGCGCCGGCGAGACGCCACGCATAGATTTGTTGCAGAGGCAGACAAACATGCTCTTCCATCTGCATTGTAGTGTTGTTTTTGACACGGCCTGCAGCCTAATATCAAGAATCAAATTTCAACAGTCCAAGTCCATCCGGCATTCGATCTTTGGTCACACGACTCGGGGTCTCTCTGCAGTGGGAAGGAAACAACAACGCTCAAGCACTTCTAAGCGCCCCGGCGCATGGTCTGCAGTAATTCCGCGTCGCCCTCTCCCCAAGGCTGTTCAACCTCGATGCTTCTGACCCATTCCGCGTGTTTCTCACTTCGCGGCGTGATGTGACTTTGGAAAGGTATCGGGTGCCCGACAACGCCAGGCAGGATTCCAATGTTTGGCTCGAGAAGCTTGCCGCTTCCCTTGTCAACGGGCTTGCCGATGTTGAACGCAGCCAAGCTCTGAGCGATGACAAGAAACATGTTCGCGTCGGCCAGATGTCTACCCGGGCAAATTCTTCGACCGAAACCGAAGACGACTGCCATTGGATTTGGCGCAGGCTCGGTGCCCAGGAATCTTTCTGGCTTGAACTCCTCGGGCTCTGGGTATGCCTCTGGATCTCTTGTGAACCAAGCAATCGCGGGCATGATTAGAGATCCTTTGGGGATGCGATATCCCCGGAACGTATCTTCCTCGTCTGTCGCATGTGGCAATCCCATCCCTGCTATGGTGTACCAGCGAAGCGCTTCTTTGAAGGTTGCCTCGACATACGGCAGCTGTCCTCGGTCCTGGGCTCCGGGAAGGCGAGTTCCGCCCGTTACGCGGTCTATCTCTTCTCTCGCCTTTTTCTGGACGTCGGGGAACACCGTCATGGCCAGAAAGAAAAAGCCGAGCGCGGCTACCGTCGTGTCTGCTCCGCCGGAGTACAAGCCTGTGGCGCTGTCCCTGATGGCCTCTCGCTCTTCGGGCGTGGGATTCTGCTGGAGCAGACCCGAAATGAACGAAGGCTTGGCGTCGCCCTTGCTCATCTGCTCTTCGCTGAACTCGAAGGGAACGCCTGTCACATCATCCCAAAGCTTCTTATATACGCGCGCCGTCTTCTTGAACCCGGCGCCGGGCATCCAATCGGGAACGTATTTCAGCCAGGGGATGACGTCGATGAGCCACGCGCCCGGGACGGCGGCGTCATTGAAAGCAGCCATGAATTTGTTGATGAGGACAACGAGGGGGTCGCGACCTTTTGCGTTGGACGTGTAGCCATAGAGCGTTTCCAGCATCAGGGATCCCGATTCGCTATATTTCCCAGCAAGCCATTAGTACACATTACTCGGAGACGTCCTCTCCCGCATGATTTTGTACTTGCCGCTGAAGGTGTGCCTCTAGATCCTCGGGATTGTTCATGGTGTTCAAGAGAAAGTGTCTCACTTGGAACTCGATGGCCGACTGGAACTTTGCCATGGAGCTCCTCGAACCCATCTGCGCTGCCATGAGTCGCCTTTGCTGGCGAAACTTGTGTCCGTTCTGCTGAAAGGCGGGGAGAGCGGCGAATCCACAGCTGTAAAAGAAGACCAGTTAGTTTATGACTATTTTACCGTTTCCAGGTCAGGCTCACGTTTCCTGCGCAAACCGCTGAAACGGCCGGCCAGAGTACTTGGCCGACCTCTTCTCCAGCAGCTCCAGCGCAACGTCCTTGTCGTGGATCAGGATCATGGTCGTCCCCAGGGCCGTGACGGAGCTCAGCGGCCCGTAGAGGTCCTTGTGCTTGAGCCAGTGCTCCCACTCGGGGACGCCCGGCGGCGGCAGGTCTCTGATGTTGCCGACCAGGGGCAGGCCCTTGGGGCCCGGCGGCAGCGGGAGAAGCTGGCGCTTCGTGAAGAAGAGCTTCTGGACCGCCCAGGCGGCGAAGACCACGGCGGCCCATATCAGGACTCGAGTCGCCTGAGGGGAATCCAATCCGATCGTCGCCATGGTGGGTAGTGTTGATATACTAGAGTTGAAGGGGGACCATGTCAAGAAGAACGGCGGGAAGGAACAAAGATTAATATACCTACTGGCTCGATGAACATTCAAGTTGACTGCTCCAACTACTACATAACGCCGCTGGCTCTGGGGCCTCTGGCTCGTCGCAGGTTCATGCCTATCCGGGGTGCCAGATTGGTGCGGATTGATAATGACAATGAGGGACGACCCATGTCACATCGGCCGGAGGGGGCATACTGTTATGCAAGTCGCGCGGGCGATGGATGGGGTCGGCTATACGAAGGCGGCATACGGGCCCATTGAGCTCGTGGTATTACGACACGGGCCCATCGAGCTCGTGGTATTACGACTCGCACAAGTGATGCCCGTGTGTACCCAGGAAGAAACAAACAAATTCATCAGATGGCAGCGAGACGCAGATGGTCATGCTGTCGCCGTTTACACCTTGTATGCGAATCAGATTCCAATCATGTAAGCAGTGTGTTACCTATACAGAGCTACACGGATTGTCAGAAAAGCTGAAGTATTCGCCCGCCAAGACTTTTTTTTTTGACATGACACCCCCTGGGCGATGCCCTCGTTTGGACCTAAACCCAGGCCAGTATACTCTGCGCATGTGACAACGCGGCAAGCTGAAGAAAACCGTCAACACTTGGGCATGGCAAGCGGGGATTTTTTTTCTTGTGCGAAAAGTAGCCTGGAAAATTGCCAGAGAGGAGAGACATGAAAATCATAGCACTAGAGAACCTCGGTTCTGCCGATTTCGTAATGATATACATCTCCGAGGTGAGTTTGTTGTGTTGTGCGGCGCTATAGTTTGTTATCAGCGGGTCTGCATGTAAGTCTCGTAAGCAGATCAATGTCATCTCGGCAGTTCGACATGCTGTACAGCATGCAACTCTTGATTATTCCCGCCGGAGCAAAGGGACGGAACCAGCAAAGAAGACGCGTGCCGTTGATAATACTGATGGATGGCCTCGAACAAAATATCTCCAACAAACAGTGCACTACCGATGCGGACACGCAAGAGTGTATAAAAGGCGTTGGCTAGAATGTGACCTTCGCAGTGATCTGTACTTTACTGTCCGTCAGGTCCAGTATAGGCGATTTATAACCGTTTTGGGAACCTGACTCTGTAACATATTTCTATTTTCAGGCAATAGTAAAGATGGCGGGAGAAACGAGAAGGGGAATACATTTGGTGTTGATCATGTAGAGTATATAATAAACAAGATCTGGTTTTTATCTATTCATCCTCGCTATTGTTTGTTGTCAAAACGTGACTTAAATCCCATCCGCCTCCTTGCTCCAGACCCAACCCCGAGCGACGACCCCCTCAGCGCAAAAGATCGCGCAGCCGCTCGCGACGGCGTCGGCGACGTGCCGGTCGTGGAGGGCCAGCTTCTTCTAGTAGATCGTCGGGGGACCGCCGAACACTCGGGCGCCCGTGTAGTACAAGTTGGCCAACTCATTGCAGATGGGGCTGAAGATCATGAAGATGTTGCACTGGTCGTGGAGGTCCTTGGCGAAGTTCTCGTCAATGAGCTTCCTCTGGAGCTGGTCGAACCGGCCCTGCGTCTTGTAGTTCCGGTACTGTTTTGTGGGCATAGGGAGGAATCAGTTGCCACGTCGTTTGATGTGTTTATCCTTGGAAACATCAATGAAGGATATACAATGAGTTTGTAATTAGTCTCACCATGGCAGAAAGCTCAATCTCCAGGCTACCCACTCGCAACAACATGTGTGATGATTTTCTGAGACACAAAAGAGAAAACAAGCAAGCAAAAACGCAAGAGAAGATATGAGAAGAAGATCTGAGAACACTCACACCAAAGTCGCGGCGTTCGCACGCCCGCTTGAACGATAATTTAAAAAGAGTGTCGGGCGCGAGGGAACAGCCGTCGCTCCCCCAGTCGGCCCACGGAGGGTCCTTGGCATCGCGCCGCGCCGTGAAGTTGGACAGCTTGATTTTGAACAGGATCTCGTCCGTCAGATTCAACTTGGCCTGGTCCGGCACGAAGGGCTGCTGGCGCTTGTCTACCGCCGGAGCTGCGAGGACCGCGGCGGCGAAAAAGACGGGGAAGGCCAGAGTGCTGAAGAACCTCATTGTGACTCGAATTGTCAATGAGACTCGGTTGGGGTCGTGCGAGAGAAAGTTGCGGAGGTCATCATTTTAAGTCGATCACCATCTGTCGCGGACATACTTGATATGTCTGTTGTCGTGTCCATTTATACATTGTGGCGCCAGGTGTACTACGTCCAATGTTGACGAGCGCAGCCCTAGGTTGCCCACCACGTGTAGACATGTAAGAAACGGAAGTTATCCTGGCCTAATGTAGATATACAACCACCACGCTGAGCCCAACTGACAAGGCAAACATCCCATTACGGCGAGGCACAAAGTTCTCGGCGAAAAAAAAAACCAGACCATACAGCAAGCCTCGGTATGCGACTCGTTATTAGTGTTCTTGTTTACAGTTATAGGCGTCCGCGCTGGAATATACACATTGGCTGAATTACCTCTTAAAGGCATCCGTAGACGGCCGGCACGCTTCGGGATTGGCCATGGCGCTCCGAGATGAATGTATACCAAGCCCCCAAGGCAGATGGGGCCGAGTCAATTCCGGTCCTTCGTCTCTGCTTGCTAGTTGCGGGTTTCCCCCAGGTCGGTATACCGAATGGTTTTGTTGGCTTGTTCGACTACAGTCGTGCATGCCTACTGAATAGAATTGTGTGGCCTTGATGTTGCAGGTATGAAGTATGCAGGAGGCAGATTTTGGCTTCCTAGCAAGCAAGGTTCATGTTGCAGAGAATTCATGGCGACTTGAACACTCTTCCGGCATCCACAAGATCCCTGAGGTCCTCGAAGTTCACCTCACCAGGGGGTCATCGCCGATCTTGCGAAGAAGGGTCGTGGTAGCTGGAGTCGAGCATCCGGCAAGCGTCAAGCGTATCGTGACAGTAAGTCGCTAAAATATGTGCAGACAAACCTTTTGAACTCCCATATCGCTTTGTTGTCCAGTTTCTTTTTCAAGCACCATGTATCCGTATGTGATCAGCTAAGTATATGTTACTCGTCATGAAAAAGCCATCTCTGACCACAGATAACCATGTGAATCAGGCCAGGAATGATAGAAAACGGACACCATACGATCGATCAATCGAAGGTTGCAGACATTGTCGAGATCGCCCGAACTCTAGAGCTGCAATTATCTAAGCAGTGTTGACGGGCCTGTATGCTTTCTGATAGCTGTAGCCCGTATAGGAAAACCAACTGGCTATATCGACCAATATACGTCGTAGCATTATCTCTAAAGAATCGACGCGGTTTTTTAATATGTTTCCGTTTTCTGTATATCCGCGAAAGCGTGGCCTGTTGGCCTCGTATGTATAGGACTGAAGGTGGTCAGACCTAGTCATCGTCATCGCCCTCGCTGACCTCGCCTTGTCGGAACACGACCTTTTCGCACAACTGTAGTGTCTTGCGGACCGGCAGGCCCACCACATTGTCCACACAGCCCTCGACCTTTGCTACGAGCATCATGCCGGCCAGACCTTGCACGGCGTAGCCGCCCGCCTTGTCGACGCCCTCTCTCGTCTTGACATAGCTCTCAATGACGTCGTCCGGCAGACCGTCCTCTTCGCTGGCAAAGTATACCCTGGTCTCCTCAATGTGCGTCGCCAGCTCGTAGCCCGGGTAGGCGGCGTCCTCCTTGGGCGCCATACAGCAGATGGCGGTGAGGACCTTGTGCCAGCGGGAATCCCTGAGTTGCTTCAACATCCGGATGTGGGCCTGCTCGCTGGGCGGCTTCTCCAGGATGCGGCCCTCGCGCGTCACAATGATGGTGTCGGCGCTGATGACTATCTCCGGCTCCTTGCCCTGTTCAATCTGTGTCGTGTATATATCGAGACACTTTTGTCTTGCGGTGGCATTGACATATTCGTAGGGGCCGAGCGAATCCTTGGACAGGTTCTCGGGCTTGGTAGACGGGATGATTTCGAGGTTCGTCAGGCCGACCTGCGCGAGGAGAGCCTTGCGCCGCGGCGAGGCCGACGCGAGAATTACACGGTGTGCCTTGAGGTACTTAATGATTGGAATATCGAAAGGCTGCGGGCCCTTCCGGGGCGGTGCCGACTGTCGCAGCTTCAGGCCATGTTCGCGGGCGGCGGTGATGTAGTCAGGAGGCGGGTAGTTGGGGGTTTCCTCCTGGTCCGTCGGGATGAGAGATTCTTGCTCCGCCATCTTGATAGAGACAGAGTGGGTAGAGTATTATACAGAGTCAATGGTGTACTGTATGTAGTATCTGCTCTGATGTACAGAAAGGGAAACCCTGCGGAAGCTTGGCGATTGACTCACTCGGTTTGGAAGAAAGTTGCCGAAGGTCGTCATGGAGCACCGCTGGACGCTATGGTGGGGCAGATGCAGGTACGTCAAATCAGTAGCAGCTCTCACTGACAGCCACTAACCTGCTGATGGAAGGTCAAGTCCCCTCGAAGCGACACGGCGGCAAAAAAACGGGGGGGTTTTGAGCCGCATCTCGTCATTAACAGAGTGGACCGCTGACTGGGCACTTGCAGAGGACATATGTTGACCTGTTTCCTATTTCGAATCGGCTGTCGGATTTCAGCCCGGGGCTCTTTCAGTGAGATTTACAACTCCGCCGTCGACACCTTTGGTCGGCAGAAAAGTCGCGACTTCTCAGTGCCGCAGCCCAGGGGTTCCCACTCGGATCTGTGGAGGTGGGGTCGAGTTTCACATGTGACAATCCTACTGGGCCTGCCTACTCCAGAGCCTCAAAGATAAGACGAGGCGACACATTTGACAGCCGGGTCCAGCACGGTCAGACCCCGGATCTGCAGTCGGAACAAACATCAGGGACTATGTGTTCTTCATGACAAGGCGGGATAGTGTGTCGCTCTCTCTGGTTCTGCCACGTCTTCCCCAACGAACGACCATAAATTTGTTCCCGTCATGGCCGACAAGTCATCTCATTCACCAAGCCCCGGCGTCAACGGCGGCATCGACGAAAAGACACGCTTGACGGAAGAGGAGAAGAAGCAGAACCACATTGCTTCCGGTATTTTACTTTCTGCGCTTCTCATGTGGCCTGCGCGTGCTATGCTGACTATAGTAAAGAGCAGAAGCGTCGCCAAGCCATTCGAGATGGCTTTGACAAGCTGTGTGAGCTAGTTCCGGGACTCGAGGGCCAGGGCCGCTCCGAGGGTCTTGTGCTGGGCCGTACCGTCGAGTACATGCGCGAACAGTTGGAGGTCCGACGCAAATTGGTACAGGAGCGCGAGGCTCGTGGCGAGGTGGTGGACGAGAAGTTCAAGGAGTACGTGCCATTTTCACCCCTTCAACCTGCCCAACTTGTTTCTCTAACATATCCCTACAGGCCCCTCAAGATACTCGGGAGATTAGAAGAGCTCGATCGCATACGCGGCCCGAAGCAGGAGGACGATGATTACTAGTCATCGCGCTTCCTTCATTCGTATGCCTCGATTTTAGCCATTAATAGATCAAGTAATTCCTTAGGCGACATTTCTTCTTGCTTGTTACCGCCGCTTTCACCTCGAGAAAGCGCCGTCGTTTCAACGGTGACCGTACCCTTTGGTAGTTGTCGCGGACCGACAGTAACAACTACACCGTAGCCCTTGGCCTTGGCTTCGCGGACCTTGGCACCGATGCTTATCTTTCTGTCGTCCACATCGACAGAGATTTTTGTGGCATTTGTGACCGGCTCGTCATCGGCCATCTCGACCGCCGAGCCAGAGATGCCCAGCAAAAGATCTCGAGTCGAATAAGCCAGATCGAGAACGGGCTGGCTGTCGTTTACTACGAGAATCATGACCTGTCGTGGGTTTAACCAAAATGGCCACTTGCCGTTGTAGTGCTCAATCAGCAAAGCCATCAATCTCTCGACGGAACCAAGCACAGCTCTGTGGATGAGAACGGGCGTGACGGGGCCGGACTCGGCGAGTTTGGCGGCATCCGTTGTGCTCTCTCCCTTTTGTTCCAGCTCGGGCGCGGGCGCTTGGTATTCCAGCTCGAAGCGTTTCGGAAGTTGAAAGTCGAGCTGTATCGTGGCGGTCTGATGTTCTTTCCCATCCGAGTCTCGCAGAATGACATCAATCTTTGGCCCGTAAAACGCGCCGTCTCCCTCATTGATGCCCCATTCTAACCCGGACGCATCCAGAGCTCTCTTGAGGCCGCTCTCCGCCCTGTCCCAATCCTCCGCCGCACCAATGTAATGGTCAGCTGGCCTCGTGGACAGAGCCAGTCTATAAGGACCCAGCTTGAACACTTTGTATGCGACTCGGACAAAATCGAGCGTTTTCTTGATCTCCTCCTCTATCTGCGATGGCCTACAGAAGATGTGACCATCGTCCTGGTGAAATCGGCGGACTCTTGTCAGGCCGCTGAGGGCGCCCGATATCTCGTTTCGGTGCAATGGCGAAAAGTCGGCATATCGGATCGGCAGGTCTCGGTAGCTTCGCCGTTGAGAGGCAAAGATCAGGCAGTGACCAGGGCAGTTCATCGGCTTGAGGCCGTACTCGTCCTCCTCGCCATTCTCGGTAGCATCCTTGCGCGAGGGCGACGTGCTCGTCACCGTGAACATGTCCTCGGCATAGTTCTCGAGGTGACCGGACTTGGCCCAGAGTGCCTTCTTGTAGATTGTGGGCGTGATGACCTCCTCGAAGCCATATCGGATGTATTGCTTTCTCAGAAACTCAACTAGCCGATTGAATATCCTCGCGCCATTGGGCAGAAAAATGGGCGACCCTGGGCTGTATTTCGAGGTGGTGAAGAGTTCTTGTTGCACGCCCAATTGACGGTGGTCTGCTGCGGGCTTGGGAGGTGTACCTGCTGTAGCGCATGCTGAGCAGGCCCTCGAGTACGAAATCGAACCAATGCGATTCTTGGCATTTGACAGTCTTTGGGGGAGGGCCCTCAGAGGAGCAAGGCGCAGCGTGTTCCTCAGTAGCATTCCGACTATTCTTGTCGCCTTGTGGCTGTTGTGCCCAATGTGGAAAACTCCTTGCAGCCTGCAGCTTCTGTTTCAATCAGTCTTCGTACGTTAACGAAGACTGAGAAATCGTCGCCAAACTTTCGCATCGCGCCGTTTGAGCGTGTCAAGCTGGTTACTTAGAGCGGACTAGCGTCAGTACATCTCCCTGCTCCTGGTCAAGCGCCGCTAAGCAGCGTGACGGTTCCTCCCATGTGACCACAGGGGCGGCGGCATCATCTGGCGCAACGTCATATCGATACCATTCCGTTGCTCATTTGCTTGCATTGCATCTATTCCATCGCATTATCGGGAGTCGACTTCGAGGCAAAGACATCTGCCTATCTTCGGTGCTTTCTATTGAGAATATCTCAAACGACGGTTCGACTTTGGACGCGGTGACTCACCACCACCCCTGCAAAGAGCAACAACGCCTTAGATCGAGGGCTGCCTGTTGCTATATAAACTACACGTTTCTGCCTCGACCACATCGATATTTATTTATTTTTTGCCACCTGGCGCGCAACGCGCTTGATCTCGACGCGACTTGATTTCAAGCATTTGTGGACTCCGCACCTGAATCTTGAGCTGGTCTTAATAACGACCTACCGCCTCTTCAAGAGCGGCGCATAGTGAGGACGGGTCTCATATGAAAGATATGAGTTGGTCTTCACACATCCTATTGAATGATCATGTCCCCAAGCAAGAAAAGCAGCTACGCAAGCCTTCCAGTGGAAAGCTCTTGGCGCATGGTCGAAGGTAGCGAGAACGACAGCTTCGATACCTCGATCGTCCAGGACCCATACGAGGACGACCTTATCCCATCTAGCGGACCGTCACTACCGTCGCAGAATACCTTTTCATCCCAGGACTACAGTATAGGATCGCAGGACAGCATTCGGGATTTTGCGACAAACGCAGACGACGAAGAGGTTATACTCAGATCGCCATTTCATCCATCATTTGTTGCCACGCGCCAAGCCTCCACAGACAAGGAGCGAACGCCAGTACCAGAGTTCTTCATGCCCAAAGTCGAGGTGGATAGCCCGCGGCGGAGTAATCGCTCCTCACGGACGCTGCGGCCAGGCATGGACGAACCGCAGTCTATCAGGCGGCGAGGCTATCAGAGACAGGAGAGCGATGCCAGCAACCAGAAAAGGCCGTTCAGCGCGCAAGAGCGGCTGCGCAGATACAGTTCGGATGACGACCAATACGCACCCCCTACAGCATGGGAACGCTTCTCCTCGTCTGTGCCCGTGGCACTATTCGAAACGGCAGCCTGGTGTATATCGATTCTCGGCATGGCACTGCGCTACGCTAAATGGCCTTTGGCGATTGTATTATCCATATACCTCACGATCGGCGCGGGCATGGTAGCGAGGACCATGATCAAGGACTCCATCTCTACTTCGTTGTCTCCAATATGCCGCATCCCAGGAGCGTCGATGCTTGACCTACCATTCTGCCCCGACCTGCCTCCGAACCCAGGCCAGAACAGGGCCAATCCAGTCGAGTTTGACGAACTCATGAACGTGCAAGCCGAGTTCGAGAAGGTACTCGAAACCTCGGCTTCTGGCGTCTCGTTGCCAATGGAGATGAAGAGGTCTGAGGCAGCAGTCCGCGACCTTCGAACTATTATCAAATTTGAGAAGGAACTCCCAGCTAGGGACGAGCTCCTGTACGAATTCGACGGCTACATAGACTCGATGAGAGACATTTCCAGCGATCTCCTGACCTTCAACACACATGTGGGCAGCGCGGTGGACTCGGTCATTTCCATCAATCGATGGACATCCCGCTACATTGATTCCATATCAGCCGCCAAAGCAGCGCATGACAGCTCGTTGACGCGTTGGTCGGATTGGTTGTTCTCGCCCTTTCAGGCAGCCGTGTTTGACGAGCGCATGCTGCTGGACAAATACGTGGAACATACCGCCCTCGTCTCGGACAAGATTGGAAACCTCATCATCGAGGCACAAGCCGTGCTGCGTTTGCTCACGCAGGCAGAGAACCACTTGGACCTCATCAATGAGCATGTTGTCCGCTCAGGCAACGAGGTCAAGGAGAAGAAGAGCGAAGTGTTTTGGGACCTCTGGACGCTCGTCGGAGCTAACAACCGCCGCCTGCACAATCTGAAGTCTCAGCTTGGACTTCTACGACTGGTCGAGTCACAGCGAACGTTGGCCGTGACGCAGCTGGTCGGGTTGGTGCACGACCTGGGCGATATACAGACGAAGCTGAGCGACCTGCGCGAACGTGTCGCGGCGCCCGAGCTGCTGGCGGATCACTCCAGCATTCCGCTGAGTGTCCACATTGAGACGATCAATGCCGGCGTTGAAAGACTAGAGTCTGCCCGGAGCAGAATCCGGGCGGAGGAGAATGACCGGATACAACAGGCACTGGCTCGAGCAAGGGGAGAAGATAACCTGATTGATGGTCGATAGGATGGATAACATCTCGTTTTATTTTTTTCCAATCTGATGGATCGCATGGACAGTAGTTTGGTATACATTTCTTGGCGACGGAGTTTGGCGTCTTGGTATGAAGTCCTATATCAGTGCAACTCAGATTGATCACTATCCACAATAAGACAGACTTAAGCACAGCCTGTTCTTTGGGCTCTGGAACCTGGGTCTGTGCAATGATTTTTATTTCATATAAGTCTCCTCTCGGCGATCCAATCCACACAAAGCACAGCAGTATGCTGAGATATCAGGTGACCTGGGCATACGAACGGCCGAGAAGGATGAGGTTGTGAGTAGGTAGGCTCCAAGTCGATGTGGTTCAACTCGCAGCAAACAATAGTATTCGATACAAGATGCGAGCAAATTGATCGACGTGCGTAATGGGTCAAAGGATTCATTCTCGCAATCCACACTTGACCCTGACACGCGTCTCGTCCTGCAGCGCATTACCGTCTGCAAGCCGAATGTGAAGGTCCAAACAGATCCCGATAGAATGCCGATGGAAGAATGTCATTTGCAATGCTTGCTCGTCTCATTCGAAAACCACTTCACTGCCACAATCATCAGTCGAGATGCCATGGGTCGTCGAGGGAGTATAAGGAAGCTGTAATCTCAAAGCAACTCCACTGTATATAGTCGTCGGATAACTGTCAAAATTGACAGTAGTTGAGTAGAACCGTTTGACAGAATGCCGACAAATATGATGTCTGTCGGGACCGACATAAGTAGAGCTTGGCCAACATTTAACCTTGAAACCTTACTTTCTAACCTAGGTCGTCTTCCGTACCCACCTGGGCCAAATCTGGGGTAGATCGACAGGCGGCATAGGGTATGGTATGTTGAATTAAGGTGGTCTTTGGTGTGGTAAATGGACCGACAAGCAGGGAAGACTGCATCTTTTTCTTCCCCAGGCCCGACGTCCAATCGTATACTTGTTGATCTGCACACTGATCGGTCGTGCTCACAGTGAATCAACTGGTGGCAGCCAACGGATTTCCGCCTTATTGGTAAGTAGAAGCCTGTTTCTCTACTTAGTGCAACGTGCACTGGTGAGGTGGCTTGGTGGAATCGGAAGGATTTCCAACGTCCTGGAGGTCGTCGTCTGTCTCGGCTCGTATTGCTCCAACCGCCTGCATAGAGACAGCCAGCCATGACGAGATCTACAATACGGGATTGTTGGGGTGCGGTGACACGGCCGACGACTGCGCCTCGCTGTTTCATTGCTTTGTGCGCTAGAACGCGACCCGAAAAGTGATTTTGAGTGACCCGGACGGTTCCCCCAGGCCCCAGCCCCAAACCCCGACAGAACCTAATCCTTCTTCAGGGGACTGGCGACTGGGGGGGATGGGGGATGAATGGCCTAAAAGGTCGTCGCCTCTCACGTGGTTGGGCGACACCCTCAGGTTCATCTCGCCTAAAGGTAACATTTATTTTAGCTTCAGTACCGGATCGGGATCGAGCTGGTTGGGGTAATCTGCCAAGTGCTGCTTGCTTCCTGCTACTTCCTGCTTGGCCTGCTTATCCGGCGGACAAATACACCAAGTCATTTCATCAACTACAACATCTTCGCAACCCTTTGGGCGTCTTTCGGTTTGTGCATTTTCTGCGCAGCTCGCACATCTTCGCCAGATTGCCAGGAACAGAAAAGAACGGGCGGGCCACGAGCTAGCTGTTCGGCCTGTACCCTGTGTCATTCGCTTTGACAGGACGGGCACCGTGACGCCCCCTCCGGCTCCGACACAAACTCGCGCCACCGACCCAATCGACCGGACTGGGCGCCTCTCCATTTACGGTTTGCTACCGACTGAATTGACTTCCTTCTTCCTTTCTTCTTTTTTGCGCCATTGCAGTCATCGCTGCCTTCTCTCGTTCTCCTCATCATCAATCGCGGCCCGGTACGATATCTCATGCGATCCGGGTCTACCTGATCATACGCTTCGTCGCAACTTTTGCGCATCCCAGATCGCAGCAGGGTTTAGCCTGCGGAACGCCCCATCCGGGCCAATATACAACACATCCACCTTGCGCCATCACCACCTTAACTTCGAGACCTCAACCGCCAACATGAGGTTCCCGAGAGCGTTCGCGCTCCCTCTTTTCGGCGCCCTTGTCGCCGGTGAATACGTCTTGCAAACAACTTCTCTCAACACATGTCAGTCCAGCAGCAAATTCTCGGCCACCAAATTCGATGTCGTCTTCACGCCCAACAACAACAGTGTCTCGGTCAACATGGTGGCAACCTCGTCTATCCAGGACAGTGTGATTTTCGATTTTGCAGTCTCAGCCTACGGCTACCAAATTATTCGCCAAACCATCAATCCCTGCGACACAAGTCTTGCTGGATTCTGTCCTATGCAGCCTGGAGACACGGATGTCCCTTTCATCCTGCCAGTGTCCCCGAGTGCGACCAAGCAGATCCCGTCGCTGGCTTATACCTTTCCGGACCTGGATGCTACTGTCAAGGTATTCATCAACTCCACCACATCTCCCGGCACCAGCTTGGCCTGTCTCGAAGCCCGCATTTCCAACTCCAAGACTGTCGATCTTGACGGTGTGAAGTGGTCGTCCGCCCTTGTCATCGGCCTTTTGCTCGTCTCCAGTGCCGTCATCAGTTTCCTAGGGCATGCAAATGCGGCATCGCACATTGCCGCCAATGCCGTTTCCCTGTGTGGTTATTTCCAGGCTCAAGCCATAATCGGCTTGACTGGAGTATCATTGCCACCTTCAGTCCAGGCCTGGACACAGGACTTCCAATGGAGCATGGGTATCATCAGAGTGTCATTCCTGTAGGTCGAGATGGAGTCCCCCAGTTCAATTTCTGTAGAGAGACATGCTCACACGAATATGACAGGCAAACGATCTTCACCTGGTATCAGAGAGCGACGGGAGGAACCCCTTCGCAGCTCTTTACTACGCTCGAAACAATCTCAGTCCAGGTTAGCAAGCGGTCGCTCCAGCAAGCGCTCGGTCTTGCAAAACGCGCTATCGCCATGATGCCCGAGCGCGTCACAAATATTGTCAAGAGAGGAAACATCAAGAACGACTCTGGAAGCTACGTTGTTACTGGCATACAGAGGGTAGCATACAGAGCCGAGATCGAGTCGACTAACCTCTTTCTCACTGGATTCTTCTTCTTCTGCATCACTCTGGTCTTCACGGCCATTGTAGTTGCTCTCGCGAAGGGGTTCTGTGACCTTGTAGTCAAGTTCAAAATCGTCAAGGATGACAGACTGAACGAGTTCCGTGGCGGCTGGCGGGTGCTGCTCAAGGGAGTGCTCTACCGTATCACCATGATGGGATACCCTGCCATTACTATTCTATGCATTTGGGAGTTTACACAAAATGACTCTGCGGCGGAAATGGTGTTGGCAGTCTTCTTTCTGTGAGTTGCCGCTTGGCATTACCCCTTTTTCTGCATCGTGATTTCATAAACACGACCCGTCGTTGGGACGCAGGCACTCTCATATATTAATACATCACAGTCTCTACACCACCATGGCTCTGGTATGGGCTGGATGGAAAGTCATCCAAATCGCACGCAGGTCCACCCAACTTCACAAGACGCCCGCATACGTTCTTTTCTCCGACCCTCGCACCTTGAACAAGTGGGGATTTCTCTACATCCAGTTCAGGGCCTCGGCTTATTATTTCATTCTCCCGCTCATTGGATATCACTTTGTCAAGGCCTTGTTCATTGGCCTCGGCCAGCATGCCGGCATCGCCCAGGCCATCGGACTCATCATCATTGAGGCAGGCGTCCTCATCGCTGCCAGTGTTATGCGACCCTGGATGGACAAGAAGCTCAACAGTTTCAACATTACGATTGCAGTCGTCAACTTTTTGAATGCAATCTGTCTTCTCATCTTCACTGATATCTTTGACCAGGTAAGCTTGATCCATAATTCGACTTCATGTCGGAGTTAGTGTGGACTTGTGCTAATACGAACTAGCCGGCAATTGTCAACGGTGTGGTTGGAGTTGTTCTCTGGCTTTTGAATGCCATCACGACCCTTGTACTTTTGATTTTCTGTATTGTCACGACGGCATTTGTTTTCTTCCGCGAGAACCCTGATGGACGCTACCAATTCATGAGTGACGAGAGAGCCTCTTTTATGAAGTCGTCACACTCGTTGTCGGCCACGGATCAGCTCGACGCACTCGCCAGCACTGCTCGTGGAGAGAAGAATCAAAGGCTGGACCTTGACGAGGGCGAAGATGAGCCCGAGGTCGCTCATTCTCTCGGCCGCCGCCCCGGATCGATTCGACCATCGACGGCTGGCTCAAGCTCGTGGAGGGGTTCGCGCGAACGCATCGGCCCGGCTGGCTTCGCTGCCTCCACCGAGCCTCTTCGACACAGCCCACTACACACTGCCAGCGGAAGAAACTCGCCTGCAAAGCAAGGGGGAATGAACGCTCTCCCGACCGTCGAAGATGCCGCTGCTTCACCAGCAGCTATGCGCGCTCAGCACAACTCAAGTCCCTGGCAAAGAGGGGCAGGTTATGACCATGCATAATAAATCAAGTAATGTCTAACAAAATAAGAAAAAACGAAAAAGAATATGCCCGCCTACTGGCCGGCTGGAAGTGGAGTTGACATAGCGAAGTCCTCCTCGGCAGAATCGGAGGCAGTTTCACGACATGGATAGGGACGGCGTATAAGTCGCAGCAGGACATTTTGACCCGACATAGAGCTTGTGACACTTATTTTTGGGATACAGAACCCAGAACCCTTTATTTATTTTTTATAGAGCTAGGTAATGACTTAATTGTTATATGATCAAACACACCTTTTGCGTTGACAATTCGTTGACCCCTGCGGACTAGCAATGCCGTTACAAACGCAGACCGCAAACGGAGACTATAAACGTACTTTGGAGATGCAAACAAGACATGGACGCAGACAATACGGTGATTTTATACCTCGTACACCCATCTTCATAGGTGATTGGCTTCCAAACCGCAGCCAAATGGTCCCATTCACGCTTCCTAGCCTGCCAGTTAAATCCGGCATCCTAGTCAATTAGTTACGGTCCCAAAAGAAAACGTCTGATCCTGGATGGCATCTCGGATCCTTCCTTGATTGGCTGGAAATCCTTGCAGGGGGTAGGCTATATTTCGAAGCTTTTTACCTTGCATGGCCGTTGACAAGGATGTGAAAATAAGAACAATTCTATACCCCTTGGGTCTAGATGGGGAGGCGGCTATGGCCGGGTGTCAGGCTTGAGACTTCGGAGCTCGGGCGAGGACAGAAGAGTGGGGATTGGTGACGACGAATGTCTACAATTACTCAGGCATGATGAAAAAGTAACTTCAAGTAAATTCAGGAAGGTCCCCAGGAACTGGTGATCAACGCGGCAGTCGAGGCAGTGACTGAGTCGACGCGGTTGGGGTTAGCATCACTGCTCAACAAAGGACGTGTGGCCATGCTCGTAAATCCGAGCCTCGCCAGATTTCGGAGGGTCGACCAGATTCCCATGTGGTATACACGTTCGTTTCGACCTCTTCTTGAGAAGCTGCGGTCCAGGGCGGACAGCCTAATTAAGCACCGGGACGCGACAAGGGGTTCGTATGGCTGTATCCTCTATAGACCGCGATCTGCAACACTATACGGAGCAACGGCAAACATACCTAGGTCCTTGGCGAACTTGGGAGGCAGATTCATCCAAGACCGGGGAAACGAAACGACTTCAAAAGAGTTCTGATCGCCGCCGAGAATGTTTCCACGAAATTTTCCAATCACCTTTGTTGATTAACCCTTCATTCTTTGTATATATATCATTCCCTATTTTGGGAAACACCATTCAACAATGGGTTACCTTCGAAACTCCGGAATCATCCCGGCGCCAGTCTTGGGACTGCTCGCCCCGGTGACTCAAGCAGCACTCTACGACAGTGTCCTGCAGACGCCCAATGGCCCTGTTCAAGGCTGCCCGGCCTTCAACAGCAGCCCGGCGAGCATGAACCTCACGCACTGGAAGGACGTTACGGTGTGGAAGGGCATCCCGTTCGGCGCCGACACGTCTGGCGAGAACCGCTTCCGGGCACCGCAACCGAGGGCCCCGTGGAACACCACCTTTGACGCAAAGGACTACGGCCTGGCTTGTGTGGCCTCGGGCACCACCTACGCCGACATTGGCGAGGACTGCTTGAACGTCAACATCTGGAGCGCGGCCAACTCGACCAGCGACAAGCTGCCCGTCGTCATGTGGAGCTACCCGGCCGGCGGCTCCAACGCCGACCCTCGCTTCGACGGCGCCGGCATGGCGGACAAGGGCGTCGTGTTTGTCAACTACAACTACCGCACCGGCGCGACCGGCTGGCTCGTCACCCCCGAGCTGACCGAGGAGAACCTGGCCACCATTGGCGTCAACAGCTCCGGCAACTACGGCATGCTCGACCAGTTCGCCGCCGTGCAGTGGATCCGCGACAACATCGCCTCTTTCGGTGGCGACCCGGACCGCATCACCGTCTCGGGCCAGTCCGCCGGCTCCGCCGCCACGTACCACATCCTCAACAGCGACCTGACCAAGGGCAAGATCGTCGGCGCCATCATCCAGAGCGGCGTCCGCGACCCGCACGACCCGCTCGCCACCAGCCTGGCCGAGGGCTACCAGACCTACGACGTCTCGCTCAACTACAGCCTGAGCTTCATGGAGTCGGTCAACTGCACCGACATCGCCTGCATGCGCGCCCTGCCCTGGGACACCCTCGACAACACGGCCATGCCCGGCTCGACGGGCCCCGCCTTCAAGGCCACCCTCGACTACTACGCCATGCCCGACACGTACCTGAACTCGCTGGAGCAGGGCCTGGGCAGCGACGTGCCCGTCATGACGGGCAACACCAAGGACGAGAGCGGCGCCTCGTACGGCCTCAACATCACGCTGGCGACGTACGAGGACGACGTCAACTCGACGCACTCGGGCGAGTTCGTCGACCGCTTCCTGAGCGCGTACGCGGCCAGCGACTCGGCGTCGGCGTCGGCGGCCGAGAACGCCCAGTTCACGGACCGGTCCAAGGTGGGCACGCGGAACTGGGCGTCATACTGGCTCAACAGCAACAAGACGAGCCCGGTCTGGACCTGGCTCTGGACGCACGCGCCCCCCGGACAGGACGCTGGCGCCGCCCACATGACGGAGATCCAGTACACGCAGAACAACCTGTACAACGTCTACTACGGGCAGTGGGAGGCCGACGACTACCAGATCGCGGCCACGATGAACGGCTGCTGGGTCAACTTCATCAAGACGGGCAACCCCAACGGCGACGGCCTGCCGACGTGGGACAGCGCCGTCGCCAACGGCACCGCGACCATGGAGCTCGGCGACGGCTGGGGCCAGATCCCCATCGCCGACGACGAGCAGATCAGCCTGTTCGCCGACTGGTTCCCGACCTTGAGCGCTATTTAGATGGCTGGGATCATAAGAGAAGTCTTTGCGTTTTCTTTCTTTCCCGGCTCGAGTGTGATACTCTGGCTGGTTTTCAAGGTTGCGAGTATACCTTAGCGAGTCTCGTCTCCATCATAGCGGCGGTATAAAAACTTAGCAGTCGTATCTTGCATAAATAAAGAACAAATGAAATATCCAAACAACTTATATTTATGCAAGATGTCCCTATCAGTCGTCGACTCGTGGTGAAAATCGTCTACACAGAAAATCAAATAACAAGGATTTCGAGATATTGAGTTCATTTCTTCGCCGTGCTGGTGTAAACCTGTAATAAATGTAGTGCTGGAGTGAAGTCAATAGTAGCGTCTTTGTGGTACAGAGTAATGTACTTTGAAGTTTGTACTCAGGCGTGTGTACACGTACCCACTGAGCTAGGTAACCCCCCACTAAATTTGCCCCCCCCTGGCACCTCCATCCGTCGCTTATCGATAAGAATTTTCCTGTCCCGTCCGACATGCAGTAAATCAATCTTGGGAAACCGCCGCAACAGCATCTGTCTGTCTGCCCAAACCACACAATACACCACAAAACCCGCACACAATGTCGTCGCTTCGCAACGCGGTGAACCGCCG
The DNA here is from genome assembly GCA_018115615.1 of Pestalotiopsis sp. DP-2020a. Lineage (NCBI taxonomy): Eukaryota > Fungi > Ascomycota > Sordariomycetes > Amphisphaeriales > Sporocadaceae > Pestalotiopsis > Pestalotiopsis sp. DP-2020a. The sequence continues at coordinate 673,675 of JACVEI010000062.1, read as the reverse complement.
CGTTCACAGGGAGCGTGCGCAGCCCCAGGAGAGAGCGCGCTTCGGCCTCCTCGAGAAGGCAAAGGTAAGCGCCGAGTTTCCCATCCGCTTCGAGTCCTCTCCATCAAGAGAGAAAGCAGCAGCAGCAGCAGCGGCTGATCATGGATTGAACCGCAACACAGGACCGGAAACTCCGAGAGCAGGACCACAACCGCAAGAAGAAGACGCTCAAGGCGCTGCGGGCCAAGGCGTCGGAGCGCAACGAGGATGAGTTCTTCTTCGGCATGCTGTCGCGGCAGGGGCCGCAGGGCGTGCTGTCCAAGGGCAAGCGCTGGAACGGCACCGTCGACGGCGACCGCGGCAACCGCGCCATGTCGGTCGACGAGGTCCGCCTGCTCAAGACCCAGGACGTCGGCTACGTCCGCACCGTCCGCAACGCGGCCGCCAAGAACGTCCGGCTGCTCGAGGAGCGCGTCGTCGGCCTGGGCGGGAGCCTCGACGTCAAGGTCGTCGACGCCGACAACATGGACGAGGACGATGACGATGACGACGACTGGCTCGACGGCGAGGGCCCCGCTAGGAAGAAGCCCAAGAAGATCGTCTTTGCCGACGGCGCCGAGGAGAGGGAGGACAGGATAGCCAGTGTGCTCGAAGACGGAGATGACGGCGACGAAGAAGACGACGACANGGGCCCCGCTAGGAAGAAGCCCAAGAAGATCGTCTTTGCCGACGGCGCCGAGGAGAGGGAGGACAGGATAGCCAGTGTGCTCGAAGACGGAGATGACGGCGACGAAGACGACGACANCTCGACGGCGAGGGCCCCGCTAGGAAGAAGCCCAAGAAGATCGTCTTTGCCGACGGCGCCGAGGAGAGGGAGGACAGGATAGCCAGTGTGCTCGAAGACGGAGATGACGGCGACGAAGAAGACGACGACATAAGCCTAGACGGCGAGGACGCCGGCAAGAAGACCGACTCGGAAAAGGCGCGGGCCGAGCAGCGGGAGAGGCTGTTGTTGAAGCTGCAAAGGCGCCTGGCCCAGGCCCGCAAGAGGCTCAAAGTGCTGTCCACGGCCGAGAGCGAGCTGGAGGTGCAGAGGGCCAAGATGTCCAAGACACAAACCTCTTCCAATGGCGTCACCAAGACGGGCAAAAAGTTCAAGGTCCGCGAGAGAAAGCGGTAGAGAGCGAGAAAAGCAAGAAGAGATATTGCAGTCACGACAAGCCGGGGACAATGACAATAGATGTTTGCGTGACCATCGACTACGAGACGTTTGAGATACCCATGGAATATATTCATAAGAATTTACAACCTGATCGTTACCGGCCAAGTATGCTAAGATGACAAGAAATGTTTTTTCGTCGCAGTCGAGCCAAGAGCTCGACGACAAAAGAGAGATATATACGCGAAACTGCCGAAAAAATGTCGCCCGTGGGCGATTATATCCTCATCTACGCCGAGATCCCATCTAGTCCCGAGTTTCATTCCAGCTCCTCCCATCCAGAATTCCAAAATCATTACCTCGTTACCACCCACGACGTTTCATAGCTTTTCACTCGTCAGACATTTGCTCAGCCCCGCCACGATGGCGACGAGAGCCTTGAAGGTAATCGTTAGCACCCATATGAAGCACTTGAAGGCAAAGGTGATGATCTTGATCACCGTCCGCGTGGTGCCCGGCAGCTTGTCCTTGTCCTTGACGTCGAGGTGCTTGCCGAGGCTGCTGGTCTGGCTCTCGAGGTCCAGCTCCAGCTCCTCGAGCTTGCCGCGCCTCTTCTTCTTGGACTTGTTCTTGCCGTCCTTGTTGCTGCCGCCCGTGAGCTTGGAGGCCAGGCTGGTCCGGCTCTCCCGGCCGGAGGACTCGCGCAGGTGCGCCGGCGGGGGCGGGAGCATCATGGGCGGCGGCTCAAACGTCTCCATCCGGTGGTCCTTCTCGTCCAGGTTAGCGACGACGAGGAGCGCCGTGACGGCCACGTCGAGGATGTAGTGCGCCTCGATGCGGCCGGCGATGAGCGTGTCCAGCTCCATCCAGCCCTCGCCGGTGCCGTCGCGGGTCAGCTTGGCCAGGTGCTGCGGCGACTCGATGTGCTCGAGGGTGTACTCGGTCCGACTCCAGGCCTGGTTGCGCTCGACAGTGATGCAGAAGGGCGTCGCCAGGGCCGGGTGCACCAGGAAGTAGTTCTGGCTGTCCTCGTCCCAGACGAGGCGGGCGCACTCCCTCTCGGCCGTCATGACGGCCTGGATGTCGCCGGGCTTGTCCAGGGCCATCTTGGTCGCCGCGCAGGGGTAGAGCAGGGCGACGAGGCCGTCTTCGGGTGGTAACCTCCTCGACTCCTCCTCCAAAGTTGTCGTGATGGCCTCGTGCCATGTCTTTGACTTTTCCGGTTCTCTGAGAGCGGCTAGGATACCCTGCGGTCTGGCATCCGCCATGGGGTCTCGCTCCTTGAAGGTCTTGTTGGGATCATGGCGGCTCAACGTGATGTAAGCCGAGGCAGACGTCGGAACGATTCGCATATGGTAGAATGGCTGCGTCGCAGAGGAGAGGTAATATATAGGCGTATCCTTCTCGGGCTCCAACTTCATACAAAAGTTTCTGCCATCCGACGATGTCGCTTTCCATCCGTTGGCAGCTTTCCAGTAGTCACGCAGATCCTCCGTGGTGCTGACAGGCGGGATGACTGGTGGATCTTGGTGCCGTGGCGGCCATCTCTGGGCCGAGCCAGCACTCAATGGACTCCTGAGAGGACTTCTCACAGGTGGACTCCGACTGTCTGTCCCCGCGGGCACATGCGACTGCCGGCTTATGACTTGCCGCGGTATATGGCTCGGGCTCGTTTGTGTCGGGAAATAGTCCTGGCGGTCAAATGGCAACGAGTGGTCGTACTGAGGGAAGATGGACCGGAAGCCAGCTGGTTCCTGTCTAGCAGACGAGTCTGGTACGTCGTCGAAGGGTCTCTTGGCGATCGAACTCCTGGAGCGAGCACTGTTGCCCCTGACCAGAGTGTTGGCTTCCGAGAACGCGGTGTCGGTCCGGACCGGCACATCGGACAGGACTACAGCATGATGTGTCGTGGCCAGCTCGCTAAACGGGGTGACATCCTGTTGGCTGAACGGGGTTGCATATTGCGACGGGGACCCATCTATCACGAATTGTGAAAGGTCTTCTGGCGTGCGTCTCCCTTGCCGCGGAGGCGTCATATTGAAGGCTTGATCTTCCTGCTCCTGACCTTGAGGCGACGCTGCTCGCGGCCTCGGCGTCGTCTTCCTGGACGGCGGCTTCGAAGTGTTCGTATTAGGAAACAGAGAGAAAGACCCTCCCGAGGGCCCAGCGACTGGAGACATGTCGGCGTCGTGAAATTGTGGTAGCTGTCAGTCCGATATATTTGCTCTTTTCTCGAGCTCCTTGGTATCGTCAACCCAAGATTCCCGTCACTTGTATTATCGACCGCAGGCGAAGATGTCTGGTTTCCAAAAATCGACCCTTTACCCAACCATTATTCTGCAATTCATTCAGCGAGTAATGTAAAACGACACGAGAATCACAGATCCTCAACGCGGGCAACGGAAAGCCAGGAATAGCTTTACCCAGACGACAGAAAAGTCGAGAACAGACCTCGAGTTTTCTTCGAGTGGACTGGGGGCGCGAGCGCAAAGGGAAGTGTAGTATATACATACCGTACATACATTACATACCCACATTCCGCGGAGCCCAAAATATAACCTTACCACTCGCACACACGCAGATTGACGCCGGGGTGCGTGATAATTCTACGTACCACCAACTCCCAGCCCCAGAAATCGACTGTCCTCGCGCGCGCTGAGTGGCCGCTTTCTCTGGCATCTGCATCTGGCGGACACAGATACATGTAGAACAGACAGAGGACAGACCAACCAGGGCGTTCTGCGCGCTCAGCGACGACTCGTGGTTGGTGGGAGGGGGGAGAGGGGTGAAGAGAAAAAAAGAGTCGAGCCAGGGATCCGTACGACGGTCTTGGCTCCTCAACCGCCTGCGACACGCAAAAAAGGCCTGCACGAGGGCGTCCCTCGTTCTGACAGGTCAGCAAGAACGGTGGAAAGAGAGGCTGCCGGGCGTCCCATTGGCCGGCGCGACGAGAATAGCCGTCCTGTGCCTCTCGCCCATTGGGGCGGAGAGTCATGGATGCTGCATTCCTAGCCGTGCCTCTCTCTCTCTCTCTTGTGTTCTGTGTACGAAAAGTACGATGCTGGTAGCTGGAAGTGTGGTGGGAGGAGGGCGCGTAGAAGCGCTGTGACGCTGCCGCTGATTCGGTCGTTTAACCAGGGCCTCGCAGCGGTTGGTCGGCGACTTTGGCGTACCCCTGTCCGTTGGCGACGCTCCCGGCGGCAATCGACATGTCGTGTGTGAAGCCCCTGGAAAGGACCACGGCAGCTCTTCTTTTACAACGTTCTTCTTTAGTTGGGTGTCTTCCTGTCGATCCTCACGACTGAGGTTTAGTCGCAAAAGCTTGTCTTCAGTCTTTGGTCTGGGGATTCAAATACAAGCTTGTGAGCCTCGTGATCAAGAATGGAGAAGGCAATTATGTAAAGTTGCTTGACTTCCAATTCTTCTCCTCGGTAGAGTTACCGATCCCTAGTGGGTACACTATGGAGGGCCCAGGTGCCACGGCTTAGCAGGTACCTAGCTTCAGCTAATTTGCGGAGTATAACCTCCAGTGTCATGATCGTCCACTTTTGTACGACTGAAGAAATCAATGGTCGATGGTTTGACCATGGCCGTGGAATTCTGGTTATCCTGCTCTATTCGTCAAACTTCCAAGATTACTCTCTTGCTTGCATCCAATCTCTTCATTGTTGGAGTTTACATTCCATCCATGTTCTAGTTCCATGTTCTGGAAAAGGCAAACAGTCCCACTCACCTCTTATATCTAAGCGCTGAAGTAAGAGCATGAGCATTTGTGTCAGCAGACGACCCCGGCAAATGACGTTTGATCTAGCGATGCCAAGACTCTCATATCAGTATATTGATTCAAGAACAGCGTCTAATTCTCAAGCCATGTATATTGCGAAGGACTGGAAGATCTCTCTTTAGTAGGTATACATCGTGACTGACGACCTACAGTGTATCAGCAGCCGCCAGCTATTGCAGTCGTATGAAGGAATCATGTCTGGCGGAGTAGACTGACGAAGTAGGCAATCGAGATTCTCGACTGGCTGTTGCAGCGAATTTCGTGGTTGAGCAAAATTATGGATGTGTCCGAACGTGAGTGAGTTGCATGATACGGGTATCAGAGCATCGAATACCAGCTTACTCTATTCTATAAATGGTAGACTGTCATTGCAAGCAATAACTTCCTGAGCCCATTAGTATTTAGTGGTACAGCAATTTGATGTCTTCACAATGAGGACATCAGAACACAAGATGACATGCTATCTCATCACCGGATGAGGCCGAACAAGCTACCATGGACCGATCGAGTTGAGAATCGCGGAAGCCGATCAATTTGAAGCGTGCCACGACATAGTAATCGGACTTGGGTACTGGACTTCCGTTTGTAGTCGAAGAAGAATTAACACAATGATTCCCAGATCGTGCGATGTATCGAATGATTTAACTCCTTGGACAGAGATTACAGATATAGACCAGTGTGCGGCAATTGGTCATTGACTATGCTAAGCCAAGTTCCGCTACGAGAAGATCGGATGTCCGATCTCCACTTTTCTCCGATCGCCGGCGCTCTTGTAGGTAGCATCACGAAAGTCATAGTCTGCTCGGCACATACATATGTCAATCACGACTTGAGGTGCAATAAGACATACATCAATCCAAGCCTGATCCTCAGATATATAATCAATATGGTGCATGCTGTTGTCATTGGGTAAGACCTCTTGGGTTCCTCCGCTGGGGTATGACTATTCGCTAACGACGATTGTAGTGCTGGAGTCGTCGGCCTCAGCGCCGCGGTGCGGTTGCAGGAGGATGGCCACCAGGTCACTATAGTGGCTCGTGACTTTCCAGCTCCGTTCGTGACCATTGATTCCTTATTGCAAATCAACTATACTTCACCATGGGGAGGTGCGCACAATCGCTGGGTGCCGCCTACAAACCCGTACGAGGAGAAGGAGCACCAGATGTCGCTGATCACATTTGGGCGAATGACGCAGCTGCAAAAGACCAACCCAGAGGCTGGTATCACTCCGATGCCTGGTATTGAATATCTCGAAGCGCCAGGTCCGGCCTATACAAGTCTTACCGAGGCCAAGGCAAGCACTCTAGGGCTAGCTGGGTTCCGACTGCTCAAACCAGAAGAATTCCCAGACTCGCAAGTCAAGATGGGATTCACGTACGACACTTGGTGTGTGAATCCTATGGTATATTGCAGTTTCCTGCTCAGGAGAGTCTCGATGCGGGGCGGCAAGGTGTTGAAGCGTGAGCTACGAGACCCGGCCGAGTTGTTCTCGCTGAGAGAGCTCGGCCGTGTTGATGTCGTAGTCAACTGCTCAGGAAACGGCTTTCAAGACGAGAACGTTTTCATTACGCGCGGTGAGTTGAATGCTTGACCCAGACTTTGTGATATCACGAGATAAAAATGCTGAGACAGCAGATGCAGGCCAGACTTGCCTGGTCGCCAACTACTGTCCTGCAACAGTGACGCGGCAAAATGCCGATGGCTCCTGGACTTTCTCAGTGCCCCGAAACTTCGAGGGAGGCACAATCATCGGAGGCACAAAAGAACCCAACAACTGGAACTCTCAGCCGTCCAAGGAAGTGCGGAAGTCGCTCCTCGACAAGTTCGCCGCTACGTACCCTGCCATCCTCGGCAAAGACGGCAGAATGACCGTCATCAAAGATATCGTGGGAAGGCGTCCGACGAGAAAGGGCGGCATGCGCTTGGAGCGGGAGAAGACACAAGATGGGAAGAGCGTCATACACGCCTATGGACTGGGAGGCAGAGGCTACGAGCTGAGCTGGGGCGTTGCCGAAGGAGTCAGCAACTTGCTCAAGGAGCAGCTACAGCCAGCAAAGAGTGTTGCAAAGCTCTAAGCTGGACTGTGTGACATGTTATAGCCATCGCTATCACATCATTGTATCATTGTATCATTGCTTGAGGCGACTTAGAGAAGTTGATTGGAAAAGCCACGATGATATTGAGGCCTACGAATATTGAACGATTTCAATAAGGTCAAGTGCGTCACATGTAGTCCATAGTGCTTTCCCAATGGCAAGGTCCTTCCTTCGGAGAATCAACTTTGTGGACGCTTGTGATGTAAGGAGAGAGACCCAAGGATCGTGCTTTCCTCCTCCTCTTCCCTCATGTCTCCAAACTTATCAAGTCATCCGTCTCGAGACGACGTGGGCTACTCGAACTACACCTTTCACAACACAACTCACTTCATCAACAAGCCACTCTTTGGATTCACTTCACTCCCGAGACCTTTCTGTTTGCCACTACAGATCCAAAACTCTTCACAGCCCTTGTCATTCCGATCAATCAATCAAACCATCTTCGCACAGTCACACGTCAAGATGCAGATGTTCATCAAGGTCGCTTTCGCCCTGCTCAGCTCGGCTGCAGTCTTGGCAAGCCCCTATCTCGAGTTCTGCAGCCTCCTCGACGTACAGACTGTCGGCACTGCCGGTGTTGTCATCCAGGCTTCCTGCGGTGGTCAATGCGAGCAGCTCAACATTGTTCCATGCTTTGCCAACTCCTATGGCACTGTCGTTCCTGCAGGTCTCACGTATGCTGCCCTGCCTCTCCATAACACTTCGACCCTGCTTGATTTGTGTGCTACTTATTTTCCATCTCCAGCAACGGCAACTTCAACGAGACTTGTCGAGATTGCTCTCTTGGCACCGTCAAGAACGACACCGAAAGCTATGGCGTCATGTCGTGTATCTGTTCCAGCGGTGCACCTGACGTCCTTGTCAACACACACTTCCAGACTGGTGAGCACATCCAACCTCAGAAACCTTTCATTGCAAGATATATTCTGACCTCTTCCACAGCTGAGACTATCCGATATGAGACCTCTTTGGGAATGACCTGTCCCTACGGCAACCACTCGGCGATCCGATCTGTGCAGTGCGGAGCCGCCACAATCAAGCATTCATCTGTCTCGGCCAACGCACGTGGCCGAAAGGTTCGTCGATCCATGCGAAGCACACAGCTCTGGAAGCCTTAGATGCGCTTGAACACCAGCCAAGCCACCGGAATACTCGAGTAGTCCACGAAGAGCAACCCCTGCCCAGGTCGGCTTTTTTGGTTCACAGCATTACCGACTTTGGAATCTTATCATGCCTGAGGCAGATTTACTACCGGGGGTCAAGTCGATGAAATTTGGAGTCTATGAGAAGGGAGTATCATGGTAGATTAGAGTGGAACAGATATATGTACGTACCACCTGGAGGCGGCACATTGGCTCACAAGTTTCTGTACCCTTTGAGCATCCATTTTGGCAGTCTGAAGCGTAGGCTAAGCACCAATACACAGACCTTACTACTGTTAATCAAATCAAGATCAAATCACGACATGCTGTCATATGAATATGATGAGACTCGAGCACTCGGACTCCTCGTGGCTAGGATTGTGGATAACATCAGCCACGGCTTGAGGCTAGCTCGGGAGGTGCTTGCGAATAGTTGGCAGTGGTGGACCACTTTGGTTTCATCTACTGACGTCCAAGACGTATGCTATAATTCAGAGAGGCCTTGAAACATGTAGATCGTTGACTGACTGGCATATGGTCAATTCTTGAACCCCGGCATCGAGGTCGTCGCTTCTCATCCTCTAATGTCGACACGACCTGATATAATGGTATAGTCATTTTTTATGGCGCGATAATCAGTGCGGCCCCAGAGACGGACATCTGCGCAAAATATGCAGGTGATATGATGCCCGAGAGCACGAGGGGAATCTGGAGATGGTTAGATTTGCATTGTGGATTCGGGCACGGGCGACGAGGGATCGATCTTGGAAGCCTACCAAGTATTCCGTGCCCAATTCCCCGATCGCTCACCGGGGCGCCTCTCGACCTGCTGGAGCATTGACTGTATCTGTGCTGGTAAACCATACTGGGACTGTGACGACCAGATCAGGAAGTGGAGCAAATCAATCATCACATCTCACTAACCGGGGTATGTTGCGTTTTGATCCCTGCCGAGGAGCTGATATTTGCCGATTACTACCTTGTTTGGTAAGCGTACTGTGAGGAGTGCATGCTATAGCACACAAACGGACAGACGGTAATCCACAACGGCTGCTACTCCATCAGCCAATTTATGGTTTGGTCTTCCGAGCATACGCTTCAAAAACTTCCTAGGGCTCATGTTATCTACGGTCTCGACCTGGGCGACCACCTGGTATCATGCAGGTCCGAGGTACCAGTATGGCGGGGGGCCGAGAAACTCTCTTGTCCTGAGTTCAGAAGGGGGATGGTTATACGAAGTCGAGATCAATGCTCTAGTATTCATCTGGGATTAGTATTGCAGATCACCGCGGTTTGCTTGCCGAGGCTTGGGCCATCCCTTGACTTACAAATGCAAACACAAGATCGGAAACGCGGAAAAGAAAACACCAACGGTTTGCGATCCGATATAATACAGAATCTGTCAACTCGTATGTCATTGAAAGAATCATCCGGTTTCTTTTCCACTTGCCGACATTTACCTCGTGGGCTTGTCAGAGCGTTGAAGATTACAGACAATTGGTCAATAGGAAGTGCAGCCGGCCTGCGTTCCCGGTTTTTAGTCCTTGCATATTCAATTGTTGTATTGCAGGAGACAGGGACATGGGTACTTGTCGTCTTTCATCTTCTTGCTCGCTCTGATTGCTTTTATCTTGTCCCCCTCGGGAGTCCCCTCCATCTCTCACAGCCCGTTTGGATCGTTGCCATACAGCTGGGATCGAGGCCCAATCAAGGAAGGGGTCAATGATTAGGGCTCGCGTGGTGGACCGCATCTACAAAGATCTGGGATCTCCCAGCACCCATCTCGCGAGCCGGAACCGAGAAGATCTTCTGGACTAGACGACCTGGGAGACATCATTCGTTCATCACCATGGCTTGGGGGAAAAGAGAAGATTATGGCCCTCTCGCGGTCTACACTACATGGACCATGTTTGTCGCCCTCACTGGTATGTATACTTGAATATTCTGCCTGGATAGAATCTGTACTGACTTATCCCCCTCTGTAAAGTATTAATAGCACTTCGAATCTACTGTCGCTTGGCCTACGGGTCCAAAGGTATCATACGAGGCGTAGGTCTCGATGATATAATTACAATCGTTTGCTGGGTTCTCTTTCTCATTACTTGCGCGCTCATCACCGTCGACGTGAGCTATGGCTCGGGAAAACACGAGTCGGTGCTGTCGGAAGAGGAGATCATCGAGGCGGCCCATTGGAACGTCATCACCAACGCGGTGGCCATATGGGTCTTCTCGTTGCCCAAGTTCGCCATAGTAGCACTGCTTAGGCGTATCCTGACATACGGCAAAAAGACGGCCATCATGTTCTGGGGGCTCGCCATCACGTCGCAGGCCCTCATCCTGGCGGTCTCTATCTGGTGGTTCCGGCAGTGCACCCCCGTCGCGTACGGCTGGGACAAGAGCATCGCTGGCGGCTCCTGTGCCGATGTCAGCGTCTTGACCAATCTCGGATATTTCACGTCGGCGTACTCGGCCTTTCTTGACACGTTCTTTGCCCTCTATCCGATCCCTCTCATCATGCGCTTGAACCTGGGCCTCAAGAACCGAATCACCATATCGTTTGCCATGAGTCTCAGTGCCTTGGCCTCCGCGGTATCGATCTATAAGCTGGCCATATTTGGTGAGATCTTCGCCATGCTTCCGACGGATCCAACTTGTAAGTTCTTTGCTTTTGAGCAGAAGCCAGGACTCGTTTCTAATGTTGATATTAGACCCAAGCGCCTACCTCGACATTCTCGGCATGTCGGAGGGATTCATCCTCCTGGCTTCCGCATCGCTCCCGACCCTGGGCCCTCTCGTCCGCGCCATCCGCGGCAAGACGGTCAACGGGTCTCACGGCTTCGACCGGGACTACTACTCCAAGGGCACGCGCGAGGCGTCGTCGGCGCGGCGCAACTCGTGGTCGCGGCAGGTCAGCAACAACCACAACAACAATAAACAGTTTGACGACGACATCGAGGCGATGCCGGCGCAGGTGGAGATGAGCAGCAGCCGCTACGAGGTCGACGAGATCCCGCTGGTCGAGGGCGGCGGCAAGAAGACGAACAGCAAGAAGAAGTCGCTGAGGCTGGAGCCCATCGTCATACATAAGAACACCGAGATCGAGGTGCATTCGGAGCCGAGGACGCCGGATTCGAGGCCCGGGACGAGGCAGGATATTTATGCGAGGCGTTGAAAATGACTGTTTTATGTATACCCTCTTTAGTTCTGTTCTATATGTATGATATAATTTTACTTGCATCGCTGCAAAATTCCATGTTTATTTGCCATATGTAGGACTTTCCTGAGGAACTCGGGACCTTGACATTCTGACCATAGGTTCATCGTTGTCGCCATCGCGTCCTTGAGCGGTGAAATCAGCTGTCCCAAACACATAGACTGTTACCGACACTGGACTTCACTGAAGAATATATATACCTGCATCAGGCATTTGCTGTTCATATAGTCTCGTCATTAGTACATAGGAAGTCAGAACGTTGAACTGTTTATTATTTACCTTGGTAGCTAATATTCATTAGAGAATGCTTTTGCTCCTTGTATCGGCAATCGCACTGGCGTACAGAGTAAGGTTGACAGCTTTTGTCCGAAAGTGCAAACGTGCTTAAGCGAGTGCCTGCGTGTCTACCTATCGGTTCATCGTTGCTTCCTATAGGCGCTACATTGCCGCACAGCCCACCATGGGGGCGAGACCTGTTTGCGAAATTCAATAGTGATGTGTTGGGCAAAACTTCGTCCCCTCGTCTTGATCGGGCGTAGGAGGGCACTGCAACCCCACTCTCAGCCTCACAAACCTCGTTGACTCTTGAAGCATTGGACTCACCAACATTTCGCCATCCAGAATGACCACGACATCTGGTCACGCGATGAAATAATGCTTAATCCAATCTCTGATACCGGCTTGTCCGTTGTGTACGCTCCGGCCGAAGGTAATCCGATTGTCGAGTAAGTCTCATCCAGTAATGAGATAGTCTGTTTCGAGATATATGAGTGCCCATTCTTACGTTATCAGCATTGTGATTGTCCATGGGCTGCAAGGCCATCCATACAAGACATGGGCCAGTGACAAGATCCCTAAAGTGGCTTCTGCCAATCAGTCATTCTCGGATGTATCGAGAAATTCGAAAAGGGGGAGCTCTATTGTCCGTCGCATGGTCTCGAAAGTCTCAACACATTCTTCAGCAAAGCTCGATACAAATTATTCGCAAACAAAGTCGAGTTGCGTCGACTCGCCGACCGAAAATGGTGAGAACAGACCTGTGCCTGTCTTCTGGCCAGCAGACCTGGCCCCCAACGAGTGCCCAAAAGCACGCATTCTCGTGTACGGTTACGACACCAAAGTATCGAAGTACATGACTGGCCCAACAAACAAGAACACTGTTTTGTCACATGGGAAGGATCTTGTCTACGCAGTTTGCAGAGAGAGAGCACAAGATAGGCCACTGGTATTTATGGCACATAGTCTTGGCGGAATCGTCGTCAAAGAGGTACTGTGGAGCCTGACTGCTACGATTTCTCTGTGGCTTATCATATACATAGGCACTTGCGGCATCTTCAATGTCTGCAGATGTTGATGTCAAAAATGTCGTCGAGTCAACTGCAGCAGTCATTTTCTTGGGTACCCCCCACCGAGGCAGCCCTGGTCTCGCGTCCCTTGGCGATTGTGCCAGATCAGTCTTGAGTTTATTCCGCGTGGAAACAACGTCTGCCATCCTCGACACGCTAGGATTGAAGACAACTGATCTTGAGCGTGCCCAAGAATCTTTCTCCGGACTTTGGCAGAAGTACGACTTTCGAGTCAAGACCTTCCAAGAAGGTCTCGGCTTGTCTGGAATCCATCTCGGTGTGCTTGGTGACAAGGTCGTTCCAGATTACTCTTCGCTGCTGGGTGACCACCGGGAGAGAGCCGAATCTCTCCAAGCTAATCATATGGAAATGTGCCGGTTTGCTGGTGCTGACGATCCAAACTACAGCAAAGTTGCCGGTGAACTACGTTCAATTTACCGCTCCTTGCAAGGCCTAAATAGGCTTGAGATCCAACAAAACGGGCTGGTACTGCGTCAGTCCCGGATATCACAGCCCACGTCCCTAGCGGGAGACAGACATGAAGATGCCACCCGCAATACCGCTCAACCTCGCCTCGAGCAACTCAAGTTTTCTAGAATGAACTCACGATACATGACTGTACCGAGACCGGCAGATGGTACGTGCTCCTGGATTTTTGAGCTCGAGAGGTATCGAAACTGGTTTCACAGTCGGAACCTAGATTCGCACAGCGGATTTCTTTTGCTCGAAGGGAAGCCTGGAGCAGGCAAGTCGGTTTTGACGAAGGAAGTCTTTAGTCTCGTGTCGTTGGGCCAGGCTGAGCTTGACTACTCGACTTCAGCGTTCTTTTTCAATGCCCAGGGACAGTATTTGGAACGATCTATGGCCGGAATGTTCAGGTCCTTGTTGTACCAAGTTCTGGCCAAGCATCCAAGTCAACTCGATTACTTCAATCGCCAATGGGAAGACATGGGCTTTTCAATGAAAGCAGACGACCTGAAGACATTACTTGCATCTATGCTTGTCAAGCTATCATCGAAGAGAATGTTCATCTTCATCGACGCTCTCGATGAATGCCTCTATCCAAGAGAAGCAGCATATTTCTGGCGCGAGGTCACTGAAAGAGCGTGCGCATCGGGGGCCAAACTCAACGTTCTCATTTCTGTAAGGCACTTTCCGCATATCAGCCTCTCCAACGGCCCCAAGATCATTGTCGAGGATCACACCAGTAACGACATCAAGACCTATATACAACAGAAGATCAACCTTGTAGATGACCCAGAGCAAGGTATGTCGAATCTGATGAGAGATTTGTACCTCAAATCTAATGGTGTATTTCTCTGGACCGTGTTGGTATTGGACAAGATGCTGCAGGACTGGGATGAAGGAGTAGGAGTCTCTGCTCTAGCGAAGCGTATGGATGCGTTACCGTCTGGCCTTGAGACTTTATTCTCCCAGATAATGTCGGGTATCCCGCCTGAAGCAAGGCAACTGTCCCTCCGGCTTTTCCAATGGGCCACATTTACGGTCAAACCGCTGCGGCTCCATGAATGGCGCCACGTCTTGGCATTCATCAGACAACCGAATTTGGTATCTTTGCGCGAATGGCGCGAATCGGATTACTTCATCGAGACCGATGGTCAGCTCGAAAGACAAATTAGAAGCTTGTCAAGAGGGCTCCTTCAGGTAAGGAATGAACCAGCCGTCCAGGATATTAGTTCAGAAGCAACATCAATCCAGGCTGGAGCTGGATCTCTGGACATTTCAAGTGGAGAAACCCGAGTAATCGAGTTCATCCATCAGTCTGCTCGGGAATACTTCCTCCAAGGCCACGGCTTCTCCATTTACGGCTTCCCCATCCCCGAACTACAATTTGGTGGAACCAATCCGAGAGGAGAAGCTCATCTTTCTATAATGATGACGTGCTTAGACTATCTGAACATTGCTGAGCTCGATGATTTGGTGAAGGCACGGGACCAACTGCTTCATGGGCAAAATATGTGGAAACGACGACGAGTGGATATAGGAGCGTGCATACCTTGTCGCGCAAGAAGAGTCAGGGTGAGTCCAGCTATCCAGGCACCTTCCAACGTAATCATTGTCTAACCCTCAACTCAGTGTCCAGGGGGAGACCCGTGTGCGAACTGCGTCTATATAAATCACTTGTGTACTTGGAAAGCTGAGAGCTATTCAACCGGCTCACCAGACCACAGCGATGCTGGAAAAGTCGCTGAGGCACCAAAACAAGAGTCTTTTCTGATCAATACAGGAAGAAGCCCTCCAGAAGCCCAGGAGGCAGACCGTAATCATGAACCAGAATTCCTCGGTCCAAAGTCATTCTCACCACCAGGACAGGCACGAGAGGCGGTTCTGGATCCTTTCGACGAGTCATCTACAATCACTTCTGGAGTTGATGTCGCTGAGTGGATAATCACAAATCAGTTGTTACTGAGAGAAGACACCTCGAGCGACGGGGCTAGTGACTCGGTAACACGTTCTTCTACCAGTGCTCAGACCCAAGTCTTGCAGGATTACCCTGCACTGCTCTCATATGCTACCCACGAATTTTTCTCGCATGCTATGATGGCTCAGTACGAGAATGCATCGCCAAAGCAGATCATTCATCGACTTAGACATGAGAAATTGTGGGATCGCTGGTGGTTACTCAGTGAAGCAGCAAGTCCAGAACGCAGCCTCAAGTCTTTCGCCATCAGAAAAGGCCTCCGTTCTTGGTGCCCGTGGTTACCAGACTTTCGCGCACAAGTCGAAGAGGTTACTGCAGGATACAAACGTAAAAGATCCGGGAGTAGCAGTGTTGCAAGCTTTGGTTCCGCTAGCAGTCATGATGGTTGATGAGTACACGTAGGTAAGGGGCGTTCTACACTTTGCTCTCTAGGTAGCACAATTGCTCTTGACACACTCCGCGAGTTACACTGCTATTTGAAACTTGACCACTTAATATCATGTACACAAATGGCCTTCCTGTAGTACATGTGAAAAACGAACCAATATCACTTGGAGTATCCCAAGGCTGTGCCTGGATGTGCCGTTGCACCTCTACATGCAGTCTCGTGCTATCAAGGAAGCACCACGGACAGGTGATGTAGGAGGCACAGCTCCCTCGGAATTTGGCCGTACAACATCAAGTGGAAAATAGTCTGGCAGAAGTCGCATACGTACAAACAGATGAGAAAAATCTTTATGGTACAACTAAGTGCGGTATCTGATACACTCTATGGACCGTGTGGTTTTCCGCTCCTCCCAGACGCAAGCCAAAAATCTATTAGACATCCACCACCTTAAAAGTTCCGGCTCATGTCGTTTCTAATTCTTTGGTAGTCGAGAAGACCCTCGATGCTTCCGACGGCGCTGATGGCAACGTCCTGGTCCCACAGCTTCTTGTTGGCAAACTCCATAACGTCCTTCTCGGTGATGCGGTCAATGGTGCGCTCAATCTCGGCAGGGTTCATGCGGCGGCCAGTGGTAATGAGCTGGCGGCCAATGTCCTCGGCGACGGCGGATGTGCTGTCGAGGGACAGAAGTATCGAAGCCTTGAGCTGAGCCTTGGCGCGCTCGACCTCGGATTCCGTTACGCTCTGAGAAAGACGAGACCACTCGCGGAGGGTGAAGTGGACAAGGTCGTCGAGGCTGGTCAGCTTGTCGGAGACGAGGTAGATACCCCAGAGACTACAAAGGTTAGCAGTTTGTCCATATCACTCTCGAGATTTGAATATATCATACCCGGTATCGCTGTAGCTGGTGGAAAAGCTCATGAAGCTGCTGGCGAGGTCGTTCTGGTGAACGAAGCCGCTGAGCTTGCTGCCCTGGTGGGGAGCGCTGCCCATGGCCTTGTCGTAGTTGCCAACAATGGCCTGAGTGACCAGAGCAGTGAAGTAGTCGTCATCGTTCCAGCTGACACCCTCGACGGCAATGGCGATGTGGGCGGCGGGGATGGTGTCGTCACGGACACGCAGGTCAGAACCAATGAAAGCGGGCTTCCTCTTGGACAGGAGGTATGCAGAGTTCTGGGGCGAGGTCATGGGGAGACCGGAGAAGTGCTTCTCGGCAAGGTCAACGAGCTGCTCGTGGGGGATGCCACCGGCACCGACAAGGACCATGCGGTCAGCAGTGTAGTTGGTCTTGATGTAGTTGGTCAGCTCAGTGCGGGTGATGTCGCGGATGTTCTCCTTGGGACCGAGGATGGTGCGGCCCAGGGGCTGGTGCTGGTAGGCGGTGGCGTGGAGGTGGTCGAAGACGACCTCGTCGAGCTGCTTCTCAACCTCCTCGGACTCGCGCAGGATGACATCGCGTTCCCGCTCAATGGCCGAGGGCTCGAGCTTGGAGTTCTGGAGGATATCGGCAAGGATGTCGACGGATTGCGGGACATCGGCGTTGAATGCCCTGGAAAAGTAGACAGTGTTCTCGCGCTGCGTCTGAGTTAGTGATGGAACAATATCGCGGCCGGGGGATGGCGGTTCGATTTATCACGCACCGAGGTGTATGCGTTCAGGTGTCCACCCATGTTCTCAATCTCGAGCTCCAATTGCTGCTGCGTCCTCTTGGCCGTGCCCTGTTGAATCGGTCAGTCTGAATGCTCGGTGTCTCCGGAACGTCGCTGCGGTCTGTACCTTGAAGGCAAGGTGCTCTAGGAAGTGTGCAGTGCCGTTGGTCTCGTTGGTCTCGGATCGCGAACCGGAGTCGATCCATACTCCAACGGTGGAGGTCTGGGCCCATGGCGAGTATTCGGTAGCGATCTAGAGGTCAAGAAGGTCAGATACAGTGGTTATTGGAGGCGGGCGAGGCCAATTGGTCGGGACGGCGGGCTCACGGTCAGGCCATTCTTCAATGTTGTGGTCTGGGTCTTTGCGCCGGCAGGCGACGAGACGGGGGTAGCGAAGCCTCGCTTCAGGGAGCTCAGGGCAGGGGCAGCAGTTCTGCTGCGGATGCCCTGGGCGAGGTTCAGAGCGAGTCTCCTGGAGGCCATCGCGACGGGGGGTGGGATGGGCGGTGGATAGGTCGAGAGATGAGTGGTTTGATGGGAGGTTCGTCACGATCTCGGCTTTTTTGGCTCTCAGCACGGCAGCAGAAAGCTTGCAGGCGAATTGGTGTCAGTGCACTGATCAAATTTGTGATGGCCTAAGAAACGAGGCAGATACCGCAATAAGCTGGACTTGCCGCAAGCCAATTGGCCCGAAGAATTTCTGCTCGGATGACGCCGGGTCTGGAATTGGTTGGGTCTCTTACAGATGTGGCTGGATGATCTGTGGCTGATGCACTTTGTCGATACGCGCTAAAGATAGATGGGTGCGGGTCGGCGGAAGTCAAGAAAACATGCCGATCCAAGAGAAGAGACCCGACGCGAGACAGAGAAACAGAAAGACACAAGCTCGAACCACAATTCTTCCTGCACCCAAACGTCATCCAAAATATCCATCATGATTGGTGGTGAAACAGCTGTAAGTGCAGCTCGGGAAAGTGGTGTAACTGCCCCCCCCCCCCCGATTCGAGGAGGGTACTGACAACTGTATGTGTTGCAATAAGCTCAATTCAGCAGCCGGGTTGCATCCCCAGGTACTGCACCACTTTTGGGCATGTCTAACCTATACATGTGTTTGGACTATACAGAGGATGCCCCTTGATCAGACTTGAATCAAATCAGTTTACTTCTTCCTTTCCATCTACCTACTTTCCATTGCACGTGATCGACCCCATTGTTTAGAACAATGAGTGACGAGGAATACGATTTCGAGAAGGAATTCCAGGCGGTCTTCATCCCGAAGCAGAAACCCCCACCTGAACCCATCGTCACTGGCGAGATGGGCGCAACCGTCTCGAGCTATCCACCCCTTGGGCAGGTAACCCAGCTCAAAAAAGGAGACGTCAAATTCCTTGTCCTCATAGACGTCGACGAGGCCGATGTCAACGAGCCCTGGGAAGTTGCTATCTGGCATAATGCCGGAACAGGCGACTGGACCGAGACCGGCCTCTCTCGTGTCAGCGATGGAGTGACACCGACATCGTTGCAGAGCAGTCAACCCAAGAGCACCCGACTGTGCTTCAGCTCACCACTTTCCATATCAACCACACTCTATTTCACGATCAAGTTCCGCAACTCTGCAGAGAAGGAATGGAGGTGGGTGAAAGACGAGCAGAGCATTGGTGACGGGACCATTATCATCAACCCGGAGGCTTCAGCTGCTGGAGCTCCGACCGACTTCTCCAGCGTCATCGAGGACTTCAATCCAGACTTGAAGGTCAAAACTCTTGTGAGCCAGTGTCCGGGGACTGAGCTCTGGTCCATCGAGGCGCCCATTGCCGCTGCAGATGGCGAGACTTCAGCATATGCCGACTTCAGAATAGGTGTGCCTTGGGGAGGATTCCTGAGGTGAGTCGACTCAGCCCATACAACTATAACTCCAAGAAACTGAGTAAGCCTAGCTGGTTTTCCCTCGTGCGCATCTGGACTCCCTGGCTGGCTCCTCGGCATGGCAAGGCAGAGTTCAGTCTAGATAAAGATGCCATCATGGTTGCCTTCCTCAGTCCTACTGGACGACATCTGGTCCTGCTGGCCGTGAGTGGCATCAATGACATCAATGCCGTGATCCAGCATTCCGATTCTGGACAGCCTCTTCTTCACGTAAGTATTCTCCTGCCAAGGAGCCATACTGTGCTGACAACTCCAAGCTTCGGAATGATGGCGACAACGCGACTTCGGGCTCGGTCTTGGCGGCTACTGGCAACAATTTCGAAAGTGCTCTCGCCGCTGTAATGTACCAATCCAGGAATGTGGTGCAAGCAGCCAAGATAGCCAACCACGAGCTGGATGCCGAGCTTCAAGCCCTTCGAGATGGCGTCAAACCAGAATGGATGGAAAACTGGTATGATGGATTGGGCTACTGTAAGTCATGAGTAACGGTTTCCTGGCATTACCACCCGCTAATCGTACTGAAGGCACATGGAATGCCCTTGGCCAAGACTTGACAGACGAAAAGGTGTTCAATGCAGTGGATACACTAGCAGAAAACAATATCAATGTCACAAGTCTCATCATTGACGACAACTGGCAGGACATCGATTACACACACGAGAGTCAGTTTCAGCGTGGGTGGAAAAGCTTTGAAGCGGATCCCAAGAGTTTCCCCAAAGGCTTGAAGGAGACGGTCACCCAGATCCGCTCGAAGCATCCAAACATCCAGCACATTGCTGTGTGGCACGCACTACTTGGCTACTGGGGTGGCATCACCGCTGGTAGCAAGCTGGACGAAACGTACAAGACTGTTCTGGTTGACAGAGAAGACGCCAAGAGGCGCAACCTGCCATTGGGCGGTCCCATGACCGTGGTTGCTAAAGAGGATGTGGCCAAGTTCTACGATGACTTCTATCGCTTTCTGGCGGACTGTGGTATCGACGGTGTCAAAACGGACGCTCAGTTCATGATCGACACCATAGAATCGGCAAAGCATCGCCGTGAGCTGACCAACACCTACCTAGATGCTTGGATGATTTCGTCGCTGCGATACTTCAGTATCAAAGCAATTTCCTGCATGTCGCAGACGCCGCATATACTCTTCTACTCGCAGCTACCGCGCAACAGACCTGCTGTACTAGTGCGAAACTCGGACGATTTCTTCCCAGCGATCCCCAAGTCGCACCCATGGCACATCTGGGCCAATGCCCACAATAGCTTGCTCACGCAGCATCTCAACATACTTCCCGACTGGGATATGTTCCAGACAATCCACGACTACTCGGGCTTCCATGCCGCTGCTCGCTGCGTCAGTGGTGGCCCCATTTACATCACGGACACACCCGGTCAACACAATCTCGATCTCATCAACCAGATGACAGGTCCTACTCCACGCGGGAAGACCGTGATTTTCCGTCCAAGTGTTCTCGGTCGTGCTCTCGATCAGTACGTTGGCTATGACGATGACACAATCCTCAAGGTCGGCTGTTATCATGGCCGAGCTGTTACTGGTACGCCTATATTGGGTGTATTCAACATCTCAGCACGCCCATTGACCGAAATCATTCCATTGTCGCGTTTCTTCGGAGTCATTTCCTCCGTCAACTATGTCGTGCGCGCACACAGCAGTGGAAAAGTCTCGCCCGTAATCAAACCGGATTCAGTTCGGGCACTCCTCCCCGTTTCACTCGAAGTCAGAGGCTACGACATCCTCTCTGCGTTCCCACTCACACAGTTCGACAGCGAAAGCCTTGGAAGTGTCAATACTGCGAACCTTGGACTTGTTGGTAAAATGACAGGTGCCGCTGCCATTACCACGAGCGAGTACGAATGGTTGCCAGATGGCCGGGTGTTCCTCGACACGAGACTCAAAGCGCTCGGAGTTCTGGGTAAGTCGCTTCGGAAAGATGCAATACGAAGGGTGGAAAGATGCTCGAAAACAACATGCTAATCATATCACAGGCGTCTACATTTCGGTGCTTCCCCAGTTGACCATAGATGGCGACTTCATGGTTACCATTCAAGGCCAAGCTATCCCACCTCATACGGTCTCAGTAGACGAGTCAGATCCGCGTGTTTTCCTGATTGATGTAGAGGCCGCATGGAAGGAGTTGGGCCTCAAGGCAGGATGGAGCAACGAGGTCGAAGTCAAGGTATACTTTGCTATTGATCACTGAGAATATCGTCAATCTGGTCCTGTAAAACTCAGCAGATAATCTATGCTAAGTATGTGAAATAAAAAGTCATGACGAATTCTGTCCATGTCGGGGGCTATAATTCGAAGCACTGGCCTATTCCGTTGAAGTTGTATAACCCGTATTACAAATCGCATCGATGATTAGGGTTTAGCGGCCACTTAAACCCTCTACCCCGCTGCTCAAAGTATTGATAACTCAAACAAGTCTCGACACTCGTATTGTCTTGACATATTATCTTCCTCTTAATATCGTAAATCGTGCTATTGTTAAGTAAATTGTAGCAATGGCCCCAAGAATCTTCTTGTAAGCGTACAACTACTGTCTTCTTTCCTGGCGAGATGGCTAACGCCTTATAGGACCGGCGTGACAGGTAGTTCAATCACATTGAAGCCATGAAAGATAAGTAGTCAGCTGAGATCGGTATAGGTTTTGTGGGAGGCGAGGCCTTCTACCAGCTATACTCGAAACATCCTGATATCGAGTATACCCTCTTACTGCGCAACGAGGAAAGAGGAAAGTTATTCCTGGACAAGTATCCTGCCAAGGATAATATCCATTTGGTATACGGCAGCTTGGACTCGGAGGACGTGATTGAGAAGGCAGCGGCAAATGCAGACGTCGTCGTCCGTAAGCATTACATTATTCTCATGCTTGCTTACCCGAAATTGGCATTGATCATTCGACAGACACGGCGGAATCTGCAGATGATGAGCCCTCTGCCCGAGCCATTACCAAAGGCCTGAGCAGTAGTCACACGGCGGAAAAGCCCGGATACTGGATTCACGTATCGGGCACGATGCTCATCGCTGGCCTGGACAAATCGGAAGACGAGCGTTTCCGTAGGGACACGCTGCACGACATTGACGACATCGTCCTGATCACGGACGAGCTCCCGGACGAGTGCCCGCACCGCCCGATCGATAAGATGGTCCTCGCCGCCAACGGGACCTCGTCGGGAGCCGTTAGGACCCTCATCATCTGCCCGCCCACCATCTACGGCCAGGGACGTGGCCCAGTAAACCAGGGCAGCATGCAGGTACCTGGGATGACGCGGTCCACGCTGACAAACGGCTACGCGCCCATCCTGCCGCCGGGCACCGTGGAGTGGGACCACGTGCACGTCAGCGACCTGGGGGCGGCGCTGGTGCTGGCCGCCGAGGCGGCGCTGGACCCGGCCAAGAACGGTAATCCGGAGGTGTTCGGGCCGCACGCGTACTACTTCCTCGAGAGCGGGGCGCACGTCTGGTCCGACATTGCGCGGTTCATCGCGGCCGAGGCCGAGAAGAAGGGGCTCCTGAAGGACGAGACCAGGCCGCACGTCCGCGAGGTGACGGACAAGGAGGTCGGCTGCCCCAGCTGGGCGCTGCACTCGCACGGCGTCGCTGCCCGGGCGAGGAAGTATCTCGGTTGGGAGCCCAAGGGCAAGAGTTTGCGAGAGACTATCCCAGAGACGCTGGATATCGAGGCTGCCAAGTTGAAGAAATAAGTGGTCTTCTGAACCATAGATCAGAAGTTTGTAAGGCCTCTAGCCGAACAGCTGTGGCGACTCATGATAGCGGGACAACCCATGAGTGATATATTCGTGAATGTAGTTCTCGAATTTTCACTATCTGTACCTTCATACACCTGTTGTAAACATGCAAAGGTGAACACTGAATGTCCAAACCTCCTATCCGCCTCCGGGATTGAGCACGGGTAGCTTTTCTGGATCCAAGGACCCCAATGCACCCTGAAAATCACATGGCTTTCAGACCGTATATGCAACATGAGGTCAGGGGCCGACTCCAGTTGAGTATGTTGGTTTGAGTTGATGCGTCTCCCATTCACTGACTGCGCACCTGCTGATCTGATCGGTGTTTTAGCCTGCAGCGGCCGAGTGGGGGGGCCCTTGTCGGGTGACTCTCAGAAGGGTCCCCGCTCGCCTTACTGGATGAATACCCCGGCCCTGGAGCCGCCAGAGAAAAGCTCGGGCAAACGTTTTGGCGGTAAAAGGCCATAAGTCGGAACTGCGGCGCCACAAGGCCCAGACAAGACCTGCTGGGTTCGGCTGGCGCCAAAGAGCCTCTCTGCAAACCTTGGAAACCAAGACCCGTGCAACGGCCCATCACATGAGGCTCTTCTCTTGAAGCCCTCATCAACCTCCCTTCCAACCTCACGAACCCCTCTCTCCTCACAAACCCCTTCTGCGCACCACGGGCAGTCGACATGTTGCCCTCATCTGTGCGCCGGGTCGTGGTCGCGACGCCGCCGGCCTCGATCCTGTCCAACCTTGCGCCCACGGCCGCCCGCGCGACTGCCGCCTCGGCCATCTCCCTGCCATACAGCCCCGGAAACCAGCAAAGGCGGCGGTACTCGTCTTCGAAACCGTCAAGTCCGAATGACTCTCCCAAGGGACTGCCGACCGGCCAGATGACGGCCTCGCCCGCCCAGTCCAAGTCCACCGAGAAGCGCAAGCGCAAGGCCAAGGACAACTCTGCGGCTGGCGTCGAGAAGCTGCCCAGCGTTCCCAGCACTCACCATGTGCCGCAGGACAGTACGTTGTTCCGCAATCCAGCTGCTTCTTTCCTGCGAACAGTATGCTAACATTCCTCTCCTATTCTAGCCGTCGCATTGTCTTCCTTCTTCTCCCTGCACCGGCCCATGTCCGTGACCCACGGCTTCCCCAAGGCCGTCAGCGACGAGAGCTTTGCCCAGATCTTTGCTCCCCGGAGCAAGAGCAGCAAGTACAACGATGTCATGTCGACGCTGTCCAGGACGGTAGACGACCTTGAGCAGCCCATGCACGGCCTCTCCATCGCCAACGACGCCGCCGAGCACTCCCACGATAATATGCACAAGATCGAGGTCAGGCAATCGGACGGCTCCGAAGGCAGCGTCCAGATCCAGCTCAACGCCATGTCGGGACAGTACTTGCCGTTCCGCCCTCCTCCTCTGCCCCAGCCCGTATCGAACGCGGCTGCCGAGGCCGGAGCCCAAGAGGCTGTGGACGCTCAGCCCCAGACTCGCGTCTACAAGGCCATCTTCACCCTGGAGGAGACCACCGAGCCCAACGGCGAGGTCAGGATAATGGCCCACAGCCCGACGCTGGTCGAGGAGAACACCACACCACGCTCCTTCCTCGAGCGCATGGCCCTGCGCCAGCTGCGCCGGGAAGAGGGCCGCGGCCGAGCTAACGACATGTACGCCATCAGCGTGAAGAGGCAAAGGAAGCTCAAGATGAAGAAGAAGAAGTACAAGAAGTTGATGAAGCGCACTCGTACCGAGCGCCGCAAGCTGGACAGAGTTTAAGGGAGTCAACCACCCCTGTGTATCATCAGAAGAGGCGGGCAGACACGTCTACCATCGCCGCCCAAATACTAGCATTTTGATTGGACCATAATACGGTGTACGGAGGGACGAAGGGTTTTCTCTATCTTTTGTTTTTCTCCTTCTTTCCCACCCGGAGATCATGGCATGCGCACTGGTTTCTATTTGAGAATTGCCTATAGACTCGACGTACTTTCCAATCTACCTGCATTTGAAATCCATGCACCATGTCTGTCTGTGCATCATCTTCGGCATCATGTCTTATTCCAGATCAGCCAGAGATCTCACCGGCTGGTCGACCATCAGTCCGATCAAAGATAGTGCGACTTCGGCGGCGGACAGCACTGTTGTTTCGCCGGGGTTGTCATATACAGGAGCGACCTCGACCACATCTCCGCCGATGATGTTGATCCCGCTTAGTCCGTCCAAGATGGTAAGCAACTCTCTCGAGGTCCAGCCTCCAGGCTCGGCGGTGCCAGTGGCTGGGGGGAAAGAAGGTTAGCACATATACGACAGCGTCAAGATTCACTGCCGCTCAAAACTCGGGAATGCTGTGACTCGGCCAGAAAGTAAGAAAAACCTTACCGGGTGCAAACGCGGGATCCAAGACGTCAATGTCCACGCTGACATAGACCTTGGCGTCGCCGACGCGCTCGCGAATCCGCGAGATGACGCCGGCAGTGCCCAGCACGTCCAAGTCCCGGGCCGTGATGGCCTGGAAGCCGCAGCGCAGGTCGTTGCGCATGTCGCCCTTGCGGCGGGCAAGGGGGGCGCGGATGCCCGCGTGGAGGGAGGTGTTGGTTATGAGGCCCTAAAAGAAAATGCGTGTGAGCGAGAGAGAGCTATGACGACCGAATGCCAGAGCAGGCAGAGGAAAGTGTCTGTCCTAGGGGCATGACTGAGGTTGATACTCGGGGGCGTACCTCTTCATGTGCAAGGTGTAAGAAGGTGCCGTGGTTCAAGCCTCTGGAACATTTTGTTCAGTCGATATCTCATGTATCGTCTATATCTTGGCATAACCCACGCATAGTCTGAGATTCCACCGCCTGACATATCATTAGTAACTTGACCTTCACTCGTTATTTGCCTTTCGAGAAACTCACCTAAAACCTTGGGATCCCACGTATCTGTTTCCTCAAACGATCAGCCCACAGTTCAACACCCGCTCATAAGCGTTCCACCTCGCCGAGGGAAACAAGACTCACCAATGTGACTGTCAAAGTGCACAACGGCCACCTTACCCCACCGCTCCTTGACGGAGCGCAGGGCCGAGAGGGTCGTCGTGTGGTCGCCGCCGAGGGTGAGGATCCTCGGCGTCGCCGACGACGTCAGGTGCGCGGCCCGGCGCCCCGAGACCACCCGGTGCGCCTTGTCCAGCTGCTTGAGCGCATACGCGTTGTCCAGCCAGACCAGCGGCGCGTCGCCGCAGTCCGTGATGGTGGCCCATGAGCGGAATGGGTTCTTGCCTGGATGATCAAAGGTTCAGCTGGGGCGGTGGAAACAGTGGTAAGGAGAGCTGTGCGTGGGGGGAATGAGACAGGACTGAAGGGCATGAAGAAAAAGAAGGCGGCGGCATGTATACCTGTATATGCACTATAGCCCATGTCCGGGCTGATCCTCTGGCTTCCGATGCGGATGCCGGTAGGTCCGTAACGAGCTCCGGGACGCGCCGTAACGCCCTATTATACACATTGGTATTTCAGCATTAGAAGTCCCACCCAAAAGGTCATGAATCTTGCACGTACGGTATCGAACGGAGCTCCCAAGATAGCGATGTCATAGGGCTTGTCCTTGGCCTCGTCGTCCGAGATGCAGTTCAGGTACGGCAGATTGGCGTACGTCTTGAGACCGCTGAACTGACTCTCACTGATAATGTCGACATCATCGTGCTGCAGACCGGGCTGCATTGGCCTTTGGAGATATTCGTGCAGAGCCGGACCATTATCGGGCATCTGCCACGCCGACGTCGTCGACGGAAGTAAGCCGAAACCCAGCAGTGCCGGCAGGAGGAGCGGACGATAGAACATGGTCTAGCTCTGTGTTGTTGGTCCCGTGGTATAAATGAAGGTTGAGCTTGGTGATGACGTGAATACCGGCCTTTGACGTCCGATATATCCTAGGATCAGATATACACGGTAAAAACAGTCATTGTGCCATGTCACACGGCGGTTATCTCTATATACTTTGGGTACCTTGCGCAGGGATCATGGTGACTAGCTCAACGTCATGAACTAGCAAGGGTTCGAGTATAGCCGTTCTGGTGGAGCTGGGGATAGTTGAACTTTGGAGGGACATTATACGCGTAGGTTTTATGGCAATGTAATACTTGATCACGGGAACTTTTGAACTTGTCAAGATATCTTGACATGTTTGTTCCCAATGACTGGTTCTAGCTATCAGCTTATGAACCAGGTATGACGCCTGAATCGTCCAACTTCCATCCATCTATTCCCTGTTAATAGTAAACAAACTAACCACTTGTCATTGAGGATAAGAATACAGCCTGGGGATTGAAACGAATGGGTTAAGCCGGCGCTGTAAAAAGCTTTGATTTATTTCTAGACAGTTATTGTAAAGACTGGAAAGATTTCGAGGCATGCAAAAATCACCTAGTCTAAACAGCGAGACGTCCTTATTCGAAGACCCGAACAGAAATTCTATTTTCCTGAATGTCTTCTGTCGATAAAGTCGAGAGACACTTTCTAGATGTGTAACAAAGAGATGATCTTAGCGCAAGGTACGCCAAGACCACGGTACGCATTGTGACCCATCGCGAAACATCGTACAGTGTCTTTGTTCACGTCCAGCTACAACGGCATTGTTATTTTCGGTGTCACTACATACTATAGAGTTGACTTACACTAGAAGAATTTCCATAGTACCTTCGACTTACAATTATTAGCGTATGGTACACAACATATTCAAGTCTTGGAAATCGACCATTGCTGACTTGTACAGGTTCTGTTATCTAGTCAACATATCATATATATAGGTGCACAAGATTGCTACTTGGAAGAGAGGAAAAATATACCCCAGTCACATATTTCTATCACAGATTTCTATCACAGGTCATCAGAGATTTCTATCCAGCTTACAACATCAACCAAAAATGCCTGCACGATTCCCATTGAGATTGCCAGCCACGCCGGGCGGAGACTTGCAGAGCCTTCTACCGCACCCGGACGACTGTCAACTCCTGGAAGCAAACGATCAGCGCCAGATCTGGGCCGTTGGTGACAAGTACACCATCAAGGGCAAGAAGTACCACGATGGCTGCAAGCTCGAGGTCGACAATGTGAGGTTCGTCCAGACGCACACAGATGTGCCTTCCCCGGCCGTCTCGCGCTCGTGGAGAGATGGCGAGCGGTTCTTCACGCTGCAGAGGAGAGTGCCAGGTGAGACCCTCGAAAAGATGCTACCCCAACTGACGGAGCAAGAGCTGGCCGGCATTGGAGAAGATCTGGGCCGGTATTTATTCAAGATACGCAGGATCCAGAATAACAGGATGGAGATGATC
Source organism: Pestalotiopsis sp. DP-2020a (assembly GCA_018115615.1). NCBI lineage: Eukaryota > Fungi > Ascomycota > Sordariomycetes > Amphisphaeriales > Sporocadaceae > Pestalotiopsis > Pestalotiopsis sp. DP-2020a. The sequence continues at coordinate 645,489 of JACVEI010000062.1, read as the reverse complement.
AATGGTACGGGCGTAGTCGACCAGAGATTACTCCCGACCGTCGCTGACAGGTTCTCGGTTGAGACCGACAAGGAACTGGCAGGACTCCTGGCCTACCGGATCCGAGGGAAAATGGACGACAATCTCGTCGAAGAGTTCATGAGCAAAATGCCCACAGCTAAGCCATTCACCTTTAGCCACTCGGATCTCCACGAGGCCAACATCATGGTCAAGGACGGCAAGTTTAGCGGCCTCATCGATTGGGATCTTGCGGGTTACTACCCGGTGTGGTGGGAGTCGGTCAATAGGACGCCTCTGCTCGATCCCTATCTGCCTCCTGCGCTGGCCTGTCCCCAGGCGTTGCGCTGGTTCGACGTCTACCAAGCGGTCCGGGATGCACCGGGAGAGTCGGAGACATTGGCCAAACTGGGAGAATGGCTGTACAAGCGGGAGTAGACTGGGGTGAATGGAAATTGCCAATAAATAGAAATATCATGTAAACACAAATCATAAAACCCACCAATTGATATCATGCTTCGTATGTTCGTGTTATGCATCAAGTACTTTTGTTTCGATTCCCAAAGTCATTTGCCAAATCTGGTATGTATCTGCTGCATTTCGGCCTCCTCCTACTTTCCGGTGTGCTTTGTAATAAACAATAGAAACCGGCTTGCTCTAGTGTTTCAGAGAAAAAGGAGATGAAGACAAGAGAGAAGATTCCAAAGCGAAGATTCCAAAGCCATTTCATACAATAGTGACCTGACCTAGCAGTCTAGAAGCCCAGACCCCAAAGTTCAAACCCCAATGCGGAAGCTCGGCCGCACCGCCCATCAAGACGCTGCCCCACCAAGAAGCTCAAGCTCGAGGTCTCAAGGCTCAAGCTTCCCGAGGGGCAGTGGATGTGCGATTACGACATTGACGGCTGGAGTATGGACCTTCCACTGCCTCTTATTGGGGAGCTTTCCGTAGTATCCCGTCATCGGGGAGCAACTTGCACCCGCGAGACGGTAGACTTGATAAATAAAGGAGAAGCTCGAGACTAGTTGTTCCATGTCTTTGAAGCTCTGCAGAACCCTTCGCACAAGCACATACAGACTACCGATCCGACCAGCTTCGACATTGCTCATCGCAACAAGAGCCAGCTCCCGACAGTTCCATAACACCCACATCACCATGGCCGTCCCTCCCAGGTTCGCCGGGCAGAAGCTCCAGTTCGCAAAGGCGCAGTCGCCCGCCACCAGCGGTGTCGCCGCGACGACGCACACCCTCGAGGTCTACCTCGACTACGTGTGCCCCTTCTCGGCCAAGCTGTTCAACACCCTGTACAACACGGTGGTGCCCCTGATCCGCGAGAGCAACGAGTGGTCGCAGGGCCTCGAGATCGTCTTCCGCCAGCAGATCCAGCCCTGGCACCCGAGCTCGACGCTCGTCCACGAGGCCGCCGTCGCCGTCCTGCAGCTGCAGCCCGAGAAGTTCTGGCAGTTCAGCGACGCCCTCTTCAAGCAGCAGAAGGACTTCTTCGACGTCAGCGTCGTCAACGAGACCCGCAACAACACGTACAAGCGCCTGGCCAAGCTCGCCGCCAGCGTCGGCGTCGACGAGGCCCAGGTCTTTGACCGCCTCCAGATCAGCGACAAGCCTGCCGACGATGGCAGCTTGAACAGCGGAAACAAGGTCACCAACGACTTCAAGGTCCTCGTCAAGATGGCGAGGCTGGTCGGTGTTCATGTCAGCCCGACGGCCATCTTTGACGGCGTAGTCAACAATGAGATCAGCTCCGGATGGGGAAAGCAGGAGTGGGCCGACTGGTTGACCAAGAATGTGGTGTAAGCTATAGCCATATATTCAACCCTCATGTGATACCTAGGTAATGATTAAATAGAGCGGGAACAAACACGTACAATAAACAAGCACCAAAGTTATAAGTCAATTCAAAATTCGCATCGTGACCACTATAGCATTCGAGTATCAAGAGCAAGTAGTCGAATGTCTACATTATAATCCAGAGTGTATATTCTTTCATTGCTATGCAGGCTGTAGTTTAGCGGGCTAGCAGGGGCACAGCACAGACCAGACCAGTGCTAGGTAAACGCGGTGGCTTGGCCATTGAATTCTCTACGCGATCCCAGAGGCCGATGGACCTGCAGCGCTCAATCTATCTGGTCAGATCAATCGCGGTCCACGTTCGCGATGTTGCTTGCCGCAACTCTCAGAAGGTCTCAAGCGACCCCCTTGAGATCTCTGCTCCGCCCATTCCGAGCCCCGTCAATTGTTCCTGGTGTCAGGTTACAGGCATGCGGGAGAAGACTAGCATCGACAGCTAGCAAGGCCGCTCCTAGTGCCAAAGATGCAGCTACTCCGGCCGCCAAGTATAGTCAGTCAACAACAACATGTGATGATACCTCTTCTGGATTTGTATACAAGGCTGAACTTATTTGGCAGAGTATCCCGAGACGTTGCAGCTCTTTCACGCTGGCGTCTCTCGCATCACATTCCTGGCCTGTGTAAAACTGTCTACAATTCTGCTGTCCGCCTTCTTCTTGTTTGTCGTCACACCGGGATACCACGCGAAAGAAGGCTGGAGCGCAACCACAATCCGCAGTGAGTCTGGCCCGTCGACTATGTATACGAAGTTTTGACATTGATGTCCAAAAGCCGCCTTCAGTGGCGCTGTTCCCTTACTTTTCGTGGGCTGGACCACATCGCCGTTTGTGCTCATGATCACCACCCGGCTCCCACCCTTCGCCAGGACATCTGAGGCATATCTCAAGCGATACCTGGCAAACCTCCCGGCCGACACTATTTTTGGTGTGACCACGATGAGCCCCATTGCCAAGCCGAGGACGAGCAAGGTCCTGCTGTCGGAGCTTCGCCAGACGAGCCGGAGGATGGGCATAGTGAACTACGTCAGAGATGCCGCCGCCGAGAATGCCACCCGCAAGTGGTACAACTACCGCGCCGTCGACAAGTTCAGCATCCAGACCAACAAGTCCAAGGGACAGCATTGGTTGTGGGACACTATTGCCAAGCAGATTCCCAAGGGCAAATAATCGTTACGACTCTTTATTGTCTAGAGGACCAAAATCAATACGAGTAAGCTCTATTGCAATGAACGGCCTTTGGTTGAGGAAAACCAACGCAATCATTCATGTGGCCTAGAAATCCGGATGAGAGCGACGGGTCGCAGAAATCGGACTTGGAACTGAGAACACGATATAGACGATTGCCCGTCTTGTTCTATGTATCAACATGTAGTATTATACACGCGTTTGAAAAGGGGAGAGAGATACTAAGACAACACACCTAATCTCAACACCCATGGCCACGGTCTTAGCCCAATCTTGAAAGCGTTTATTACATTATATTAAAACCAATTCACTTGCGAATTATTCTTTAAAAGATCATGGCAACGCCGGTATAAGAAGCCGAGTGCACCGACTCCGAAATCGGAAAAGTGGACCGCTAGTTCAAGCAGCCCGAAAACGCGAAGATCGGGGGGTCTTCTAATTTTCTTCTGATCAGCTCTTTTTCCCTCCGACACGGGGCGACTACATGATGACATGACAAGCTTGCCGGCCGGGATGCATCATGCGTCTCGACAGTTCTTACTCCTCACCCCCTCGATAAGCTGCAAGTTGAGAAGCACCAGCTTCGTTTTCCGACGCACAATGGCTACCCAGGGCGACAGGACATACAACGTGAGTTGAGTTGCACACACAGAAACACCCCACCACCACTGAGCTCTTCCTGCATCCTGCCCCTCCATGACATCGCTTCCCGAAATCAGAAGTACGAGACTGCTCTACGAAGATGCCCATGTCCCGACCGGTGATCTTACTCTGGTGAACCCGCACAGGATGCCATCGACGCCCTCAACTCCCTCCAGACCCCGTACGCCATCATCGAGGCCCGGCGCAAGGCCGGCGTCCGCCCCGATGCCGCCTCCATCGCCGAGATGCGAGTCTACCTGCGGCGCATCGGCCTGACGCCCTCCGACCTCGACCGCCTCAACATCGTGCACGTCGCCGGCACCAAGGGCAAGGGCAGCACCTGCGCCTTTGCCGCCTCCATCCTGCAGCGGTACCAGGCGTCCCGGGGCGTGCCGCGCCGCATCGGCCTCTTCACCAGCCCCCACCTCATCGCCGTGCGCGAGCGCATCCGCATCGACGGCCGTCCCATCGCCGAGGCCCTCTTTGCCAAGTACTTTTTCGAGGTCTGGGATATGCTCGGCCGGGGCGAGGAGCAGGAGCAGGAGAAGAAGACCGAGGGAGAGGAGAGGGGCGGCGTGCCCATGGCCACGCGGCCCATCTACGCCCGGTACCTGACGCTGATGAGCTACCACGCGTTCCTCCAGGAAGGCGTCGACGTGGCCGTGTACGAGACGGGTATCGGCGGCGAGTACGACGCGACCAACATCGTCGAGAAGCCCGTCGCCTCGGGCATCAGCACCCTCGGCATCGACCACGTCTTCGCGCTCGGCGATACGGTCGACAAGATCGCCTGGCACAAGGCCGGCATCATGAAGACGGGCTGCGCCGCCTTCACCATCGAGCAGGTGCCCGAGGCGGCCGAGGTCCTGCTGAAGCGCGCCGGGGAGAAGGGCGTCGACCTCAAGGTGCTCGAGGTCGATCATAGGCTGGAGGGCGTCGACGTCCGCCCGGACGCCCTGTTCCAGAAGAAGAATGCCACTCTGGGCGTAGCGCTGGCCGAGACGGCGCTGAAAAGACTCGACCCCAGCTTCGAGCGCGATCCCAAGCAGCTCCCGCAAGAGTTCAAGGACGGCCTTGAACAGGTGGTCTGGCGCGGCCGGTGCGAGGTCAAGCCCGAGGGGCCCTTGGTCTGGCACGTGGACGGCGCGCACACGGTCGATAGTCTGAAAATGGCTACCAAGTGGTTCGCCGACGAGTGCGCCAGCCGCAAGGGGCCCAAGGCGCTGATCTTCAACCAGCAAGGCCGGACGGAGGCGGTCGACTTCCTGGACGGCATGGTCGCCGCGCTCAAAGCGCATGGGCAGGGCAGGTTCGAGCACGTCGTGTTCTGCTCCAATGTCACGTACGCGGCCACGGGCTACAAGCGGGACTTTGTCAACCATCAGTACGATCCGGAAGCTATACAGAAACTGACGGCTCAGCATCAGTTTGCTGAGAAGTGGTCGTCTCTCGACCCAGAGGCGGTAGTGGTTGTGCTTCCCACGATCGAGGATGCGATTAATTACGTGAGAGATTTGAGCAAAGATGTCCCAGGGCAGGAGACGGTGCAGGCCCTTATCACTGGCAGCCTTCACCTCGTTGGCGGAGCTTTGGGCATATTAGAGAAAGTGGATGCACTTTGAATAAATCTTGGGAAGTTTACAGCGGCGTCTTGGGAATTGTCATTGTAAGATTTAGACTTCTCATCTTGGGGCATCCGGCTCCAAGACTTGTAGTAATGCACCCACGAGATGCAGACTGCCAGTCACCAATACCAACGTCTTTTGCTCAGAACCGGCTCCGTGATTCCTGACCTGGCCAATCGCATCTGCCACGTTGTCATGTATCGTGGCCTCGCTGCCCTGATACATCCGCTCGAAGGCCTCTGCGGCGGTCTGCTGCACCGACAAGTCCCTCTCTGCTTCGTTGTCTTTTCTCGGCTGCAAGTCGTTCCTCGTGAATATCACCTCGTCAAAGGGACTCACCCCGGCTGCCGCAGACCCCGAGGAAATCCCGGCACACAGGTTCTCCAGCAGCTTTCCGACGTCGCGCTCCTGCTGGTTGAAGACGAGCACCCTGCGCGCGTCGCCGCCGTGCGAGCCCGCCCTGCCGGCGAACCACTTGGCCACCTCGCGCAGGCTGTCGGCCGTGTGCGCGCCGTCGATGAGCCACGTGACGCCGCCGTCCTCCCTCGTCTCGCACCGGCCCCGGAGTCGCGCCTGCTCCAGGCCGCGGCGCATCGCCCGCGCGAGGGCCTCCCCGGAGACGGACTGGTACAGGGCCTCGTCGGACCCGCAACACAGCCGGAGGTGCTCCGGCACCGCCGCGGCCGCCAGGGCCCGGTTGTATTTCTGGAAGTCGCCGGCGAGGCTCGCGGGGTTGTTATCGTCGCGCGGTGCGCTGCTGCCGAGCTCCTCGATCTGCGTCTCGGTCAGCTCGACCAGCTCGGCGCCCTTGTCGCGCGCCCGGTCGCGCATGACCCGCATGGCCTCCTCCCCGGCGTCCCCGGTCAGGCGGCGCGTGAACGTCCTGCGGCCGGCCTTGGCGACGCCGATCTTGTGCCAGGCGATCTCGGGCAGGGTGCCGCCGAGCATGCCGACGTGGTCGATGCCGAGCTGGGCGACGACGCTCGCCGTCACGGCGCCCGGCGGTAAAATGTTGGTCGAGTCGTACTCGCCGCCGATGCCGCACTCGACCACGGCCGTGCGCACGCCCTCGCGCAGGAACGCGTGCAGCGCCAGGATGGTCAGGAAGCGGAAGTAGAACGGCTTGGTCGCGGGGCCCTGGAGCTCGGCCTCGACGTCGTCGGTGATCTTTCCTTCCGTATCGTCGTTCTGCTGCTGCCGCCGCCGGTACTCGGCCCTCGCCGACGCCGTCATGGCGTCCCACACCTCGAAGAAGTAGCGCGCGAACAGCTCCCTCGAGATGGGCGCGCCGTCGAGCATGATGCGCTCGCGCACCGAGACGAGGTGTGGGCTCGTGTACGTGCCGACGCGGCCGGCGGCGGGGCGCAGCTCAGGCTGCGCCAGCACCGACGTCAGGTACGCGCAGACGGAGCCCTTGCCCTTGGTGCCGGCGACGTGGACGCAGCGCAGCCCGCCGGCCGCCAGGTCCCCTGGCGCCAGCCCGGCCCGCGCCATCCAGGCGACGACCTCGGGGATGGCCACGGCGTTGAGGTCCTGGGCCTTGCTCCCGGCCGGCGCCGAGACCTGCGGCGAGAAGAGCGACGTGATGGCAAAGTTGGACTGCAGCGACGCCAGGCGCGAGAGTGCGTCTTCGTACGTGTGCGCCATGGCGGGCTTGTTATACCTCCTGGCTTGGCGGAGCGACTTCGGACTCCGGATTGGAGGAAATGCACAAGGCGCCCGGGTGATTTGAGTGAGGAGGAGCCCAGTTGACCGACGTGAGAATGACTTCATGCCACTATTTCTGCCATGGGATCTCAATTCCTAAGTTATCTGGATTTGGGTCATGGTAATATTGGTGAGGTCTTTGGCTTATCATTTATGAAGTTTATGAGACCATAGTCTATATAAATTCCCCACAGCTGCTGCCAGTTGGCTACCCTCAAGGGCAAGATCTGGGAGCCTCACAGATTTGCGTCTCGACAAAACACACAGTATACATAGAGACTGTGTTTGCAAATTGTTACGATTGTATCATGAGTATGTAAATGAGAACACGGCCCGAACTTAGGTCGTATTGTGTCAGTGCGAGAGAGGTTCGGCATATTTTGTATTTTGTTCATTCGCAGCGCGCGTCTTGTTTGGTATCTAGTTTCTCCTCAAGTTTTGCTCTACTCAAGATGCCCTGAAATGGCGTAATTCCGCGTCAGTCTCGAATCCGAATTCGAAATGCGCAAACTATACAATTCGTCAAATCCTCATCCCAAAAGTATTTGTTTATTACAAGCAACCAACGCCAACCATGCAATCTAGGAAGTCTTTCCTGTTCCCTGATTTGATTTCGATCATGAACCTTCTAGGAGAAGCCGTTTATCGATTCTGAAGTGACCATCTACGTTTCAAGGTAGCAGTAGCTACCACACCGTTGATCTAAAAGTGAGAGGTACGACCCTTTCCGTTGCGAGCCTCCTCAATCATCTGGTCGAGGCATCCCGAGGCAGCGGCCACGAAACCGAGGTAGGTAGGAGACGGGTCCAAGACCTTGCTGGTATACTCGGGGTGTGCTTGCACACTAGAATACAATGTTAGAAATCATCTCGTCAATGGCGCTTCTGCTACTTACCCGACATAGAAAGGATGATCCTTGATCTCGATGCACTCAACTCTGACGCCCTGGCTGTCAAGAGCAGTCAAGGCAAGTCCAGCCTCCTCGAGCTTCTCAATGTATTCGGGGTTCACCTCGTAACGGTGGCGGTGACGCTCCTCGACGACATCTCCACCACCGTAGATGGCACGGAGCTTGCTCCACTCGGTGCCGGGCTTGAAGTGAGATGTCCGGGTTCCGAGTCTCATGGTACCGCCCATTTGCCTGTGACATTGTTAGTGCTTTTTGTCCTGGCAAGCATCCGAACTACAAGGGAAAGCAACTCACTCCTTGGAGCCCTCGGGCATGAAGACGATAAGACGGTGCTCTGCTTGAGCGTTCATCTCCTCAGATGTGGCACCCTTGAGACCCATCTCGTTGCGGGCGTACTCCATAACGGCAACCTGCATTCCCAGGCAGATTCCGAGGAAAGGAACCTTGCGCTGACGGGCCCACTTGGCAACTTCAATCATTCCCTCGACTCCTCTCGAGCCAAAACCGCCGGGAACGAGGACACCTTGAGCCTCACAGACAGCCTTCCAGGCGTTGTGGTACTTGGGAGGGTCCTTCTGCTGCATATCGTGCTCGAGATGCTCCGAGTCGACCCAGATGAGATTCAGCTTCCTGCTGCATCTCATGGAGGAGTGCTCTAGCGACTTGCGGACACTGAGATAGGCATCCTCGAGGGCGACGTACTTGCCGACCAAGACGATGTTGACGGGCGCGAGGTGCTGCTCGGGGACGACTGTCTTCTTCCAGAGATCCCACAGAGACTGGCCCTTCTGGACCATGTCTTGAGACAGAACGTGCTTGTCAAGAGCCAGACCCTTGCGCAGAAGTTTCAGCAAGCCCTGCTCCTCCAGGAGAAGGGGAACCTGGTAGATGGTCTCCATGTCTCGCACGCCAATGACCTGCTCGAACTCGACTTGACAGCTCCTGGCAACCTTCTGGATCGTGCCCTCGTCCAAAGGCCTTTCGCAGCGGCAAGCAATCTAGGATATCCCGTTAGTCATGAGTTCCGTTCCAAATCTAGCACATCCCCTTACAGCGTCAGGAATCAAGCCAGCACTTCGCATGGACCTGACGGCATTCTGAGTGGGCTTGGTCTTCTCCTCTCCGTGGATGACCGGGACGTATGAGACGCCAATGTTGAAAAAGTTCTCTGGGCCGAAGCGGTGTCTGAGCTGCACCAGTGCCTCAATGAAAGGGCCAGACTCGAGATCACCGACTGTGCCACCAAGCTCGATGATGCAGACGTCAGGCTCGGCGCCAGAATCGTCGACGGGGATCTTTGCGACGCGCTCAATCCACTCCTGGATGGCGTCTGTGATATGGGGGACGACCTGGACGGTCTTTCCCAGGTAGTCTCCGCGTCGCTCCTTGTCAATGACCAGCTTGTAGATCTTGCCGGTGGTCATGTTGCTATCATGGCTCAGCTGAATACCGAGGTATCTCTCGTAGTTGCCAAGATCCAGATCCGTCTCTGCAAATATCTCAGCGTCATGCCAGTTTCAGAGTGCAACTTTTTCTTACCTCCGCCATCGGCCAAGACGAAGCACTCTCCATGCCTGGAGAAGCAGTCAGCCAAATGCACCTCAGGGAAGCACAAATAGGTCTTACTCTAGGGGGTTCAGAAGTCCGGCATCTGTGTTCAAGTACGGGTCAAGCTTTTGTGCCTGGAATATGATGAGCAAGAATTCTGCCAAAAACGCTACAAGATCTGGATTGTCATACGGTAACACGGAGACCCAGGGTCTTGAGGAGCAGACCGGCGCTGCTGGCTTTTTACGCGAGACTTAATCAGTGGACGAAAAACACGGGAGAGACTGATGGTTTGTATTTACCAATAATGCCTAGAGAAATACGGAATCAGCATGGTCACTCTACAAAGATGGGTGCGAGATTGCGCTGGCGGTGGTAATGGTCGTGGTGGGCTGGCCCATTCCACAGGGCAGGAGCAAGCAAGCCAGCCAGCACATGAAGTCGGAAAGACTCACCTTTGCCGACACCAGAGATGACACCACCGTTCACGAGGACGACCTTCATCTTGACGATTTAAAGACTGGACTGGCTGGAATCAACAAAGAGAGAATCCGATTGAAGCCGTGAGGATTTGTTGGTCTTTCACCGGCGCGAAGTTCGAGAAGATGTTGCTGGATCGCCGGCGCAGGTTGAAAAAAGATAAAATCAAAAAATGGAAGAAGCGACCCCACTACGCTGCTTAACAGGCTAAGGTTAGAGAGTTTAGGCGCGTCAGTGGGTGCAAAAAAAAAAAAGTGAAATCCCTGCGCGCCTCGTCGCCAACCAGGCTCGAGTCTCACCATGCGTCTCGGCTCGTGATTGGTCGTTACACAAGCGCTAGGCCCGATCTTGGCTTTTTAGCATGGGAGATTCCCGGCTCCAAGTTTTCAATGCACCATACCAAAGTGTTGTATTGTTATGCACATTCGAGTCCGTCCTGTTTTGGTAATCCTTGATTCTCTATACTCCTCCTGACTCCTTCAATCATATTCTTGCCTGATACCTCTTTTGGCGTCTTGCTCCCTGGGTTGATCTCCCTGTCCTGCAAGCACTCTAAGGCCTTGTAGTACCTGCCGACGTCGGCTTGTATCGGTGTCACAAGCAGATTCTATGACTCAGGAAACATTGGCGCTTTTATGCTCCCCACAGTCTGTAGAACAGTGAATGCAGCGGCATGCTGAATGTGATTGAGTAGTGTATTACCTGCAATTACTTGAAAACAAAGTGCTGCCACTCCATGATACTCGGGTTTCAATCACAGGCAATACATAACAATCTGTATCATGACGATGATTCTGGGCAAGGGCATGATACTACTTGAGTCTTCAACTCTCTCTTTTATACACAAGCTGACGGCAGTTGCGCGCAACGCGCGCAACTACCTCCGCTTGCAGGATACCGTCCCTCTGGCAGTCAAAGGATCCGTATTGCCCCGGAAGAAGCTGTTAGAATACCGTAGCTTTGGAAAGTGAAGGATCCCGTATTTCTGGCAGTCAAGAATTAACGTTCCCTGGCAGCTAAAAGCCATAAGCCGAAGGCGTCGCTTTGGGAGTTTGGTCCAGAATCTAGTCTTATTTAGGTGATATGGCGTTTTGGGTCCGAAGTCACCGCTCGGGTAGAAAATGGAATAAAAACACGAATATAGACTCGATCGGAACCAAACAAAAAAGGAAATTAAAAAAAATTATTATACAATATTATATTTTAAATATATTCATAATCGAACAAAAGCTGAAGATACTATACCGGTACGAACTGGAATTATCGTCTTCGAAAAATTGCAACGAAAGCATCTAACCTAGGTTAATAGGCTACCAACGCCACGCCAAGCTTTGTGGCCGTACACCGCCGTTAGAAAAGAGTAAGATTTCTCTATTTCTTTACAGATCTGAGATGCTTTTCATTTCCGGGGGGAAATTTCATCGGCTTAATCAAAAGCTCCAGGGCTACCATATTATCGTAAATCATAGCCATGTTTTTTTATCCTAATCATATGACTTTCTCTGGCCTTCCTATGGAGGAAGCAAACGTACCTTGAGCATTTTGTTGTTTTTGAAGATGATGGTGTATTGCACGGTGACGCAGAGGATACACTGGGACCACACGAGGTCGATGGCGGTATGACGTCGATGAGAGAGAGATTTTCTTGATACTGGCAAGACGAAAATGGAGAAGGACTTGACAATTCTCTGTAATTGATGTATTCAATAGCTGTGATGATTATAGTGGTATGGAGTCTATGGAGGATCTAGAAGTAAGGATCCCCCCCTCTTTTTTGTTTTTCCCTCCTTTCATTGGTTTTTAATTTTTTTAATTTTTAATTTTTGGGTTTTCTTTCTACTTCTTAGCATGAGTGACAAGTCGTTCCCCCAAAAGGACCACCGCTTCAATAGCTTCCCTTCCCGATAGTGACGGACTGCTGGTCGTCATAATCGTCAGGATCGAACTCCTGGTGAAGGATGTGAAGCAGGTCGAGATTTTCGCCAGGGATGTCGACGAAGTTTTCCGAGTTCGATAGACTATCGGCTGCATACCGTGGGAGCAGTGGGCTGGGATATATAGGCAGTAGATTTTGTTCATAAGGCAAAAGCTATCAATCTTATCCACTGTCAGCAACATTGACGATTAGGGGATAGTCAAGGCTATTTTGGCCACTTGCAAGGAGAACCGACGTACCTGGGATGACGATCTCTTGTGTGAAGAAACAAGTAAGAGGCCAAGAGCGATTCGGAGAGAATTCTGACGTTCCGTTGGCAGTGTGGGTGTATGTGTGTGTACGTGTGCTCTTTTGAATTGAGTCTGATTCTGCAGAATTTTGGTTCGGATGAAAAGACCAAAGAAACAGAGGAGCTTCACATCGGAAGAAAATCGCGTATGGAGATGATTGCTCGATGAAGAATGATAAAGATGAGATGAATTTTTACGCGTACAAGCTGATCATTTAAGTTGGAAAGTGGGCAATGGATCTACGCTCCTTCGGAGAGCAAAAACAGCAGAAGTATGATCTAGCCGGCCGGTTGGACGCGTGCATGTGCCTTCTGTGCTGGTCTGCAAGTCACGCCTTCGAGACAATCGTACCTACCTCAATACCAACTTGCGCATGGTTCTGGACCATTCGCCAGCCAATCATTCGTCAACAGCTCAACATAAGGAAGGAAAGGCTCAGGTCGACCAACAATTGGTGTTTGGAGGTTCCAATACCAGGCTCATTCTTTCGTCATGCGCGTGCGTGCCACACGATGAGACTTCTAGGCAGTTCTATCTCTGCCAACGTTGTTAGAGACAGGCAGCTTCTGGCCAGGAGATAATTCTCGGCCTCGATCACAAAGTATCATTTAGATTGAACTGCCATGCCTAGATCACGGTCTAGATTCGGCTCTTGTAAAATCACCTGGATTCGTGAGAGGAAAGTGTTGGCGAGGAGCATTTTGACTATGTCCGGCGCGGCATCTAGAAGGAGCAGATGGTTGCATGAGCATGGCCTGACGCAAATATTCCACTTTTTGTGGGAGAATTTCCAAGTCTCTTGCCCTGGAACTGCTCTGCTGGAGATCTAGGCTCAGCTGAAATACATTCTTATCGTCCTGCGGCCGCCGGCTTTGTCATTCGAGCCCTTGACGATAGCAGGTTCTATTTTTTTGACGAATTCGCATGTGGTTGTATCCATTTTAGCGTCTTCGAAATTGCCATCTTTGCCCTCTGAAGGTGCAATCGCTTGTCACGGCTCCTATCACAGCCAGAGCCACTATGAACTCGACAGGGTCATGTCTGTCCAGCCCAAAATCATCCAGAGGGCAGAGTCAAAAAGCAGGCGTCGAAACAGACCTCAAACGGCAAGATCAAAGCACCCAGTGGACTTCATTCAAGTAGAAGTCTTCTAGTAGTGCCATTTTGTTTCGGGCAGTGTCGTGAAAATGATAGCCTGTATTTCTTCTGGCTCTTGTGTTGCATCAATGATCAACGTATAAGTTGTAGTTGCGCTTGGTGAAGGATTGGGAAGTCGTGAATAAAGCAGCCCATTCCTATTTGGTCTGGTCGTCAGTTGGATCAGAGAGTGAATGGGAGGACCCATATAGGTAATTAAAAACCAAAGAAATTCTCTTTTAATTAGATCGGTGCATATGATACACCGTGTACAAATCTGACTCATTGGGAAAATGAGAGTCGACCGGGCCCGGCTGTAAGAAAACCGATTCAACGACCACGGGTGGACAACACAATTACACTGGAGTTACAAACGATATCATGTCACGTTCATTTTGCCTTTGGAGAAAATTGTCTGGTGTGTTTGGCGTTTATATCAGGCGAACAAGCTCTATCTGTACAGAGGAACCTGCATTGGTATCTATCTGCCCCAGGGTCCCACCCACTGACTGGCCCACTGGGCCGCTGATAGCGTCTGGGGAACTGGGCCATAGTACCGCCCGCCCAGTTTCTTGGCCTCTTGGCCTCTTACTACAAGAGGTTCAATAGAACAAGCCGAGACTATACCACATCTCAATCGTTGGTCTATCGCGATGCACTAGATCTTATTGTTCGGTATACCGTAGCCATGGTTGGAATATCTCTACCCTATCAGAAGAGCATTGGTAATGATGTCATGCTTTTGCCTTCCGACTTGCTGCTGGTGCGATAGGCATTGGAATTGTACGTACATACTCCGTCCTACTCCTGCACCCCGCATTCTGTTTTATCTATGGGGCCGTTCTAATATGTAATCGTTGTTGGTAATGATCTTTAGAACATACGACTCTGGTCAACACGAGAGTAAATCGGGTCGGGCAATGATTTGCATTTGAGCGATCCCGTTCATTTCCCTGTTCGGACGACTACCGACTTTGCCGACGGTCGGCGCCGTTATCAGTGGACTTCCAACCCCGAGTATTGCTGTGCTGATAGTGGAAGTCCATCACTGTTGCTGCTCGTCCGGAATCTTTCCCTTCTCGTACATCATGCCCTGACCTGTCCGTCATTTGGCCATTCAAGAAAGCTCGATTTTCAGGAACCATCTGTTTCATTCGCTGGAGCTCGCTTGACTGCTATTGGCCGACTGCCTAGCTGGCCACCATGACCGACGCAGACGTTGAGAAGAAGGGTCCATACCCAGGGGATGACATTGAGAAGAAAGCAGCATCAAACGAGCCAGGCCAGCAGCATGAAGTCGGAGTCATCAAGCACGCAAACACCAACGATGCCGATGAAGCTTACAAGGTCTTCGCGGCACAAGCCGGCGAGCACCTTACAATCACGCCCGAGGAGGAGCGTCGGCTTTTGAAAAAGATTGACTGGAACCTCAGTAAACACTCACTTTTCTCCAAATCAGAACGTCCTGTTGCTGACACCCCGCGTCGCAGTGCCTCTACTGTGCCTTTGTTATGGTCTAAACTATCTCGACAAGACAGCCATCTCTTATGCGAGTGTCATGGGCTTGAAGGTGAGTGGCCCGTTGTAAACACGGGATACAGCCGACTAACATCTATGGAACTTAGGCAGACATTGGTTTAAGCGGTATGCTCAAATGCACAGATTCGCCTAGAGAAAGATACTGGAACTGACTCTGAGATTAGGAACGGATTATAGCTGGGTTGCTTCAATGTTCTACTTTGGATATCTCGCCTTTGAGTGGCCGACGAACCGCCTCCTTCAGAGGTTCCCACTGGCAAAATACTCGGCTTTCAACATCATCATGTGGGGTTTGACGCTTTGCTGCATGGCCGCAGTCAAGAACTTTGCCGGTGCAATGACTGTGCGTTTCTTCTTGGGCGTCTTTGAGAGTGCCGTGTCTCCCGGGTTTGCGCTATTCACCAGTCAGTGGTGGACCATTCGCGAGCAGGTCAGTGCCTAGTCCTGTTCATTTCTCATGGCAGACGACCCCCATACCCTCGCCGCAAAAGTTACTGACACCTTCTTCTAGGGGTCGCGAACTGCCTTTTGGTTCAGCTTCAACGGATGGGGCCAGATCCTCGGTGGATTCATCGCCTATGGTATCGCCGTGGGCACGGAGGCACACCCAATCGCAATCAAGTCGTGGCAGCTCGTCTTTCTGGTTGTCGGCTTCTTTACCGCCGCCATGTAGGTTCAAAGATCACCTGGAATTGCAAATCATTGGAGATTTTTGTGCTCTATGAAATATAAGCTGATATACTTTTAACAAATAGGGGAGTCTTGTTCCTGTACTTCATGCCCGATAACCAGCTCAACGCCCGGTTTTTGACTGAGAAGGAACGTCTGATGGCCGTTGAGCGTATCAGAATCAACCAGCAAGGTGTCGGTAACAAGCATTGGAAGCTGTATCAGGTGAAAGAAGCACTGACAGACCCGATGATTTGGGCATTTGTCTTTTATAGTCTGGTTGCAGACATCCCCAATGGTGAGTATCCTAATTTCAGTAGTATACGACAGCCACTGATATATTCTGCGTAGGTGGAATTTCCAACTTCTTCTCACAGCTGATCGTATCGTTTGGATACACGAACACGCAATCGCTGCTACTGGGCACCCCTGGCGGAGCTGTAGAAGTGGTGGCCTTGGTCGTTGCTGGATATCTTGGTGATCGGTTCAAGAATCGTCTGGTAAGTGAACAGCAAAGCACAACTATTTCTGCAGCCGCTAATTCTGTGACCTAGCTTGTATCGACATCTGGACTTCTCATTGCTGCGCTTGGCATGCTCCTTATTGCTTGTTTGCCCGAGTCGAAGAATGTCGGCCGGCTCGTAGGATATTATCTTACGCAAGCTTCACCTACACCGTTCGTCGCCCTTCTGTCGCTCATATCGACGAATGTTGCGGGCTGGACCAAGAAGACAACGGTCGCTGCATTGTACCTGATCGGATATTGCGTTGGAAACATCATTGGTCCACAGATCTTTGCAGAGAAGGATGCACCAGAGTATCGACCCGCAGAGATCACAATCATCGTTTGCTACCTTGTGTGTGTGGTTGATATCATTTTCATCTATTTCTGGTGTAAGCGGGAGAACAAGAAGAAGGCCGCCATCCGCTCGGCGCCGGGATACATCAAGTTGGAGGGCCAGGAGTTTTTGGATCTGACCGACCGGGAGAACCCCGAGTTCATTTATAGCCTCTAGTCCTTAGAGCCTGGTTTAATTTCGATGCGTCTACTGTGAATTTATTTCTCATGAACATTCTCTGGAGTGTATGCGTATTCGACCATCTGCCCAGATTATTGCCTTTAATGTGGAGCACAGCGCTGTGATATTATACTCTACCGCTGGTTAGTTGCTACTCCCGACTGATTGCGCTAAACAATAGGTGGGTTCCAATATGGGGAATGTATAACATGCTACTGATTGTCTATAATCTCTACTACTGACTCGTCCTCTCGATGCACACACGAAGAATGAGGTAGTTTTGGAGGTACAATTCAGACCAAATCAGCTTACCGAGGAAAGCCATTGCAGTACAGAGAAAAGACCGTCTCTCGTCTCGGCTGTGAGCCAACGACTTTCCGGGGTAGCGGATGCATGTGCGGGGAAGGACCAGCCAACCCCCGTACTTGCACTTCTTATTGCCGGGCCAGAATGTCTACTCCAAAAATGTAGAATTCAAGGTCACGTTACTCGAGTACTACAGTGATTGATCGGTGCAAAACGGCTCTTGCGTACATCCACTAGGTACACATCGTCAAGCTCAAGTGATCCCAATACTCTCAGCTTACAGCATCCCACCGATTTGATACATCTGTTGAAGCACTGTGGCCAACAGCAATGCATCCGCAAGATGAAGCCCATCAGCACTCCCTAAAGGACCCGGAGTCCTTCTGGGGCCACCAGGCAGAACAACTACACTGGCACAAGAAACCGGACAGCATCATCTCTCGGACTAGCAAGACCCTCGAGAGCGGCACCAAGCATCCGAGCTGGGAGTGGTTTCCTGGCGGCGAGCTGTCCACCTGCTACAACTGTCTTGATCGGCACGTCCTGGCAGGCAACGGTGACCAGCCCGCCATCTTCTACGACAGCCCGGTCACTACTACAAAGCAGACATTCACATATTCCCAGCTTCTCGGCGAAGTAGAGGTCCTGGCCGGCGTGCTACGAGACGAAGGTGTAAAGAAGGGCGATGTCGTATTGCTATACAGTAATTATCTATCCAATCAGGCAAACCATCGCAACAGACCTGCTGACATTCTTCAGTGCCAATGATACCGGCAGCCTTGATTGGCATTTTGGCCATCAATCGCCTTGGCGCCGTCCACGCAGTCGTTTTTGGCGGCTTCGCGGCGTCGTCATTGGCCCAGCGCATCGAAGCATCAAAGGCCGTCGCCATTCTCACTGCCTCGTGCGGCATTGACGGCGCCAAACCGCCAATCAGCTACAAACCGCTGATTCGGGAAGCCATCCAACTGTCGAAACACAAGCCCGAAAGAGTGCTTGTATGGCAGAGGAACGAGCTGCGTTGGGATCCTCTGGACAAACTTGGCGGAGAGCGAAACTGGTTCAAACTCGTCAGAAGCGCTCGGGCCCGGGGGATCAAGGCAGATTGCGTCCCGGTCAAGTCCAGTGATCCCATCTATATCATTTACACGAGTGGGACGACTGGCTCTCCCAAGGGCGTCGTGAGAGATGCCGCGGGCCATGCAGTCGGGTTGCATCTCTCAATCAGCTATCTCTTCGGAGTTCACGGGCCTGGAGACGTGATATTCACTGCTAGGTTGGTCTCATATCGATTCCCATGATATGTTTAAGTGTCCTTGTCCATTCCGTTGCTTATAATTACAGTGATATTGGCTGGGTCGTGGGACATAGCTTCATCCTATACGCCCCTCTTCTTACGTGAGTCCCTCTTGTCGATTTTCCCTTGCAGAATTGGGGTTGGATCTTTTCCTGCAACAGTGTACTCGGAAACATGTATTTCGATTTTCTTTACAAGAAATTGTCACGCCCCAACAAGACAATGATGAGAAGCTGACATTTCCTTACAAACAGAGGTGCCGCGACAGTACTTTACGAGGGAAAGCCGGTGGGAACTCCAGACAGCTCCAGTTTTTGGCGTGTTGTCCAGGTAACAATACTCAACCATGAAATTTGTGAAAATATAGACTGATTTTTGGGATCACAGCAATACAAAGTCAATAGCTTGTTTACAGCACCAAGTAAGCCAGATGATCGATTATCACACGAATGTAGGAAACTGACCTAAGTAGCCGCGCTCCGAGCCATCAAAAGAGATGACCCAGAGAACAAATACCTAGAAAGCATCGGCGAGAAAGGAGGACTCAAGTCGCTTAGAGCCCTGTTTCTAGCTGGAGAAAGATCGGAGCCCTCGATTATCTCCATGTATCAACAACTCCTTGAGAAACATGGAGCACAAGGTGCCACAGTGGTTGACAACTGGTGGTCTTCCGAATCAGGTTCCCCGATCTCCGGGCTCAGTCTATATCCAAATGCTGGCAAGGACAGGACATCAAAAGTCCGGGTGGGAAACCCCTTGGCCGTCAAACCCGGCAGTGCCGGAAAACCGATGCCGGGTTTCGACGTCAGAGTTGTTGACGACAAGGGCAATGAGCTTTCACGAGGCAAGATGGGCAACATTGTCATGTCGATTCCATTAGCACCCACGGGCTTCCGAACGTTGTGGACAGATGAGGTGAGGTTCTACCGAAGCTACCTCAAAAGGTTTGACGGAAAATGGCTCGATACCGGTGATGCCGGTATGATCGACTTGGATGGATACATTAGCATCATGAGCCGGAGCGATGATTTGATCAACACCGCAGGCCATCGCTTGTCCACAGGTAATTATTCTTCAAGTCAAGGCTACCCCCTGGTTCCGCTAACCACCTTGACAGGCGCTATAGAACAAGCCATAACCAGTCATCCGCTTGTCGCAGAAGCAAGCGTGATAGGCATACCGGATAACCTCAAGGGCCAGCTCCCGTTCGCATTCATCACTCTTTCCGTTCCAGACCATCCATCCTCTGCCGTGCCGGATCAGAAGATCAGCGACGAGATCCAGAAGCAAGTGCGCAGCCAGATAGGCGGTATTGCGACGCTCGGGGGCATCATCCAGGGCAAGAACATGATTCCCCGAACGAGATCTGGAAAGACGCTGCGGAGAGTGCTGAGGGAACTTGTCGAGAATGCGGTCCATGGGGAATTCGACAAGGAAGTCACATGGCCTGCGACCATCGAGGACGTGGCCGTCATAGATGTGGCCAGGAGTAAAGTGGCCGAGTACTTCAAGGAGAAAGGGACTGCACACAAGGCGATCGAGGAGCGCGCTAAGCTGTAGGATTGTAGTATAAATGCACACGTGTGGAACTGCCGGGCCATCTTGAATATTTGCTATGTCGTCTGACAGGATCGCCATTTCAATTATATCTACTGAGTACCCGTTTTACTTTCTGTTGTCAGTTTTCTCGCGAGTAATTTTTCAACACGAGAGAATGTCCAATATTGCTCAATTCGAGCGTAAAGACAGGCACCTGAAAAGAACACTCTCCATGTCCCAGCTAGATCTTGCTCGACTTGAAGACACCCGCCGCGCCGCCCTTCTTCCCAAACATGGCCCTCAGATCGCCGACGATGGCCTCGGGGGCCTCCCAGGCGGCAAAGTGGCCACCGCGCGCGTGCGTCTTCTCGTAGACGACGTCGCCGAGCTGGCGGGACCAGACGGCGGGGACGACGAGGATCTCGCGCGGGAAGCGGGCGAGGCCGACCTTGACGCCCTTTTGGTACTTGGTCATGGCCGCCCAGAGATTGCCGCGGTTCTGGCCTACGGCGGCGCCCGGCTCGTGCTGGTTCTCGTAGTAGAGCCGCACGCTGGCCGCCGGGCCCGCCGTGCTGAACCAGTAGATGCTCAGCCACGTGCAGATCTCGTCGTCGGTCCAGGGGTACGCGTCGGACCAGTCGTGGAGCTTCTCGTCTAGAGGGGGGAGATCATAGCCAGGTCAGCATTTCTCACCCACGCATTAAAGTCACCTCGGCTTTGGCAAGCTCTGTGGTGTGATTCCTACTTTGGAATGCATAGAGACCACGATGGCTTTCAGGACCGCTCCACTGCCAGACAATAGTCATTGTAACGGGGGCCTCCTCAAGTTCACTTACATATCCAACCCAGCAGCGCGGCCGGGCTATCGGCCAGGGCGTATCCGACGGCCTGCGGCTTGGTGCTCTGGATCTGGTTATACCCGGAGCCCTCCCTCTGGAACCAGCGGGAGCGCTCGAGCCCAGCGCGGTCGGCGTCGGTCCAGGGCCGGAGCGCGCTCTCCGCCGCGAGCACCGGGTGTCTCCAGAACGACGGCGGCCGCGCCGGCTGCACGTTGAGGTGCTGTGCGCGGGCGTGCTCTGGGTACAGGTGGCCCATGGCCCGGGTGACGGCGAAGCCCCAGTCGCCGCCCTGCGTCGCGTACCGGTCGTAGCCCAGGGCCAGCATGAGCCTGTGGACCGCCTCGGCGTGCTGGGCGATCGAGAAGCCGCGCTTGGCGACGCCGCCCGAGAAGCCAAAGTTGGGCAGCGACGGCACCACGACGTGAAAGGCCGGGCCTCCCTCGTCGCCCCCGTCTCCCCGGCTCAGCGGCCCGACGAGCTTGGTCCCCTCGAGGAAGCTCCCCGGCCAGCCGTGCACGAAGACGAGCGGGGTGGCGCCCGGCCGGGCGCTGCGCTGGTGGATGAAGTGCACGTCGATGCTGCCGAAGCCGTCGACGGCGATGGGCGCCGTGTACTGCGGGAACCCGTCGTTGAGCGCGGCCTCGGCGCGGCGCCAGTCGAAGGTCCGGGCCCAGTAGGCCGTCAGCCGCTTCACGTCGGCGAGGGGCACGCCGAGGTCCCACGCGGCGCCGTCCAGCTCGTCCGGGAACCGCGTCCGCGACAGGCGGTCCTTGAGGTCTGCGAGCTCCGAGTCGGGGACGGCGATGCGGTAGGGAGCGATGGTTGTCATTTTGGAAGAAAGAGAAATGTGTTTACTTATTTTGCCGATATGATGTGATGCACTCGTCGCAAGTTGAAATCGTTCTGGTGTCTCTACAAACTGTTCATATCCAAGATGAATGGAAGATGACGTAGTTTATAAACCGGGCGAGACGTCCTGGTTTGGTAATATATCAATCTGTAATTGTGCCCGGCTTTACTATTGGTTGCCAGCATGCAAGATGCTTAAAGAAACCTGCATATCGTGGGGTATGAAATATCAGGTAGAAATACCGTCAGAACTAGGTGTTTCACAGGCACAAGACCTTGAATATAATGCCAAAACTCTTACCGAAAACCATATTTTTTGCTTCTTAATTATTGTTGCTCGCCACTGCATTCGAATTTTGTATACTTTTATATTAGAATAGTCGTTGGTTTTGAGAAAATGAAATGGCATTTTGTGGCATATTCACCTTGTATAAGTTAATATTCGGGGCGGGGATGCGGAGTAAAAGCCGAGGCAGTCAAGCCGGATGCATATACTATGACGTTCCGGATAACAACGCCACTGTACATACATAAGCTTATTCATTGTATCTTTCGGGTAGTCGGAGCAACTGAGTTATTATTATACATTTTATAAACCATAGGTCGAAATCTAAATTCCAGAGAAAACAGCATAATTATACAATTACGCCCAGGTTGCCACCCACGTAGCCGGATTTCAGCACATAGTGCAACAAAATAGAATGCTTCATTGCCTGCCGCCCAGGCCACTCACACTGTGTCAAACCAATTCAATACAAACCTGCGGCTAGCTGAGAAGTCCATTCCAAAGTATAATAATGTCTGACCAGAGTCGGCTCGATCGACGGATGGAAGGGAAGTGCCGCTTTAGTTTCAACGCGTATCTGAGATCTGATCTGGATGTTTTAGATTTTCCAACGGCAAGTATTTCTACAAAAAGAGGCGACCGTCACTTGTACTCCTCCGGACCGGGCGCGGGTGCGGCGCCCGATGAGATTGGGTGCTAGCAGAATGTCTCGGATTTGTCAGTATAGCTGACGGCTCGTGACTTTTGCGACTACACTCAAGTCTTCAGCAGAGTATATAGTGATGAAAATTCTCTTTTAAGGTCGAATATCAAGTTCGCCTTTCTCCAAAACCTTTTTAATCACTTTGTTCCAAGTGAGATGCAACCTTGTGAAGCCGGGACCGTCCGTGAAATTGGAGAACACGAGAGCAAAAGGACAATTGTGCGACGCTGTTGTTTGTGACATGGTTACACACGTATACAGAGTAGAGCAGATCCCATACTCTGAGGCCAGATTTCTCACGGCAGAGGCCTTTGGACACCCGGACCTCGATGGCAATCTGTCTCGATTCAAAAGCCAGGGCCAGAGCATTTTGTAATAGGGTTCAAGAGTCCATAGTACTCGTATACACGAAAATTCCAACTTGATTAACTGTTTTCCAGATGCCCACCAAAATGAAATAGAAAGCTACGGTCCGCGATCCTTTGTCCAACATCAGAGCTCGCCCTCGAAAACAGAAAGACGGGAGGGCAAAGATGGAAGGTCTCGTGTAATCCCAAACGGAAGATGCCTTCATCCCAGAGCCGACTCAACCCGACATCCGTTTCGCCAAGTCAAGGTACACAGGATTCAAACCGCTTTCCTTGCCGCCGCCCTCCACGAGAGGAAGATAGCCGAATGACAAAATTTGCCCCAAACTCCCACCCCTCTCTTCCCATTATCGCGTCGGGGCAGGTGGGCGGGCTCGAAGGCAAAATAGGTGACGAGGTTGAACAGCCGTCCCTCTCTCCTGACACGACGCAACTCGTTTTCGTGGCACGAACGAACAATCAGACCGCCTGCAGTTCGAGCCCTTCCCGCGCCGCCATGGTGGGAGAGACGAGGGACCCGAGGAAAAGGGGCGGCTGACAATCACGGGAAATATTGTGTAGTAGCAATAGTCGTTTTCTCGACTGACTTTCGTCATGTGGGGGAGGAGGGTGCGGTTGGGTGTTCAAAGATTTCGCTCCTCTCTCCTCCACTCCCACACGCCCCATGCCGCCATGGTCTCACGACATTCGTGCTTGCCGTGCGGAGGGGACGGTGAGATGCGAACTGCGCAGCACGACGCCGGAATTGCTTGTGCTACTGGTAGGTACTGTAGACTTTGGTCGGGGAACGGATTGTCAACTCGCCGCTCTCGACACCCTCAGTAAGTATTCCCATGACTGAACTCGGCCATGTCCTCCTCGCCGAACCGTGCAGAGTTACTGCACAGAACGGTACCTAATCATCGTACTTTGATTGTTGCAGCCGGTTTATGGTGCAAGTTCAAGTCTACTGGGCTGGATATGTCATGTTTAAAGTCGTGGTAAATGCAAGGCAAGCACATTGTACCAAATGACATAAGTCAGCCGGGCTTCACAGTATAGTGGACACAGAGCGAAACGGCGAGGAGCATGGTCGCCCTCAAGATAATATTCAACCACTCTCATTCATTTATGTAGTTAATCTCAATATCTAGAATCATCATGTTCTCAAGTAACAACAGCTTTTTGGGCTTTCCTGTCTTGATTCTTGACCTGACCTGATCAAGTTCACTCAACATCCAACATCGCAACACTCCCAACAGTACCCCACAGGCCCTAGCCCCCACAGGCCTACTGCCACTTTTAAAAAAGAAACATTTTTAAGCATTTGAATTTCGTCATAAAGTCGTGATCGAGGTTGATGCCGAGGACCTCTGTCCTCCACATCTCCCAGTTCTGAACAAGTAAAACATTTTTTCCTCGTCATCAGGTCATGAGTATCATCCCGCCCTCTTGCGAGGCGGGGTTCTCCGTTGCTCGATTTCTCATAGTGCTCGGCATGAAATAGAGGTCGGTGGGAAAAAAAAGGAAGGAGAAAGAGGTTGTAAAGGTGTTTTCGGATTTTTGGTTTTCGGGTGAGCACATTAGGATCCTCCATGCGTGGCGTCATTTCGTGAAGCGTGTACACAGCCTTGAGAGGGCATCGCAAATAAAAATCAAGCGTGAAGCAAGAAGTCATGATCGTCGTCGCGTCTTCAAGGTGGTCCCAGGGATGGTCGATGCTGAATCGTCGAGCACAAGTACAACAAGAATTGAAAAAGAAACTTCAAGAGAGTGGCGTAGTAGTCATGGAAAGCGTGGCTGTTCGTGAGAGGCGATACCCACGCACCAAATGGAACTTCGCTTCCCGAACAAGAGAAAAACAGAATGCCCGTTCGCCAGCCCGGTAGGTGAGACACCATGCATGGGGTGGATGCGTCATGATCGTTTTCGTAAATAAGGAAGCCAAAGCACCAATCCCACTACCCGTAGCCGACAAGACTTCTAGCGACGCAAGCTGGACGTGACCGAGGCAGGACGGTTCAGCGGATCAAAAGTCGTGGCTGGGATGGGCCCATCCAGCGTCATCTTTCTGCGCTTCATGTCGAAGCCACCGCTTGCTGGTCGAGGCAACTCGTCATCATCATCCCGTCCACGCTTCATGCCGCCCGAAGCACCATTCATGATGGAAGGGGCAGCATAGCCGTTTTGCATGGCCGACATGTCTTGCGAGCCGTAGGCGTCTCCACCCGGCTGAACACTGGACGGCGGTCGGTCATTGCTCATGACGTTGTACAGATTGCTGCTCGACTGAACACGCGGGGGAGAGCTGTAACCTGTCTGCTGGGAATAATACCCCTGGGATGGGTTTGCAGTCCTGGGCGTCGCGCGACCCGAGCCTGCCTGGTGGGCATCTGATCCGGCCAGGTCGCCGGAAACGTGGTCTCCTGCGAGAGGAGCCAAGGGCGGGGCACTGTAGCCATACCCGTTTCTGTTGGCATCGTACGAACTGTTGTGTGTGTACTCGGCCTCGTGCTGCTCCTCGTCTTCGGCCGGCGGCTGCGAGAGTGGTTCGCCCGCCTGGGTCGAGTGAATCATGCCATGGGGCGGCTTCACATCCTGCTCCCCAGGACCTGTGGGTCTACCAGTAGGCGGAGCCATGTCGCCAGGTCTCATGTAGCTCTGACCGTATGGGTCGCGGTCTTGCGGGCTGGTGTTGGAGGTGCCATAGGGTGTTTGCTGGCCAGCGGGGGCGTAGCGTGAGTTGTCGTACGGTTGCGTTCCTTGGGGATATTGCTGCATGCTTTGCAGGGATGCGCCAGGGGGGGTGGTTGCTGGCGTTGCGGGCATTGATCGGGTGTTGCTGAGACCAGTGTCTATCGACATGGGGTTAGGGTTCTGTGTTGTGTTCATTCCGGGCTGGGGCCACTGATAGTTCTCAGAAGCCATGCTTCCCATCACACTCGAGGCGCTCGTGGGCGGGGTCGGGAAGGTATGAGCGCGGTCTAACGAGGGCCGACCGGCAGAGTTGTGAGAGGGGACCGACGGCTGAGGCCCGGGAAGACCCATGTGGTGATGGTGCTGCTGTATCGAGGGGAGAACACCGGCGGGTGGCGCTGGGCCGCCAGAGCCATTGCGCATCTGACCACCGGCCTCGGCTTTGCGGCGTTCAGCTGCAGCCATGACCTGGTTGGTTCTCGTCTGGTTCGTGGGGTGATAGAGCAATGCGCCAATGTTGTGCACAAACAAGGGATAAAGCATCTCTGTGATCTTTTCCTTATTTGCGAAATCCAAAGCCCTTTCGAACGGAATCCTGTTTCCCCGCATTAGCAAGGGATAATCATGAGACGCGGCTGGGGGGAAACCTTACCAAACACCCTTCAAGTGCATTGGCCCAATCTTGACTACGTGGCGGACCTTTTCGCTCTTGAGTATTCCATCACGTCGACCTCTCGTCATACCTGCAACGTTTAACAGCTTGGTGCCGTTGATCATGTGGTTATCTGGAGGGTAAAAGGTCAGTATGGTCAAGCAACTTGAATTTCGATTGATTGAATCCTTGCTTACCTTCACGACGCGCCACGCAGATGCCTCTAGCTTCGACCTGGAAACATAAACTGCCCTCGTCCTCCCAGAGTGTCGCAGTGACTCGCGGCTTCATACCCGGAGGCGCGACTTGCCCTGTCGTATCCATGCCGGGAGAATAACCTGGTGCCATTCCTGGCTGGTGCAAACCGGGAGGCGGTAGTACCGTCGAGCCCATGGAGCCTGACACGGGAGGTCCCGATTGGGGGGAAGGCATGCCATTGCTGTAACCGTACTGTGGATAAGGAGCCGGTGCATATTGCGCAGGACCTGGCTGCAGCAGCGGCGGTTGCTGATGACCGTAGTGTGGTAATGCGTTGGAGGTGACGGTCTGGGGGGTAGGTGCAGGACCCGCAGACATGTGCTGCGGATAGTACATTTCGGTTCCTGCAGAGTTCATTGCTGGGTACTGATCGTATGTCCCAATGGGGTGAGATGGAGCTCCAGATATCCCGGTGACAGGGAGGTTTGGAGACGGAGTTTTGGGGCCGTTTGAAGAGGTGGCCGAGGTCGCAGAGGTAAACGACGAGTGTCCGTCGCCGTTCGAGCTCAGGGATGACCCAATGGAGCTGATCCGGGGAGAAGAAGCACCCGAGGAGTATGCGAGCGACTGGTGCAGCGGAATCGACGGCAGTCTCTCACTCGTATACGGCGGGCGTTGGGTGTTGGGGTGACCGTAGTATGGCGGTACGTCGCTCGGTCCCCGGGGATGCGAGTAGGAAATCGGCGGAAGATATTGAGGATCCAGCTTGACGATCTAGCTTGCAAAGCCGCGGATGCGTTTCCGAGAGGGGCGGGGAATCTTTAGACTCTCCAGGTTCACGACTCGGACGAAACTGCGTGTTTTCACAATCCGTGCTGGAATTACCGAAACCACTGGCTGGAGACGGCGCGTTTGATTGGAGGTATCGTTGTGCGGGAAAAGCATACGTTGGTCGTAAAATCGTTTCGTGGAGGTCTACAGACGATGCAAGGAGATGTTGGTGCTAAACGAAGGTCTCTTTGGCAGCTTGCAGACACGTGCGGGACAACTACTTCAAGTCGTCTGGCTGCCCCTCCTCTCCCTTCCTCTTGCGTTATGAGGGCGTTTCTTGTTTTTTGCTGGAGTTTCAAAATGCGATCGTTTGTTCCTACGATGTTTACCGAGGGAAATTTGGAGTCGAGAAATTGAGGAGAAAATCGAAGAAGACCCTTCAGTGCTGGACGCGCGAATGTTAGTGGGCTTTAGTCCTCATGAGGAGGCGATTGTTTTGTTCGAAATCGTGTCGAAATCGCTCGGCATCGGGGCTTCCTCTCCGTGGTTTGGCTTGTTTTTGGGGGGGACCGAGAATTGCATACGATGAGATAATATCGTTTACAATCGGATTTTATAAGGTGAAAGGTATATCAAGTTGAATCTTCAAGCCGTGGCGGTGGCTTGCAGCAAAGTTTTTGCCAGTGGAATCTCAATCGGGTTTGGGGGAATGGGCAGTGGTAGTAGATGAGGGAAACGAGATCGGGCTCCCAAGACGTACCTGCCTTCCTTACTATCCAACCTCAAAAGACCGTCTTCGTGAGAATTGGGGTGGTCGGAATGGGACGTGAAGAGGTAGAGAGGAAAGAACAGAAGATGTGAGAAGAAAAGGGAAATGGTCGTGGTGGTTAGCAAGAGTAGGAGGAGGCAGGGAACCTAGTTAGATAGTACTCCATGTCCGTAGTCGAGGCCAGCAACGGATCACAGTACGTAGCAAGTATCTTTTTTTTTTTTTTTGGGAGAAACAAAACTCACTGAGTTGATCGGGCTCAGTTAATCAGCCAGTTTCCTACTATACTATCCACACGTCCCCCCAGAGAATGATGGGTAGGTAGGTGAGTGGGCTGAATGATGCTGGGTTTGTCTGTGAATGTGGACATGGACTAGTGTAGGAAAGACAGTGGGGAACTCGGGCAAAGGCCCACCCAGGGCCGAATTGAGCGAGTACCTTTACCTCTGCCCTGTCTCCAGTCTACTTTGCCTGGGCCCGGTGCGCGAGCCCATCTGGTTTCTCACTACTAAGATGTCTGGCCCGCCAATGAAAATCCCCGCATCTACGCATTTACGTACAGTTGAGAGAATAGAGCCATACTTAAAGGGCCGGAGTGGAAAACAGGCTTAGAAAACCGCATCACAGCAGAGGGATCTCAAAGGACGGAGAGAGCTCTGCTGCTGCCACCTGTGTATGGCTTGCGCGCTTGTTGTCAGAATCGTCGGGCCTGAGGTGCGCGCGCGCGGAGAGAGAGAGAGAGGTCGACAACGTCTATCTCCATCGTACCATGTACCGTATTCTGGCACCCTAGCCTGTCCGGCGACATCTGATCCCAGCACCTTGCCTACCTTGCCGTAGTATCCCAGCTCCCTGCCTACACGACATCATGTATCCTGGCCATCGCATCCTAGCTCAGCCAGGCCAAACCAAGTTCACTGCTCCGGAGTGCTGTGGTAAGTATACCTGCCGGGGGTTTACAGTCGAGCCGGGCAGGATGGGGGGTGTGTGCATACAGCCACCCAGCCAAAGGTGGTTGGTGCTAGAGCCCTGCTAGCGAGGAGCATGGGTGGGGGGAGGGGGTCACAGAAGAGCGGGACCCCAGTCCTGGACGTTCGGGTGGGGCTGCACTGAACGTTCATTCAGTCTGCTCTCCACTTCAGTCCTTTGTCGTGGTACTCTGCCGAATGTACATTGGCCCATCACTCACTTTTGCACTCAGATCATCGATGAGCAGGGGGTGGTAACCCAGTAGAGTCGCACTGGGCTTGGACGTGGAGCCACGCACCCCATACTTTTTCGTCCTTCATTGCTGGCTACTACCAATGGTCGGTTGTGTGCCATCAGCGCATCTCTGGTAGCTGTGCTCGACAACGGCAGCTCTCACCAAATCCTATTCTCAGCGCAAGGCTGTTCCTGGTGTATTATTCCGTCTAGATCTTTAGATAGATAGATATCAAAATCCCAAATTCATGAGCGAACCGGCAGAAGGGCTGCTGGTAATCGCCTCTGCTGCATCTGCAGTGCTATCTCGCGGAATACTGTACGTCAACCTCGTCCGATGTCCTGAACAGGCATGACGGCGGCTTGCCTCTCAAGATGCAGTACTGCATTGCATGCTTGATGCACAGAACATGAGCCCATGGAGTTTTTACCTAGTCTACCTCGGAGCTTGTATGGATATCAACAAAAAAATGTGACTTATAGTACAATTTGTTGTTGCTGGTAAAGATTAAAACTGTCAACTGAAAAAGGATAGCCGGCTGGTTGATCTCTCTTGACCCAAGCCTCTGTTCTGTTGAAGGAGTCGTACGGAGTACATGACTGAATGCTAAAGCTTAGAAGCGCCGGGGTTCTGACATGAACTCTGATCATCATATTGTGAATTGAGGCATCTGGACCATATGTAGGTACTCGCTCACATTCGCGTCCAATGGGATGACGATATCACATATTCTGTCTTCACTTCATGGGCTATCTATCTGTACGCGAACATCATATATGGCAAATTGTACGCCTGACTGCCAAGACCTAGTGAATTCGTAGTCAGTCGCCAGATAGTGTAGACTGAACAACGACCCAAACCATGCCAGAGCCGAGCTTTGCCTCATCCTGCCCTGGGCCTCTTGGCTAGCAGGGTAGGCTCCCCGGCGCGCTCTGTCCGCCTTTGGTGTCAGACGCCGTTTTCTCGCGGGCGCCTGGGAACTTTTGCACAGGCATCCATCTGGCCTGGTTCCGGGTCGGGTCAGAGTCCGTACGTGCTCCACATGGGGTGGCCGCCAGGGCCCTCAAGCCTCGGGCAGGCAGGGGAGTCACTTGACGGGGCGATGGAGACACACACAGAGAGAGAGAGACTGCTTTCGCCAGGTACTGTGCGTGTACGGAGTA
The DNA here is from genome assembly GCA_018115615.1 of Pestalotiopsis sp. DP-2020a. Lineage (NCBI taxonomy): Eukaryota > Fungi > Ascomycota > Sordariomycetes > Amphisphaeriales > Sporocadaceae > Pestalotiopsis > Pestalotiopsis sp. DP-2020a. Next base: position 615,320 of record JACVEI010000062.1, on the reverse strand, counting down.
TGGATGTGGTTTGTGTTCGCAAGTGCGCGCAATCAAGTGGTCGGAAGCAGAGCACTGTCCTCGGCCTGAACCCGGCGAGAGCCCGGCGGCTGCCAGCCTGGCCAGTATGTGGTAGATGCTATTTTGTGTTTTATCGTTTTAGGTTCAAGAGTAGTAGTATAATTCCTTGTTTATATCGTGGCTGTGGAGTTGTCAGTGGTTGTTATTGAACTTTGCTGAGCAAACACTGAACCGCTGCCAACAGAGCTAATCTCGCCTTGCGTAATGAGAGAGGGAAAAACTACCACCACGTACCGGCGCTTCGGCTGGTCGGTAGGATCGTCTGTCTGTCTGTCTGTCTGTCGCCTACCTAAGCGCAGCCCGCAGCTGCTGCAAACACTCGGGCCACGTTCTGTTCTGTACTTGTTTCTTTCCGCTGGCTGCTGCACGCTGCTTTGCATCGCTTGATCCACCTACAGTGCGGGATGGTCGCTAGCTAACAAGTATGTACCTACTTACTTGGCGCCAAACGAGAATAGTGCCTTTTATATTCCAACGACGCCCATTCGGCTCGTCTTGCTCGATGATATAATTGCTATTAGTGTAGTAAAGAGAAAGCCCCGATGTCCAGCCAGCAGTATCCCGCCGAGAATGAATCAAGCATTTGCGACCATGAAATTCTCGGAGGAGCCAGAGGAAGAGCAGGTGTACAAAGTTCGGGTCGCGCATCTATGACTACAGCCAGGTCTATGTCTAGAGACCGGTCCCGGAGCCGAGCAGGAGCTATGATCCCGGGAAGTGGCTTGTGATTCTTGCAAAGTCAAAGATCCTATGGCAAGCAGCTCGCAAAGCCTGAATGACTGTGTAGTATATTAATCGTTCCTCATTCGTTAAGCTTATTGACTCTCTATCACATGGGATTTGTCCAGTTCATGGCTGGATTTCGGCGGGTCCGTATCGGTAGTAGGTCAATGTTGTTGATGATGCTTGTCGTGTTTAGTTGTGCCTGTTGCGAACCCGGTATAAATGCAGGCCCGACCGAATGGCTGGTCAGTCCGGAATAGACTCGGCGCTACCGCTACGAGGTCGTAGTAGGCGTTGTGATCTCAACCAGCAACTTTCTCAAAGCCGACGAGCATGAAGAGGAAGTCTTTGCGAGCCCAGGCAAAGGTCGATCACCGTCACCACGGACAGTGTCCATTCTTCCATCGCTTGCGCAGGGGTCATTTCTGGCACAGAGAGCAGAGGCAACACGGTGAAGCGTACGTAGGGACTCCTCCCCAAATAACGCGAGATTTGAATTTGATCCTAGAAGTGGCCGCCACGGGTTGCCGGCAAGCGATTGGAGGATGGATTGATTCATGACATGAAGGGCGGCCACCTTGGGAGGCCGTCTTGCTCACCGACCTTGCAACAAACCTCTGCGGCTGGGCATTGGCATCGTGACACCGAGTATCTTCTTTAATCTATTGCGTACTGTTCTTTCTGAGACGCTGGTGGCTTGGGTGGCTTTCCTTCGCCTCGGTACGGACTAAGTACGGACTCCCGCTAGCGGTACTTTGGTCGGGCCAGGTCGAGGCCCTGGGAAAAGCTGGAGTCTTTTTTTTTTTTTT
>JACVEI010000062.1:550876-613654 GCA_018115615.1 Pestalotiopsis sp. DP-2020a | reverse complement strand
TTTTTTTTTTTTTTTTTTCCCTCCTCCTGCCTCCAAACCCCTCACTTAGTATTAGTACTACTGATTGAATTTTTCGCTCTCTCTGCTCTGGCTCAGTGACCCTTCGGGGTTCCACCCCTCGCCTCCAGTTTCAAAGTCTCACCCCCTCCCAAGATATCGCCATTCAGTGTCAGCGCCGGTACCTGACCCACAACCGCCGACAGCGCGCCAATTGCACTGTCCACGACTCGCGAGCCCGTCATCACAAGGCCCGGTCCAGTCCAGGTTCAGTTCAGTTCAGTCCGCACAGTACGCGGCATTCATACGGGTAACGGCCACGCAAATTCCTCTCATACCACCCACACACACACGCACACTACCTTATTTATTACCGTTGAAGATGGGATGGATGGCTTTGGAGGGGTCTGTCTCGGTTTCAAAGGATGACCAATGTCTGGAGCCATCATAGCCTTGCATCGCTCGTGTTGAAGCCCATTCCGTCATGTTTCGTGCAACGTTCGGTACCACGATGCTTCACTGAGAGGATGTGCAATGATCCAACGGATCTCTCCCCCACGAGGATGCCTAGGATGATCAAGTGCTCTCTCTTTCTCTGATCTCTACACGAACTCCCAGCAGCACTAGCCAGCAAGCCTCCGTGTCAAGCTTATGCTAAACTGCACAAAAAAACCCAACATGCAAAAAAGGGCCTTTCCTCACCCGAGCACTGAGAGCCACCTTTCTGGGAGCTGCAAAACATTGCACATCACAAACTTCTCGTTCATGCCATGGCAAAAGCTAGAGCCAAATCAGTCAGAATCCCTCGGCTTCCCATCTTGCCACAACCTCGAAGTTCAAAGCATGAGCTCTCTCATTTGCCACAAATACATATGAAATGTGTTGAGCCATTCCAGATGTCCAGACGAAATCGAAATATGTATTATTAATGGAAGTGCTCAGTTCAACCGGAGCACTATGAATAAGGTACAGCAAACCTCACACACCAGGGCATTTACGCAGTACGTGACGGTCACCAGACGACTGTGACGGGGTTTGCTCAACACACCCCACACCCACATTTCCTATCGTGCGTATTGTACTTCGTACTCTGCCTCTCTCTCTTCTCTCTCTTGTCGGATCTGTTCCCCCCATCCATCTGTCTGTCCCCTCCCTCCTCAGCTCTGGTCTCTGGACACTGACAAGAAAGGTTAAAAAGTCCCTGGTTGCTAATCAGTATCCTGGGCTTATATGTGGAACCCCAATACTACAGGGTTACAAACATCCACGGCTTTGCCAGTCAGTCATCGGGTCAGCCAACGTCCGCTCTGACATCGCCATCCTGGCCGTCGCGGACCGAGGCCTGGACCTCACCCCATGACTTTGTATGAAGGGACAGACAAATTTATTGAGCACCAGAACCACGATATGCCCTCACCCCCAGCAAGGCAAGTAAGATGAATACTGGATCTCTCCAACGGACAGAAGTCCCGAATCCTCAAAACAACGCACAGTTTCCTGGGCCGAATTGACGCCCTCCATCTATCCACTTCTCATTACAATCCTGGGACGGGCTCCGGATGGCCTTTGACGGGCCACAATATCTGTTCTGGGCATGGGAATAAGTCTGGACGTGCTTATTGCCCTAGGTTAGTGTGCTTCCCGTAGGGCCAAGTCCATATCCGTAGAAACACTGACGAGCCTCGAGTGTACGGAGTACACAGCACCGGCCGTTTCGACGTTGGCATCAGAGCCCGGCGGCGACCAACGCCGCTCCTGACGCCTTGGTAAAGACGGTAGCCACTGCATACGCACAGTCAGGGTCTTCGTGGTGTGTGCATATGTCGCTGCTAGGTGGAGGGAGGTGGTCGATAATCAAATCCCTGTGAGTCTCCCCAAGATATCTCTGTTTGGTCTTCCATCTGGGGCGCATCTGCAGTCTGAGCACTCGTGCATAGATATCTGAATCATTCGAACTGCTCGAAGAGGCTTGTATACAATCATATTAATCAGGCTGGTCCAGGCACTACAGAGTACGTATCGCATATACTGTCAGAGAACTGAACAACGGCGCAAATTTCCACTGCCCCTTTTCAGAAGACGATGGTGGTCCGAATGGGTACTGCTTTGCCAGCACAAGATGTTCAGACCGTGGAAGTACGAAGTAGTAGTGGAGGCAAAAAGGGTCTTCTTCGCTGCGGCCATCGGAGCGTCGTGCATATGAAAGAGACAATGAGAGAGATCTACTACCACATCTGGCCTTGCTTGCTTTTTCTCTTTTGGTCGCCGGTAACTGCTGCTCTGCTTGCTTGCTGTCTACCCTGCACGTGCGAACCACCAACCCAACGTTCCGTCCCCTTTGCTCCGTGAGTGGGCAGAGAGAGAGAGAGAGAGAGACGCACACTTGTCGTGCTTCCCCCTACCATGCCAACATGCCTGATTGCGCAGTCTTGCTTGTCCTACCACCAAGAAAAGCAAGCCGGTTACACCTGCCTCATGCTGTAGCACCATCGATATATCTGAGATGGAGTTTACAAAATACAACGCTTAGGGCGAGCGAAGCACAGCGAAGCGGGCCATGGGCAAAGCAAACCCGTTCTCAAATCTCGTTGCGATATTTTGCCTAGCTAGTCCAGCCCGGCTGGGAGGAAACTTCAGCGCGAATGCACGACGTGATCATCGAGTCCACGGGGGCGGGTTTTTCTTCCCTAATGTTTCACGGCAAAGCAGATAGATCCTTTTGTCTGGCTGTCTGGTACCAGAATGGGAATAATAAGAAGAAGAGGGGACTTTCGCCCTACGACTAGAGCGAGTAAGTTTGTTTTCGCCAGGCATCGTGTGGTGCATAACGTGTGTCCCGTCTTCGCCCTCGATTTGTTGCTTGCTGTTATGTTGTGGGCTGGGGACTGCTCTAGCCTCGCAGCAATCCCGTCCGGAACACGTTACCGCCCCCAGAGGCCGAACCGTTGAAGGATTGTATGTCTCCTTCTGCAGAGAAACTTGCTTCTTCCTGGCCTGTCTGTCTGTATGTACGTGTGTGTGTCTCTTCTGACAAGTGGTGAGCACAGCAGAGCATCCATGACTAGCCCTGCAGGCGGAATTACTGTACAGCTCAGTGAGTGGGGTGCGGGCGTGCAGATGACTAGAGAGGATGAGCGCCCGCCCGTATGCACCTCTTCTGCAGACTGGACGGATCCTCATGCGAGATTCCGCCCTGCTTGTGGGATCCGCCAGCACGACAAGAGAAGGGGCGCCAAGATAGAGCCCGCCTGGCCCGGCTGTTCCCATCCAGAAAGAGAGTATTATTGCATAGGTACAAATGGCTCCAGAGTAAGTATCTAGTATAGTAAGTATGCAGTTGGGATCAACGGCCTGCCTGTATGTACTAGGGAAAGACAGCCCGAGTACGGCAATGATAGAATGTTTTGACTACATGGTTTCGTATCCAAGTCAAGTTTGAAGTGTAGTAGATATTGTGCACCAAAATGAGTATTTCGCGCAAGTGTTGAGAGACATGTATACTTTTTCCAAACAGTGGCTTGCTATAATAGTCTGTATACACCCACGATGTCGGGAAAATTGTATACTAGCCGCACTTATTTAGTCTAGTCGGACTATTTCAAAGCGGAGCGCGCGAGCGTCACAATAATAGTGCAAGAGCATCAGTCGTCGGACCATTTATTAGACTTCCTGTCCATCTATTACTGTTTCCTTTCTCAAGATCGGTGGGACACGGCACGAGCGAGACAGAGAGACAGAAGTCGGAGAAAAAAAGGAAAGGCTGCCAAAGATTTTGCTGTTTTCTTTTTCTGCTCTCTTGCAACTGCCAAACGATCCTTGGCATTGTCGCTTGAATACGGGCCTGACAACGTGGCGACCGCCCTCCCCGGCCTTCCCGTGCCGGGCGCGTGGCCACCGCCTACTGGCCCAAGCCCCGAAAGCAACAGACGAGACCATTTTGTTTTCTTTCCCGTGATCTTTTGGTTGGGACGGCCTGGTAGCGGTGGGTGGTGGAGGAGGTTGTGTGTTCAGCCCACTCACGTTTCAGAGCCCTCGCGGGCCGCCTCTGTCTTCACCAGCCGCTTATTTCCTTGTGTCTTTTCTTTTTCTTCTGCTTTGCTGGCTGAGTATACTCGTGTCTCAAGAGGCCAAGCCCGATCGTTGGGGGGGGGGCGAGGCAGGCCGAGGTAGGGGGACCCAGAGGACAGGACAGGATGGGCTGAAGTCCCAGATCGGGTCGGTGGCTCCCGCAACTCTAGCCTGTCCTCGAGTGTTCCAGGCGCCTGAGAGACATAGCAAAAGTCTAACAGAATCAGCGAGGGCGTTGAAGGGGGTTACCGTAGTGAGTATTCGAGGTGTCATCAATTGACAAATATCATTACCAGGAATTCAACATCAGATCAGACTATGATACGCACGGGTAAAAAAAAAAAACACATAGCGTAGCCTCGACGTGTTCTTGGGAGACCGGGGAAAGAGGTGCATTGGCCCCATTCGTTCATATTGGGATGTTCAGGGACGCTATACCAAATCTCGAGTCCACAAGGCACAACGGCGCTGCAGGGCTGAGATGGGAGAACAACTAAGAGGTAGCATGGCATATCCCCTCGCCGCGCATTACGCAAAAAGGGACCATTTCACCACCCATGCAGGTTCACACTCTAGAACTCTCGACTCTTCCTGCCCAGTGGTTTGAGTGAATCGTGGGCAGTTTCACGCGAGTTTGGCTCCGGTACCTACATGAAAGTCACGATGGGCGTTTGAAACAAGACAGAAAGGTAGCAGCAACAAAGACAGCAACAGGACCGACTAAAAGCAGGGTAACCTCGAGAAGCAGAGCGGCAGGCTTGCCACATGCTGCTGCTGCTGCTGTGAACGAGCGAGGAGAGCCTCAATGTCATGTCATGTCATGTAATGTCATGCCATGCTATGCTATGCTCATGCACATGTCCATGATTTGCAGATTATCTTCTTTTTTAATCTAAAAGTAAAGTCCCTGGTTCGGTGTGTATACTGTTACAAGTACAGGCTACTACGACTACTGTCTAGTATGTCATGTTGGATTGGAAACCAGCTTCCGTGTCGGGGGGTGGGCTATTGGTGGCGGTCGGCTCAATTCGAGTTCAAGCCCGTCCTTGCAAAGTTGCAACGCTCGGCGTACCTGATGGACGGATGGATGGATGGAGGAATGAATGGGGCTTGTTTGTAGTATTCTCGGACTCCGGAGATCTAGTCTCTAAATGAGTATACTACCCACATACGTCATATCGCCTCTGGAGCTCTACAGCTCAAATTGCCAAAAGCGATGCAGCAATATCGAATGATCTGTCGTTGGCAATTGCCACTACTAGAAGGGAGAGAGGCTGGGGGCCATGTCCATACTACAGTATTGCTCGTTCGAGCAAACACGCATTTCACCTCCTTGCTTTATTCGTCAAGTCCAGGACCAAAAGTCGTGATCGTTGAGAATCAGATGATAGTCCTGCAAAAAGGGACCCCAAAGGTTGTCCAAGACTCGAAATCGAGACGAGTCCCACAGGAAATATCCCGAAATGGTCAATGCAGACCCCGGATTCTGTGAGCCTAGTGTAGTGTATGTAGACTATTGACTCGGGCCAGGGTATAACACCGCACTACGGAGTACATTCTCTATCCTTCAATCGGACTGACTGCCTTACGCGGCCGTCACGATACCCTTGCACCCTGCGCGGGCAGCGATAATAACAGTCAATAATGGAATTGACCGATTAGGACAGGGAGGACACGTTCCCTGTGAGAGGTTGTGCCCGTTGCTCCCTCTGGTCAGGTCTGGGGGGCATGCAGACGGAAGCACGATATCGTACAACGGCAAGGTTGGTTTTGTTGGTGCTTAGCATGGGCGGGCGTTGGTGGATCTTTGGTCATCTTCTCGCAGAAGCCTTTTCGGCATTTGGTCCACAGAGCGGCATAACGACGAGACCGCCCCCGACTTTCGTCATCTGCCTCTTGTAAGAAAGAGTGGGATAGGAGAAAAAGAAACGCCTCTACCTCCTCCCAGCCATACGAGGACAGAGACATGCAGCGCGGCACAATAGTAGGTAAGCAGGCGCCTCCCCCGTCAGCAGCAGCTCAGTTTTTACAATACAGGATGGAAATGTGTGCATGTACAAAGTACTCCGTACCCAGTCTACCCAATCTTTGGATCTTGTAATTGTGGGATCGCGAAAGAGGGAAAGCAAAGAAAAACAAGGGGTGCAAGTGATACTGGCCCCCCACCTTGTTCTCTGATGGCTGAACACTTGCATGAGCGAGAAGCAGTCTAACGCACAGCGGGCGGCGGTTATGCAATGCTAGAACATGGCCAATGACACCTGCAGGCGGTGTTTACCCCATGCTGCTCGAGCATGCATCCTTTTTATCCCCGGTCAGATTCGAAGGGACCGTTCCCGCGTGTGTGGTGTGGATGGACTATGGAATTGTCTTCCTATTCAGCAAGTCGCGACTATCCACTTGGTAGTATATTGGATATCAAAAGGGTCCATATCCCTTCTTGAGGAGCCCTGGTATGTCATTCAGGGAGAGTTGCATCTTTCGGCGGCTAGTTCTAGCCTTACGAAAGGGGCACTATGTACACTATGCGCACGCAGCGGCGGGAGTATTCAGAGCCGCCGACCGAATATAGAATAATGATCTTGTACTTTGGTAGAGCGAGAACATGTTGTTGATGACTTATACGACCTCCCAGCAGCCGTGTGCCGTCTTTGGTGGTTGAGATGCGTGGGCGTTGCAAAAGGCTGCTTCCATTCTTCAATCTTTTCGGATCTTACATACGCCACGCCCACAGCATATGGCAAGCAAGCCAGAAATGGGGATATATCATAACGGTGCTATGATCAACGTGCTTAGTATGATCACACGCCACTTTTGTGGTAGACCGCTTGTCCCGGGAACTTGGAATTAAAAAAGAACACGGCTTTCTTTTGCATTTGACTATTTTTAAAAGAATTTGCGAGATCCTGCAGCATAGTCGCAACTAAGTTTTTGGCCATGTTACCCGACTTGGGTTTAGGTCCTGTATCGTTGCCGAGTGTATAACCACATTGTCTCCTCCAGCGTCTCGCGACCAACGGGACAACGTAGAACGAATATGTAGTCCAATGTCCTATTGGATCAGGAGCAGTCCGATCGGGCTACCAAGTCGCCGTGGTTAGATCTCTGGAGGGCAATAGGGTCCAGGGGGGCAGGAGATTTTCTCCTCGGCGGGCGGGCAAGCAGGAAAAAAAACGTGCCTCCATTGTCTAGTACAGACTACAGTAGGTTAGGTTAGCCTGCTGTGTTTCTTCCCAGTATTATTTCCGCAGAGCTCACAGAGCACACGCCCCCTCTGTTCTCTCTGTGTCTCCGCACGGTGCTTGTCTTCCTTCATGTCGCACGTCCAATCAGCACTGCCCACGTCAACAACGACCACCCGCTCTCCCTCTCTGGGTGAGGCACAGTGTTCATATCATAACCTTGCCGACTAGGGTCCTTGTGAAGCGAGGCCGGGCCTACCCAGAACGCCTGCTTTTCTCTCTCGAAGTGACAGACAGCTCTGGGCTGCGTAATTTTTTTTTTCTCCGACTATTCATCCAGAAAGAGGTCTTGAGCACCAATGGCCCGACCGAAATCTGGGATCTAGGAAGTGTACTTTGCAAAATGTATACGATGATCGACCACTTTTCTCGGGAGCTTATCTGAGTGGCCCCAATCAACGTGACTCGACACTGGACGCTCATTTGCACGCACGCAGATTTCCCAATATAACCATGTGGAAAGAATGCTGGTGATGCGAGAGTATTTGTTATACAGGGTACGTACCGTTCAGCACCACTTTCGGTCATACATTACACTCGGTAGGTACCGTAGACAGCCAAGCGCGTCTAACCGGCGTGAAATATCACTTGCGGTAGTCTCCCCTCGCCTCGAAAGATAGTACACTTGCCCACCTGTTACCTACACAGTAGTCAAGAAAAGGGTCGCTCGCTCACTCGGTGCAAAATCCTCGATATTCTGATTCGCCGGAAAAGTACTGCAATGGCGGACCGCTTCCCGTGGTTCGAGGCTAGATGTGCAATGGTCACACGCCGTCGCGACACAGAAGAATAATTGCCGGGCCTTATCCATCTTGCGCCCCCCAGTCGCAGCCGGCGAGGGGAGGGGAAGAGAAAGATGACTGCATTTGCATAGGCAGATCAAGATAGTCCATAGACAAACGAAACAGGCAACGACCTTCTATCGCGATGAAGAATAGCTGATATTCTTTCTTTTTTCTTTCTCGACTGTCCTGCTCCAGCTCTATTCGCGATGCAGTCCACGAACGACTTGCTACAATACTAGCCTGGAGGGCTGACTTGCCAAGAGACGCAATTAAGTTCCCCTTCGCAAATGGCGTGGCCAGTTCTCGTCCAACCGATGCTCTTCCAATTGGAAGACGGAACGTGGAATGTGATGCACGACATACTATGTGTGTCCTCCCTCGTTTCTGCGCTACGTACTATCATTGCCAAGTACGTACAGACGATACATGCGGGCTGATGATTCTAGGTACGCACGCAGGCCCGGTCTGTATGTAGTCTGTATGCTGGCATGTATGCAAGTAAAATATGTACGCTGCAGTGCAGCAAGCAGCAGCAACAGCAGCAGAACAGCCAGCCATGCAATGTACGTACTTTCCAAGCTGCAGCCATGACATGAACAATGCAATTGATGCAGGGAAAATAAACCACACCCGCATACGTCTGCTATTGTATAATAGCTATACTGCAGTATACTCTCCGTCGCTTCAGATCTTATACTCGAATCTCGTCAGTCTCCACCTTCTCATAAGTAATTATGATGGATTGCTCATAGCATCCTCTATTGATGACTGATTTACAAGATCATATGAAAGTTGGTGCACCGAGGTACACAGCAAAGCAAGATGAAAGACCTCGGGTATCCGTCCCTCTCTGTCCGTCCCCGCGATATGTCCAGCAGTTGGTTCCTTGCTCCGTCGTCTGGGTCCTTCCCCCCCCCCCCTCCTCTCGATCACGACTTATCGCGGCACACAGTACGACGGGTTTTTTCTCTTTTCTTTTCTCTGGTCTCTCTTGCCCATGACGAAGAATCGTGAGGGGAGCAACGTCGAGTGGTCAAAGGAAGCTCGCGATAGGTCCAGGTCCAAAGTTCGCAAAGTTCAGAGCTGTCCCAGTCCCAGTTTAGTGGATCCCTCACCGCTACTCTTCGGGGGCCTATTCAGACGCCTGCGGTGTCGCTGTATAACCAGTCGACAAGAACAGAACGAGAAGAAAGAAGCAAAAAAACACTCCGCTGTGCTTACGAGGTACCACGTAACTCTACATAGCCGCGATCCTTGCCATGGTATCCATCGCGCTTGTGCGATGATCGCCGTTCCATCCCTCCTGGGGCTCGGCCAGCGGGTTATACTTCGCTATCTCTTTTTTGAAGTATTGTATGAATGTACTACTGCTTTTTATGGTATTTTTGTTTCTTCGTGCCCGGTAGCGATTATAGTATGCCCTGTCAGACCAGCTAACCTAGGCTAGTCGTGTAGACCAACCACGCCTTTTGCTAACCTTTTGGCTCTGATCACGGTTTGAAGGCGGAACGGAATAATAAGACAGGCCCAAAAGGCTGGGAGTATACTCTGTACTGCTTGCTGAGAATCTCGACACACAAGTTCTATCTTTACTGTTTGAGCAATTCAGCGCGGCTTGCCTATACGCCTCTCGCTTCTCTCGTCTCCTCGGCTTCCCGTCGAGTCGAATCTCAAATTGACCCAAGCGCGGAAGTCAATCTAACACAACCATGTAATCCTATTGATTGAACACCCCAACCACGCACTCACGCACGCACGTAACCGACGAGAAGCAAGACGACCGCGCTTGGGGTTCGATCAAGAGATCCGGGACCCCGCGAGAGAAAGGGCTGAACCGCGCTTCTGTCTCGTCAATCAATAGCCTGCCCGTAACTGTGACCATGGGCCATCGAAATTGCTACTATTCCCAGGACCTCGGTACATGCCTGCAGCAAAACAACATTTGTTGGACCTACCTAGACCTCTCGGGCCCCTTGCAACATGCATCACGAACCCATGTTTTTCGACAAATACTCCTGACTAACAAAGGAGATCGGCAAAAGGCGCACAAGCAGCAGCATCAAATCTCGGTCTTGTCGGCTGTCTAGTGTATCCGCAGGTTCTAATGTACGGCGGGTAGGGATGAACGGGGATGGATGTTCTCTGCGCGCGTCGCCGCCGTGAGCCGCCGCAGTAAGTACGTCTGTACCAGAAATTCCAGACTCCGGGATCACGATCCGTAATGAACTTAATTATCCACTATGAGATATTCGCCAATATGTTTGTCCTTTTTTTTTCAGACCCCATGAACAGCAAAAAGTCTCGACGCTTTCCTGGATCCAAACAAGAATAAGAAAAAAGGAATCCTCATTTGTGGGATCTTGGTTCGTGAACGGTTGGTATCGGGGAGGGGGACACCCTCGCCCTTCCAGTAATAATCCTGGTTCCTCCTGGTGCTCCTCCTCTTTTCCTCTCAGATTTTGAAAATTAAAATGAAAATCCTCATCACGTACCGTAGTCATCACATACCGGAGTACTTTTCATCACTCTCTTTCTGATTCAATCTCCATCTCAGGGAGCAAGTCCTTTCCCTTCCTGGGAGTCTTGTTGGCTCTCTCTGCCTCTCGAATCGTATGACGGATGACGCCGGGGTGGGTGACATTCCGGCTTATGGTCTTGGGGGGGGGGAGAGGAGAATTTCGTCCAAAAGGGCCATCTTCTTACTATTTTGCGATTTTCCCCGAGCAAGGGTCGTCGGTCGGGGAAGACACCCGCGAGCCACAAGCCCGGCGCGGCTATGTATGTCGACGGGGGGCACCAAAAAAAGTCTCCATGGGGGGTCGAGAAGAAGAGGCACGGAGAGAGAGAGAGAGAGAGAGGGGTGCCACTGCGCGACTATGCCATGTAAGATAGGCGCAAGACATGACGATGATGTGTGTTATTTCGGCCCCGTGGTTAATGATGTTCTTGGTCTCTATTTCTCTGCCAGAACTACCTGGTAAAACAATTGTCCCTACCCGTCGTTCGGCAGGCGTGCATGTTCATACATGCTGCGTTACAATACATGGAATACCATGGTCGCACGTACGTATGCTTTTTCTCCCATTACTACAGTATATACATGCTATAGTGCTGAGTGACAGCCAAAGTGCCACCGAGTGGTATGTAATGTAATGTATGCAGTATTATGGTTAATCTGTAATGGTCTCTGGCGGACGAGGCTCTCCCACCCCTGGACAGGTGGTGGCCCTTTCAATATGCGAGCTTAAATCGTACATTACATTGGAGTTGCGTTACGCACCCGCTCCCTAGTTGCAGCCAGCCCAAGCAGGCCCAGCCTCGGGTACCGAAGGGCTGCCGAGACAATCGAGAGAGAGGGCATACGTACGTGTATCCATACTGGTAACATACTCACAGCAGAAGACGCAGCGGCAGTGGCACCGCTGGAAGCCAGAGCCGACCTACCGAACTGGGACTGTTGGAACTTGGCTCGGTACGTATTCCCAAATGGAACCGTGACTTGCCTGGGGCCCTGTCCTCTCTTCTCCCTCTTTTTGTTTCTATTTTACCTTGCCTTGCCTATCCGCACTTCACATCTCTAGTGTAGTTTGGCTTTTTAGCGGCACCGCAGCCTGGGCAGGCCTGCCTGGCTACGAGGGGTGGACCGACCCCGGTTCATACATACACAAATCCAACGAAAAATTCCCACCCCCAGCCTGCAATCATCGCGCTATTGCTGTGCTAGGAAGGTCGCCAGAGAGGGGGGGGGGGAGGGGGAGGGGCGTGTGGGCTTGCTAAGCTGGAGATAGGTGCCGGCATGAGGGCACCGGCCTATCGACGAGCTCGATCAAGCAAAAAGCCGCATATTGATCCCCACACATCCATCAAAAAGGGCCTGGCGAAAGCCAAGCATCTTTGCCAATTGGCGACATGGGGCATGGTAGAGAGAAGAGAGTGAGAAGAAGAAATGGCGAATAGTACGGTACGAGGTTGCGCTTCAGTACCCTGTCTGCCCTGTAGGTAGATACTGTGGTGCGGTGCAGTGTAGGTATCATACTGCCTGTCGTCTTCCCTACCGACTCTCAAGTCCCCTTGTCCCTGACTCCCTGCTGCCTCCAGGCGGGAAGGGAGGAGGCAGTGGTCATTGCTCACGATTACTAGGCAGGGTCTGTCTCGATATATTCACACAAGCCTAGGGGAGTACCTCCAAGCGCGATGTCCGTCCGGAAAGTAATTGATAAGGCGACGAAGAGGCCAACATCTTTCTCGGGGAGTACTCCGGTATCAAAAGAGCCCCGTGGCGGCTTCAGCCACCCGGGAAATGCTTTGGACACAGGTCAGCAGTGAAGATCAGCTCAGGCGTCGAGCAAACAAGCAAGCAGCCAGAATGATCATGGCCAACCTGGAAGCGTTGGAATAAGCAAGCCAGAAGCAAGTATGATACGCATATGCCGGTGGTTGAACTCCCTAGATGCCTGCTCTGTATGACTTCAACAAGATAGTGTCCCGTGTGGGCTACCTACACAGTACTATTTCATTTCAAGGTGGACTCGATAAAAATCCAGCAGGACCAATCCCCATCGCCTCGTATATCGACTAGCAGGTCCGTAGTGGCCTCAACTGAAGGGCTTCCGATTGGAATGACAACGGTACTCCCAGCCATCGACCGGAGAAAAGAAAGGCGGGTGGTGGTCATGGGCTGCTCTGCGGTCCATGCTACAAATCGAGGATAGGGTCTCTTCATTTCCAACTTCACAGCCGGATGACTTGTTGAGATGGAAAGATACCCACGCCCGCCGAGCGTGGAAAGCCACCGTGATCAGAAGAGAGTCAATCAATTTCTACCGTAGGTAGGGGTCATGGTATACTTTCCACTTCGAGAAGCGCGGCAAGAGCCAGAAATACAAATGCTCCATGTACACTTATTACCACACCGAGCAGGGGAATGCCCATACATTGCTCCAGGACCCTGCCTATCCGCGGACAGGTATTGCACGGACGCCTTTTAATCTCGATAATTATCGTTGACCACGGTCGGGGCCGTCACAAACACCAACACAAAGTGGCACCACAGCTCACAAAGGATCCATGAGGCTGGCGGGGAGGAGCTGGGAGGCAGGACGCAACTCGGAGGGGTGGAGGGATACCATGTAAAAATAAAAGGAAGAACCCGTGGTGACTTGCCCGCAAATTCGCAAGGTGGCGATCGCCCCATGCCGGCATAAATGGCTTGGCCTGAAGGATCACAATTACAGACGGGAATGCAGGCAGCGGTGCCAGTCTCATCGTACAGCATCTACGCAACATGCTTGCTTACACAATGGGATGCCACGAGAGAAAGAGCCGGGCGCTCGACTACTCACAGATGCTGGGGAAGATCGATTCAAAACTGACAGATGTGCGCTGCGCTGTGCGCAACATGAAAGCCAGCCAGGCCAGACCCGGACAGAAACGACCCTATCGTGCATGAACGCTTGGTCAAGCTCTGCTGTGCAGCAATAGTAGATCTCATTATACATGGGAGTCCACAGTAGTTTACAGCCTCAATGCCCCTGTCTGTCCCGTCGTGTGCGGATCTCTGTTGGCTGTTGGCTGGGCTTGCCAAAGTGTCGCTTCTAAACTCATCACATACCGTAGGAGGGAAGCGTGGTGGAGGCAAGAACAACGTCGAGGAGCTAAGGTTTGTCATGAGCGCGTGCTTTTTCTTCAGACCCTGCGTCAAGACTTCTCGTGCGCTCGAGGCGAGATATCTGCTGGAGAATCAGTCAAGAAGCAGGCCCAGTCAGCGTCAGCAGGGCAGATAGACCACTGCCGCTGCCGCCGACCCTGCCGCTGCGCAGTTGCATCAGCCATCAAAAGTCAGCCTGCCACCCTGTGCCCGCCCCCCCCCCCCCAGAAATAGCGAGACGCACGCTCGGCACGTCACCCCTCGTCTCTTTGACTTTTTCGCCTCTTCCTAGGTTAGTCGCTTAGAATGTCTAGAGGGTTTCCATATGAGGCAGGCCGCGTTAGGAATATTTCGAGGGGAATAGCGGAAACGGATATCGTCCAGGGTGCAGGTCTCTTGTGCAGACTGACATGCATGAAACAGCCATTGCGTCTGGTCAATCTACACCCTTCGATCCATCGCCCGATGATAGAGACGATGAAGATCTGCGGGGAGGGGGGGGCTAGTAGGAATAACCTCTTGAACAGCATGTGTGTGTATGTGCGCGCGGTGCCTCCTGACAATCGTACATTGGCAAGATCCGAGCAAAGACACGGGAGGCCTGAAAGAAGGGCTCATGGCCCGGCGCCAGGCGCTTGATTCCCGTCCGGGCTCCCACACGAAACAGGCGAGCGAGGAGAGACGAGACGAGACGAGACGAGACGAGACGAGACGGAGAACCGTGGGCAGGTGAAAAGAGGTCAGCCTCCGAAGGGAGTGCACCCCGGTAAGATATTTCTGTGCGAGCCGCACTTACAGCGCAGGAAACATTTTGCTGCGCGGCGATGCGAGAGCTGTGCAAGAAGACCCGATTGGACAGTGCCAGGGGGGGCTGATGTGCGTTTTGGTTGCTCTTCTGTTCTCGCGTGCTGGTTGGGGCGGACGGGAATCAAATCAGCCTGCCCCTCGGCCCTCCTCTTTGCTGTCCATCTGGACCAGGGAGGAGAGGAAAACCTGATATGCTGGCAAGCTTGACAGGAAACGGGCGTGAGAGCTTGCGTGCTATACTGTACTCCATACGCACGTAGCCGGAACGCACATGGATTTGATCTGATCGAAGGTCGTCGCTAGGGTTGTTGTTGCTGCTGCCGCTGTGAGCTGACGCCATAATAAGCGACGGCGATCAATGGTTCTGAAGGTCAACCAAGGTATGTAGAGGGCAAATGTCATTACTCAGTCTTTCACCTCCATACCGGCTTTTATGTGTCCCCCGGACCTGTAGTGTGTAGTGATTATTACCAATGGCTGGAATGGAGGCGTAGTTGATTATTCCAATGTCTGGGTGAAATTAGACCAGGCACCGACGTCACGTGTTTTCGTGCTTGCATCGCGCCGTCTCGTTGCACCGTGACGAGTCATGACATCGACAATGCAGCCCCAACTTGGGACAAAATCTTAGGCGGGCGCGTGCTGCTTTTTTTATGCATGCAAGCTTATTGTGATCTCACGAGAACGAATAGAGTCGTGACCCGGCCCCAAGCAAACCACGGCAGAAGCAAATTCTACGACTCCGTTCGTGCATGCATAATCGCAGCCAAGCAGTTGGATCCTGTGTCTGTCCGCAAGGCCTCCCTTATATGCATGGGCAGTAAACAAAATGCCGTCACCGCACAAACCAGATATACCAAAAGCTGCCACGCCAAAGTTCGGCTCCTCCTTTGACCCATGGAACTCGTCATCCACTGGTCATCAGCGGGCAGAGAACCGCTTGGGCGGCAGCACAGGATGGCGGGAGTCTCGAAGCGCAAAGTTACAGTCACAATTCAAGAGCGACGCGAGCGGCGGAAAACGCATGTCCGATGCCGTCGGGGCAGGATCGCAAGACTGGGATCCGGGACTGAAAGCCATCGTCCCTCCGGAGCTGCGGTCGAGAGCCAAGAGCTCAGTCATGGACATGCTGGCCAGGCCAGGGACGATGAAGCAGAGCTTGAGTTCAGCATCTTGGAGTTCTCACCTGGGCCAAGGCCGAGGTGACCTGACAGCAGAAGAAGCTCTCCCGCGGCGGCGCAAAGCCGAGGAAGAATCTCGGCAGGATGATAAAGACCAGGCAAGGAATATTTTTGATGGCGTTGTGGTCTACGTCAATGGCAGCACACACCCCATCATCTCAGACCACAAACTTAAGCATGTGCTCGCGGAGAACGGCGCCAGAATGTCGATACACCTTGGCAGAAGACAAGTCACGCATGTCATACTTGGGCGGCCTGCTGGTGGAGGCGGCGGCGCTGGAGGAGGCCTCGCCGGGGGCAAGCTTCAAAAGGAGATCCAGAAGGTTGGCGGTGCTGCTGTGAAGTTTGTAGGAGTCGAATGGTATGATCCGTGTGAACACGAAGCCTCAAAAGCAGCCCGACTAACCTTGCAACAGGATTATGGAGAGTATCAAGGCTGGCAAGCGGTTGCCCGAAACAAGGTTTAGCAACTTGAAGCTGGCTGCCAAAAGTCAACAAAGCGTCTTCGGCATGGCATCCAAATCAGCAGGTTCGACGAATCCGTATCATCAACCACCGGCATCCGATAACCCCAACGGATTGAGAATCAAGCCCCCAGAGCTTCCGGACGATGGCCCACCTCCGAGTGGTCAACGTCCGTTGCCCTAGTCTACGAGGCCGTTATCGAGTATCGTCATTCGGCGTTGTTCTATTTTGGAACTAAATTCTGGCGTTCTGAGCTTCTACTGCCCGAAATGGCATTGAGCCTCCTGATTCGTCCACGGTCTGGTTGCTCCATTTGCCCACGAGCCACAAACTTGGGCGCGTTTGCCCATTTTGTGTTTGCAGTCGTACATGATTGGGTCGGGGCCAGTTACTCTTGTGAGCTGCATACACCTTGATGTAATTCCGTGGGGATCTTGCTAAACTTCTCAAAAGACAGAGCTATAAAATCTGGCTTTTGTTCCTACATGTAGCTTTTGGACTTGTACCTTGTGAGCATTGACCTGGCCCGAACAGTATACCTAGAGTCTAATCATTTCTGTATTCGGCCAGGTCTTTCCTCGTCTGACCATTGCATTTGTTTGTTTACTCATATCGGGATTAATCTCATGGTCATAATGACCAAAGCCATTCAGTAGTAACAAGAAACGGCCCGGTGGATGCAGTTCACAGATACAAGTTATGAGATCATAGCTTTGAGAGACCAATCGTCGTAATGACAGGACAGTATTGGAAGGGGGAATAGAACCAACCTCTGAGTGGCCTCGAGAAACAAAAGAAACCCCTCATACCACTACTTTGTTTTCATGATCCTTGCCGTGACGCGTTGAGGCTCTCACGAGGGGGCTGTCATGGTCTCAGTCTCGCTGATCAGCGCCGGTGTCAAAATCTCGCTAGATCCTATCCGAGGTGCCGAATCAATCTGAAACCTAAAATTTTGTTTTCACACCTGCTCGTGGAAGTTAATACTATTCCTGATCCCGCCCTTGACTCACATCGGGCCTTGTCCCTTGCACGTGGGCAAGGGCCGGCACATATCTCCTACCAAAGACGGTACGAAACGAGAAACGTGCAGGGGAAGAAAGAAGCAGCGAAAAGCATATTCGTCGAATTGAGGCTTGATAGACAACCTCGAAACCTTGTAGAAATTTTGCTTTTTCCCTTTTTGGCTCCAGCCACTTTGCCCCAAACGTTATTCTGGCATGTTTTGTTCATTCTAGAAGGTCTCATTGGACAATTGACTTTTGTTGTTCTTTCTTTCCTGGGCTCTTGACAAGTCATCCGGCCCAAGGAAACGTCTTGCGAAAACACGAAGGCAGGGACATGCAGAGTTTATTCTTCTGCCACCTAAATATGCCAAAATGTACCGCGGTACAGATGATACAACGGTCGTTGCGGCCACGCCCCTCCTGAATTCTCCATGGAATACCGGGAAGCGGTGAATACAAGACATATGGCGAAGAAAGGCATCTCGACTTGTGGAGCTAGATGGAGGGCATTGAAGATTCAGATGCGCCGAGAAGATTTCGCGGAGGGGTAGTGGCCGCTCCTATGTTCGCCGCCTCGCTTCTTTCATGGTCTGTGGTGGCTCGCTGACATAATACTGAAATACAGCATACAGAAAATATGCGAGTGAACGTCGGTACATTGCATTGCACTGCACAATGCGAGTCGGGCTTGCATGCCGTTGAGAAGTGCACCAAACGAGATGCATTGCTTCTACATACGCAAGTCTGACTGTAGGAACAGAACCTATTATGCAAAAAGGCAGGCCCTGCATGCATTGTGTGTAAGTCAGATCACATAAGCAGGACCACTGATTTGGTATAACCAAGTCTACGGGAACATCATATGTAGACAAGCAGAAATTGGTCTTTGGTGCAGATAGCCATATCTCGTCAAGTTGCTTTGCGTCAAGTTGTCCCCTCAAGAAATTGGGTCGTCAATATGTAATGTAACAAGCACCGCATTTTCCAAGCCTGACAAGATTTTGATGGAATACCTGGATATCTCATACCAGGTCTACTTACTTCAATCCGACGACAAAAGAGAATGTCCCGGCGCGTTAAATCAGTGTCTCCAGTGAGTCATTAACATGTTTCTCATCGGTATTTCCAAGCTTGGTTTGCAGTCGCCCTTCCTGAGTCGTTGCTACCTCTCTCATCTCCTTCACGCTATCACTTGGTCCGAATACGTTTCCCAGCTGGGATCCAAAGTTCAACGACGCGAGAGCATCCTCCTTCCAGATGGGAACGACCACAGAGTCTCTCCCCCTGCTTCTTATCACGGTAGCAACCAGGAAACCCAGACCTCCGAAGAAGACTGCTAGATGCATGGCAATCCATCCCCACTGTACCTGGTAAGATGTGACGAGAGCGCCAGAGCTCCCCGTCACGATCTTATCCGGGTCATCGTCTGCCCCATCACGCATCGCGTTGCTCATACCGCGCGCGATGGAACTGAACAGCGCGGGAATATCGTCCCGGGACCATAGGAGGGGCATGATGTTGGGAACATACCAGTCAGACCCATTTCCTGCAATGACGAACCCATTCAAGCACCCGTGTTTTATGTATGGATCTGAGCCAAATTCTAAGAGCGGCCCGGCAAAGTTGTCTTGAAAGAATGAGGAGATGGAATGCACGGCCTCTGCGGAGATGCTAAAGTTGCCGTGACTCGTCGTGAGCCTCAAATCTTTAGTATAGTGGTACTGTGATACATTGCTGTTGAAAACGGTACTGTTCCCCAAGTCCGGGAAGGAACTTGCGTCTCGCACAAAAGACATGTCTTCCATACTTTCGACGAGGTCGCTTTCCTTGACGGAGGTATGATAGCGCTTTTCACAGTAGTACAAACCGCATTCCAGTGCTTGCATGGGAAGATCTGGCCATCTAGTGACATTGCTCTTGTCGGGGGGAGGTCGGACTTTTAGCATGCTTGTTGCCCATATCAAGGTGTCCACGTCTTGGAAGCTGTTGGTCATATTTCGGTCTCCTGTACCGAATGCTGTAATCATTGTGCCGACGCTATCACTGCTTGAAGTGCTGTCGTGCGTATATGTATGTGGAAGCGACCACGAGTGATTGTTGTTGATAGTCAGCCCATTAGGCAATTGATATGCTGGTACATCGTCGCCGAGAGTTCCAACGGGGATAAAACTTCTCGCACCATCAAACAGAGGTATATGCCCATAAGGACGGACCTCTTTTAAAGAATCGGCGAGAAGGTGTAGGTCTGTGTAGCGTTCGAGGACCGTATCCAGATTTGCACATTTGCTGCACACAGCCAGAGACTCAATCGGAGACTCCCAAGTACAATTTCCGGAGGAGCACGTGAAATTGAGTTGCTGCACGACATCCTGTTCCTGGTTCGACAGCGCGTGAAAAATAGCAGACTGCATTGAGAAATCCGCATCCGCAAATGACTTATTGTTGTGGGGCTCAGAATACACGTGGCCCTTTGAGTATCGTATGGCACGATTGATGATAGTGGAAGCATCTTTCGTGTAGATTATATCTTGCCGGAGTTGCACGAGCTGTTGCGAGAAGGGGTCTATGGCAAGGGAGAACAGAACGATGATGGCACCAAATCGAACCGTCCAGCTAGTTTTATTAGTAAAAGCGCAGAAGAGCAAATGTGGTGGAAGAGGATATACTCACGAGCCCCTGAGTCGCCACAAGAGCTGCAAACTCCCAAGCGGTCCTCGGCTGGCGGAGTCGATGGCGGAAAACTTGATGAGAGTCTGCCGATCGCTAGAGAACATGATCCATTTCCACTGACTGACTGCCGCATCGACTGCCAGGAGTAACCAACCTTTGCTGGCTGTTGACAGTATGGAGACAACGGTATTCAAGTTGACTCCATACCAGGAGAAGATCTGTTTTCTGTCACACTGAACCAGGAGAATCACCATCCCGAGTAATGAGATGCCAGAACCGACTATGGAGAGCGCCTCTGAGAACCACATTCGGGAGGCCAACATTATGAAAATCGAGTTGAAAATCTCCAAAAGTGAATATAGCAAGTTCAGCGTAGTGCTAAGAGCAGGTCATACAAGAGGAAATATAACAAAAAATAAAGACGAAATGTAAGGCTCTCAACTCATATAGGAGGGCATGCAATGTAACGTGGCTCGGGAAATGTTGACTGCCCTTTGTCAAATGAGAAGACAGGTTTGGTAGGCGTTGATGACAAACTCGGAGGCTGAGTCGCGAAATATAGCCCACAACCAGAAGAACTGCCTTGAAACTGCCCCAGGGCAGAGCCTTGCCGGATGGGTGGGTGGGTAGCAGGCCAGCTTGTGACTTGAAAATACGGTATCACCGCATACCCCGATTGATATAATAATAGCTACACCTAAATAAGTTTATTGCCACATGTTGCATCCGATGGTCTTCATTTATTAATGCAACTTGAATGGTCAAGACAGTGATTTTCGAAAGCAGCAGAGACATGGTCACATTTGATCGCAGAAAAGCAGGGAGCGCCGAGACGAGGGGCCAAGGTTGGCTGATGGAAGTGGTTTGGGAGCTGTGTGTAAACTTCTCATACATAATACGAGGGAGATGCAACCAGAAGCACAGATGCATCAGCTTCGAACCCTTGGTTTTCAGACCGGCTGCCGACCAACCCTGAACAATACCTGTGGCCGAACCATTTGTTCCGACTTTGTTCTACATACAACTTGTCCCCAGATGATGCATTCTTGCGCAGGCTTTACTGAGTTCGTTGTTGGACGCTATCTGAGTCAACTCTAACCTGGTATACGAGAGCCACAATAGGTCCCTATACATAAGTAAACCAAGAGTCGCCACGGCCAGAACTCGATTGCATGTGCGACAATAATGGGCATCGAGCAGGAGGAAACATTGCATCGAGCAGGAGGAAACATTGCATTCGACACTTTGAGCGACGCTCAGATGCAACACCTATGCTTCCCATCCAGGTGAATGTTGTGCGACACCACACCGTACAAGATTGGCCGATTCGGGTTTGCTCTCATGGTTCAATATGCAAGAGCGCATATAGACCCATGCCTCAAAGAGCTGACCTGCAATGGATACGCATATCGAGATAGGCCTAACTGTTTCTCGCTGTCCACGACCGAAAGAGATCCACATTCAGAGCGGGGGTGTGAGGTTGTCGTGAGATTCATTGATACTAATCCTCATCCTCTTCTTCGTCGCTTGTCTCCTCGATATTCGACTTCTTGGACTTGTTGTCCGACGAGGGTTTCTCAGAAGTCTTGGAAGGGGCACCAGAGGGGATCTCAGCGACGTCGAGACCTTGAGAAATGAGTTCGGCATTGATGGCGGGAATGGCCTTCAACAACGCATTGTATTGCTCGAGGGGGAGTGAGATACCCTGAACTAAGAGTCAGTTTTGATGATACATAAAAGATAATGGGCACGGTGCAAAGAGGAGCGGTCATTATCTTACCTTTTTACCAGGCTTCATAGTGCCCTCATTATCGGTCCAATACTCGCGGATGTTGACGTAAGGCTTCTTTTGGAACTCGGATATTCCAACACGACGCTTGCCAGAGAGCTGCAATTTTGATGTAAGTAAGACATACAAATAGCATTAAAGGAACGAACTCATACACTCCACCAAGAATTGCCATCAGCGTCCTTGCCGGACTCGACGTCGCCGCTCTTGGTCTTGGCCTTCTTGCTCGTCTTGGTAGGCTTGGTGTCGACTTCGACATCGCTGTCGTCATCGCCCGGGCGAACACGCTTGGCGCTCTTGTATCCAGCCATGGCAAATAATTGTCTTGAATAGAACGAGGAACTTGAGATCGTTCAGACAGATCTGAGATACGACGGCTTCAGGCTGCCGAGGCGTGATAATTGATCCTGTGGTATGGTTCCTGCGTTTGCGTTACTGCGTTGACTGAGCTATACCCCGGATGAAGAAGTGGGGTGTTTCTCGACGCGTCGGAGCTCCAAAAGATGGGAAGCTCTTTACGCGCCTCGCAGGGGTGACTCTGGCTTGATTGAATGGGATTCCACCCCTAAAGTGACATCCGGGCCCAGGCTGCCAAGTTTTACGATGCAGTTACATTCTGCCAATACTTTAATGAGCGGAGCGAGGTAGCATGGATATTTACAGGCCTAGAATTAGCAGTGAAGCTGATGGGCTGGACTTGGAACCGATTCCCGCTTCACTGATAGAGTAAAAGACTCCTCTTTATCTACCGCAGCGGCCTGGACAGGACTATCAAGCGCGAACATCACTCCTGACACGTTCAATGCTCTGTTTTAGTATCTTGTCCGGACCTCCAGTGGTCCATAGCACGAGATGTTTCTGCACCACTGTGGAAAAAGGGCGCTGACGGGTTGGCCTGTGCTGTGGCTGTTAATTTTACGCCTGTCAGACAAAATCTCCGGGCCTTCCACGGGCCACTGGCATGACGGACTTGTGGGGAGTCGACAACGGTCCCTAGCAATGCCTAGCGCCAGGAAACGAACGTCCTTGGCAGAACTTGGACGGCACTCGACCCAAGGGCCACCCTATTCCCGATTGAATGTCCCCCAAAGGTCGAGCCGCCTCGATTGTGGAGGGCAGTGGACACACATATCCAACATCAAGCTCGAAACACGGGGGGGAATCGCCTTTGGTTCCACATCCACACCTTCACTCAGAGCGTTTGCTGCTTCCCGGTTTTGTCTGTTGTTTTGGCGTTGAGTAAATCCTCTCTCTGCCTTGTCTCTTTCTCAAAATCGCCCTCTGCCTGCTCTGACAGCTCTCGTAACGGGCGCATTCTCCTACGCAGGGCATGACGCCACTCCCGTGTTCTCTTCCACTCTCTTGAATCCCCAATCTTTCGAGCACGACCGATCCTGCGCACTCCATGAACTCCGAATACGATGCGCAGCACGGCGCAGCAACCGCCAGTCCCGTAGTAATGGAGCCCGACGATGCGTCCCGGAATTTCCAGACGGAGAAGTCCCCGGAGAAGCTCCCAGAGCTGCGCGCTCCTGCTGTGCTCACGGCAACCCCCGTGGCCGAAGAAGAAGATTTGGCGACTAAGGCATTCCAATTCTTATCGACGGCGACGCCAGGAACGCTCGGAGGCATAGCCGTTGCGCTTGCAGCGGTGACATACTTTATACTGGGCCAAATCGGCTTGCTTCTGATAGGTGCATTTGCTGGTGTCACTCTCTTCATATCCTACGAGGCAAAACACCCTGAGGTGTCGCGTGCCGTGCGCCGCGAAAAGGGCAACGATTTCTTAGACCGACTGCTCGAAACCAAGACGCAAGCCACAGCAATCCGGACCGAGCAGGATGACGAGGATGACCTGCATGCCCTGTCGCAGAGTTTTGACGAATTCCAGCCCGAGACGCAAGAAGCTCTCACCAATTTGGTCAACGCCGTTATCCGTGACTATGTTGACTGGTGGTATGGTCCGATCATACCTTCCGACATGTCATTCCCTCTGTCATGCCGCAAAGTATTGACGTCCTTCCTCCTGTCTATTTCAAATAGGCTGAGCCGCAAGCGCCCTGCCGATGCTTTTGTGGACTTCCTCACCAATACTTGCTCCATCATAATAGTCTTCTTTTCCGAGATGACCGCTGCTTATGGGTCGATTTCCACAGACAGCTCCACTACTGCAGCTGACGCCATCTACAACTACTTGTCAACCAATACCGAGTCTGCGCTCTCAAATCTACTCAATCAAAGACAGCAGGCGGGCAAATTCAAAATGGTGGCCGAAGATTTGCTCGGCTTCCTGGAGCGCTCCACATACGACTGCGATCCTGCCAGAATATTTTTGAGACAGATTCTGGCCCAATCCGTCCTCGAAGGAACACTGCAGACGTGCTCAAAAGCGGAATGGATCAATGGATGGATTGTATACCTTTTGGAGTCGGGAGAGACCGACCTCTCCCAAGCCATTGACGAGGCAATCCAGGACCAGAAGGCCTTTTCCGACGTTGACGGGAACTTTGGCAACATCAGTCTATCCAAGGGCAATCGCAATAGCTACGAAATGGATCGGGCACGAAAGAAGGAGATGACGCATAAGAAGAAGCTTTCCAAGGCAGACGAAGAGATGGAACGGGCCATGGAAGAGATGAAGAAGCTGAACGATATGATCGCCGAAGCCGAAAAGTCCAAACCTACAACTAATGGCCAAGATTCTGGTGCTGCGAAGCTGCTGGAGAACGCAATCAAGACAAATAACAAAGAGCTTGATCTGCAAAGCAATCAGCAGCTCGGGGAAAACGCTGCAGCGGAGACATCGAGAGAACTGACATTGGAAGCCAAAGATAAGATCAGCGATCTGTCGTCCGAAATTCCAATGCGCAAAGAGGCGCCCATTCAATATCCAATCACACCAAAGTCTTCCATGGACATCTCGAGACAGAATCCGTCGCCCCTCTCGAGCCAGCCTCCGAGTCAAGCTCCGAGCCACACACGCTTCACGAGCTTTGATCAGATTGTTCCACCTGGCCAGGAGGACCAAGAAGAGCCCCGGAGACCGCCGCCACTCACCCTCCACAATGCAACCGTCACTATACTGGACGATCCCGGTACCGACAAAGGCCGACTTCGTACAAAACCCAACTGGGAATATCTGGTGCAAGTGGAGCCGGCATCGTCCCACCACCCTGGCTGGATGATCATGAAGACTTACACCCAGTTCGAAGCACTCCACGAAAGTTTGCGTCGCATAGCGGCTATCTCTGGTGCTACCGCTTTTCTAGAGGCACATGCTACATTTGCTGGCTGGAAGCTCCATACTCGAGAGTCGTTGCGTGGTGAAATCGAAAGATATATGCGTGCTGCTTGCTCAGAGAAGCCTCTAGCCGAGTCGGAAGCAATGAAGCGATTCTTGGAAAAGGGACAAGACAACAGAATGGCTACCCAGCGAGGATTCTCCTTCGAATCAATGGGCAAGGGAATGCTTGATGCGGTGCAGACTGCCCCGAAAGGCATTTTCGACGGCGGCAAAGTCGCGTTTGGCGGCGTGACAGGCGTGCTTGGCAACATCGGACTGGGCCAGCGCAAGTCGACCATATCATCTGTCCAGGAAGTCTCCGAACAGCCAGATACCGCCAGCGGCGTGGCAAGCAGGCCCCTTTCATTGTCATCCCTTCCGAGAATGGATACGACGACTACCTCTAGGTCTCGAGAGAGTATGGAAAGCACCAGATCTTCCATCATTTCCACTCAGCCGGGCAAGATGCCCCCCATGGATCGAAGAGCTAGCTATCAGCTGGACTTTGAGCAGGACGGCTTGCAACCGAACCGTGCCGATCGCTGGGACCACAAATCGATCAGTGCAACCAGTAGTAGAGGCAATAGTCGTGCGTCTAGCATGGCTGCGCTGCGATCTCCGATGAAGTCGCCGTCTGAGAGCCAGCTCGCCAATGTGAAGCTTCCCCCACTACCATCCGACATACCCGATGACTATGGTTCCCCAAACGGAACACGGCAAAGTAGTGACACGTACTCCAGAGGTGAAAACAACCTCTTATCGCCCCAGACTTCTTTCTCATCTCCGTCGCAATCTCAGTCATCGCATCAGCATAAGAGATCATCGATCAGCGACTACTCCACAAAGCGACCCAAGAAGGAGTTCCCTCCATTGTCAGAGCAGGAGACACGAGTGGCAGTCGAGCTCCTATTTGCGGTCATTAATGAGCTGTACACTTTGTCTTCTGCCTGGAATATTCGCAGGACCCTGCTCACCGCAGCCAAGTCCTTCCTCATCCGGCCTGGCAACCCATCACTCGTATCGATCCAGACGCTCATTCAGGATACTGTCCTGGAAGCGAACACGTCCGATGCAGGCATTGCTTCACACCTCCGAAAGCTACGGGAGAACTCGCTGCCTACCGAGGAAGAGCGAAAGGCCTGGCCCGCCGAGCTGAGCGCAGATGAGAAGGAGGAACTTCGGGTCAAGGCCCGCAAACTGTTTATCCAAAGCAGCGTGCCCGCAGCACTCATGGGCATCATGGGGCAGTCTGCCACGGGTGAGGCACTGGGAAGATTGTTCGACTGCTTGCAGATCGAGGAAGTCGCGCGAGGCTTGTTCTTTGGCATCATGCTCCAAGCCGTTCGTGTCGTCACGCACTAGAAGGTGATGAAATATGACCTAGACGAAGGTTTCTTTTCCTTTTCTTTTTAAAGAATTGCGGGGAGATAATAATAAGCCGAAATCATTTTTATGATTACTGCAACGAGTCAAACCCCGCAATGTAAGTTGAGACGATTGTACGATTACCTATAGAGATATGGCATCAATGATGTCGCCAACGATGTTGCGGTGATACCCAAGCAGGACTTGCAAGGACACCAAAAATTGCTTTCACATAAAATATCCAGAACACGTCGGTTTCGACCTTGTAACTTAGCCCAATAAATACATTATTCATTATATCTGCTGGGTCACTTGCCAACTCCAATTCTGTGAAAGGGGGTCAAGATAAGTGAACACCTCTGTTCGACCCTCTTTGGGTAGACCTTGAGCAGACATGTTCAACTACGGCGCTGGAGCAATATTTTGTAATTTGGCAAGACAGCCAATGGCAAAACCACTGGTAGAATCAAGAGGTCTACTCTTCTTTTAAGCTCATATTTGCCTTCACGGTCTCATGTACGAACATTTGGAATAGGCCTCATCAACAGCCATGGACCTTGGGACAAGGCATGGAGCAGCTCTCATTCCAGCAGGTTTCTAGAGAGTGTGGAGCATGTCTGCAGATGAAACTATCCTCTCGAACAACGGCTATGGCTTGCGCACAAAAACTGGTGTTCATGTCCTAGCAAAGACAGACAGACACCCTTTGCCACAGACAATAGATATAAACTTTTATGCAGACGGGGTTCTAACTGGATACATAGATAAACACGTGAAGCTTGATCACAGTCATGGCCATCACCACAGTCGAGGTCAAATCTCAGTTGCATCACATGTCGATGATTCATGTCGTCCACGGTATTAAACAAAAATTGGAGCAGACATGCACTCATGGCTTCTTGGGAGCAACAATACACACTAACAATAAATAGATTACATATGTAGAATCTGGTCGCCTCTGGTCGCCCTTAAACGTTGGTGCATGGCTGATACGACACAACAATAGTATTCAGGTGGCTTAGACCTTGCCTGGCACCTTCTGCGAAAGAGATTTCTGCCTCGAGGTACCGGCTGCTTTTTTCTTTCTGCCAATCGCCACGCCCCTCAAAGCGTCTCACGGGCAACAAGTAATTCGGCGCCCACCAATGTCAAGTGCACTTGCAGGTCCCAAGTCCCGTTTGACTTTGCGCAGGTGGCCTTGCGAGCTGGGAAGGCACAACCCTCTACCTACTCACCACACAACGCACCAGGAACTTCTGTCTGCCGCCAGGCAGAAATTCTTCTGCCAATCCGAAGCACCAGAAAAAAAAAAGACAGGTGCGGCGCGCATCAACGCAAACCGAAGTTCGCGCAGCAAAACCAACCTCACCCAACAGCGCAAAGCGAGCAGCTCCAGCTTCTACTCACGCATCCTTCAACATCTTCCATCTGTTGTGAAGAGTGACCAAGAGTTCCTGCCTCCAGAAATTGGCATCCCAAAAGGGCTTTTGAGCAGGTCCAGACTACTCGACCAACAGGCAGCAATCTTCTAGACGCGCCAAAACGCGTTCCTAGGCCGTTGCGTTGCCCCTCGCGGTTTCCTAATCACAGCGCACTTGTCTAGACCAGAGCAATCCGGAACCTGGCCTTGAAAGCAGGATTTCAATCTTCTCCCCCAATACCATAACCTCTCCCTTAGCCAAGTCAAGGCACCTACTTGTCCCCAGGCTGTTCCCATCTCCATTCAAGGTAAGAATGTACCGTTACAGAAAACACAGCTCCATAAGTTTGCGTCTCTGAGTTCCTACCACAAATCGTTGCTTCCAGACCAGCTGACTCGATCCGAATCTCCAGGCAAGCACACGGAGTTACACATTTCCGTCACAACATTGGACCTCAACGACCTGCTCACGCGCCCTCTGCCTTTGTGTGTCAACTCGGTATTGGCATTTCCTGGATCCTCTTGCAACCACACAATGCAAACTTGCATCCGTTGACGATAGTCCCCCAAGTCCGGAATCATGGCGCCACTACGAGGTCTACAAGACCCATCCCACGAGAAGTTCGCCGAGACCAAGGAGAACGCGAACGTACCCTTCTTGCGAATCCCACTTGAGCTTCGTCTCCTCATTTACGAGTACGCCACCTGCGAGGAAAAGTCAATCATCCCCAAGCAGCTTGCGCCAAGATCCAACAAGTTCACCTCCGGTATACGAGAGAAAAGTTCAAAGGATTCCAAGCAGAAGAAAATGTTCATATCTGATCTCGTACAGGTCAGTCGACAGATCTACATGGAGCTGGAACACAATCCTGTTTTCTACCGTGTGAACAAGTTTCAGTTCTACGAACCTGCACTGTTACTTGATTTTCTTGTCGCAATCACACCCGAGAGACGTGCGTTTCTACGACACATAGTCGTTTCTTTCAACGCATGGGGAACTGGTACGTTGCTACCGCGACTTGATATCTACTGGAGCAGATGGGCGGTGAAAAGCACCGAGGTCATCAAACCTCTCGCTGCTTTACTCAGCCGCTGCAAGGACCTTCGCCATTTGCAGATGCGGCTTTTTCTCAGGAACGAATGGAGTCTCGACGATGTACTTCGTGAGGTCATTCGACATATCGGATCTGACAACCCTCGCCACGCTCTTTGGTCATCAACGTGCATCCAGCTAGTCTTGACCGATCGCAACGGCCAGGGAATCAATCTCATGGCCACCCGCGCAAGGAAGTCGAGCGCTATTATCGACCTAGGGATGAGTCCAGGAACCATCGACTTGATCGCCGAAGCCAAGACCGCTCTCACGTCCCACAAACAGCGCATGAAAGAAGAAGAACGCAATGGAAATGGGTTCTGGGACCAATACACCGATTCACAAGTGCTCGAAGCGATTGCCTTTTCTCAGGTTGACTTCCCAGGCGAGTCTCGAATTGAACAAGACCGATTCAACAGTGTCGCAGGTACAATCTCCACTCGTACAAGACATAAGTGCAAGAAAGACTCTGTCGATGACAACGGAGTCATTCAGAGAGCACAAAGCAAGTATAATACCGAGGGTATTTTGGCTTGGGACAACATCACAATCAAGAGTCTCAGATGGAGCGAGTCAACCATTGAGGTTGATGTAGAAAAGAATTGGCCTTATTCCTATTACAGTCCCCGTCCTGCCGACTTTGTACCGGAGCAATCTTGGGAACCCATCGAAGCTATCATGTCCGAGGGCCATATTCCCGAGGTTTTTCACTATTTCCAAACACTGCTTCACGACATTTTCAAGAAACCTAGCCTTGCCGACCGTCTGCAGATTCTCCGAGTACACCCCACTCCTCAAGACGTGACGACAATGGCGCTCGGCCTCTTAGTCGACAATATCGACCCCGATGTGTCATCCCGTGAGCTGAGAAACCTCAAGAACTGGAAGGGTAATTGGGCATCGTTGCAAAGAAGATACAAGGAGAAAATTGATTGTGACGAAGAGGAGGCAGAGAAGGAAGCGTTGAAGGAGAAGGAGGAGGCAGAGAAGGAAGCGTTGAAGGAGAAGGAGGAGGAGAAGCAAAAGGAGAAGGTACAGCAGCAGGCGAGCAAGAAGCGCAAGACGACCACCAGTCGTTCGAGCAAGCGCGCCAAACGATCGTGAGGTAAAGTTGGACGGTATGCATTTTGTTCTTGGCAGTCATCATTGCCCCTAATAGTCTCTGCCCATTGTTCATTTCAGCCATGATGATAGCATAGTCCCTTATTGTGACGAGCCTTTCCGTTGTCATGTCAGCTTAAAAAACATTTCTGCTCCTACTATATGCCTATTGAAAGTGAAACTTCCATAGAGTTGCAGCCGTTCTCGCTGGAAATCGATCGATTTTGTCAAATGAGACCGTGACAAAATCTGTGAAGTTGAGGCTCGCCTCTGGTTTACCAACAAGGATAGGATCTGGTCTTCTCATTTTCTCAGATCTTGAAGAGGAAAAGCCGGAAACATTCGCTCGTGAAGGCGTGCGCTATACATTTCGGGTGACACAACGTAGAGAATGGCACCCATGTTTAGCGAACAGCAATATAAATAGAACTCAATACCCCTTCTGGCAATAGCATGTCGGCTGCATGCCATGACCTCACGGAAAAGTGGATCTGCACAACACTTACCCAACTGGATCTCCAACTGACCTCCAGTGCCTACCTAGTCCCCTGGACATTAAAATTGTCACTCATCTCTGAAGGATCACCATTGTCAGCAGGTCTCCGCATTTGGACAGAAAGATAAGAGTGCTCACAGGGTGGCTCAGCTCCTCAGCCTCATTTTGCCGTCGAATCCTTCAGAACAGGTCAATATTAGACAATGAAGGCGCTGCAAAATTAAATACTCGTCTTGACACCACTTCGGTCGTTTACTATATCATAACTAATATTTCCGAATTGATCCTGCACAGCCGAAGCTCCAAAATGCCATCTCTATTCTCGCTGTCCGCCGCCGCCGCCTGCGTAGGCCTTGTCCTCGCCACGCCGCCCCTCTCGCACCTGCACCACGGCCAGAGGAACGCGTGCCTGAGCGCGCCCGACGGCCCGAGGCTGGCGGCCCAGTTCGCCGACCTCGTGGGCAACTACACGGCCGCCAAGGCCGACGCGCTCCTCCTGCCCGACTACGAGGACTACAGCGACGGCATCAACAGCCTGACGGGCAAGCCGCTCGGCAGCGAGACGTTTGCCGGCCGCGAGGCGTTCAAGGCCGCCCAGGTGGGCCACGGCGGCACGCCCAGGTGGGNAACTACACGGCCGCCAAGGCCGACGCGCTCCTCCTGCCCGACTACGAGGACTACAGCGACGGCATCAACAGCCTGACGGGCAAGCCGCTCGGCAGCGAGACGTTTGCCGGCCGCGAGGCGTTCAAGGCCGCCCAGGTGGGCCACGGCGGCACGCCCATGGTCGTCGACGACGTCCTGGCCACGACGTGCGACACGGTCGTGTGGACCTGGACCGCGACGTTTGGTGCCGCCAACCAGACCGCCCGGGGGATCAACGTCGTGCGCTACGTTCCCGACCCGGCCAACGGCACCTGGTGGGTCGCTAGGGTCGACATGGAGATGAACAGTCTTGTCTACCTTCAGGACCTCGGAGGATCGTGGACGCCGCCTACTCTGGAATGATGGGGATAGGGGGCTCAAGTACACGGGGGCAATGCGCACACGCTATTGGACAGGGGCCCCGGCAACAGGGCTAACTTAGAGATGAAGGTTCTGAAAGAACGGACGTGAAATTAGCGAGACTGAGCTCGATGGATTACAAAAAATCATGTATCCTGTGTAAATAACTACTCCAAAAACCCCGTCTTTCTATTCATCATCCCCTAGCAACAAGCATTACATCGCAAACATTAATACAGCAACCATACCAAGCAGACCGACCACGCTCGTGATACCCGTCTTCTTGCTACCATTGACAGAAACACCAGGTACCGATCCAGAATCACCACCGTGATTAGAAGAGCCAATGGCGGTAGTCTTCGGGGAATTGGGGAGCGAAGTAGTGACGCTGTGGTCGGAAAGGGACGGCGCCACGGGGACAGGCGAATCAATGGGAATCAGTGTGGCGGTAGGAGCCGACACGACGACGACTAGATCCGACAGCGCCGTCGGGGAGCTGCCGGAAACAGGATAGGAAGACGGCGCCGAAGAAGCCTTGACGGTGACGGTGGTGTACAGATGGAGCGTCGAGGTCGTGGTCGTGGTCCCCTCGGTGGAAGTCGTCGGCTTGGAGACTGCGCTGTCGTAGCTGTAGCTGACTTCGTGGGCACTGTTACTTCCGCTGCCGTGGTCGCTATCGCCGGCACTGCTGCCGCCCACGCTCGACGGCGTGCTCGGGGCGGTAGAGGTAAGAGCAGCGCCTGTGTCGACTTTGGAGGTTGTCGCGTCGAGAGGCACGGAGGAGGACGTTTCCGCGGCCTCGTACGAGTAGGCGCTGGCGGCAGCGGTGGAGGCGGACGCGGAGGCGATAACGGGGCAGACCGTGGTGTATAGAGGAATCGTCTCGGTCACGACGACCTCGCCGCCGCTGCCCGCGGGGCAGTTGGTCACGGTAGGCGCGCACGAGGTGACGGTGTGCACGCGCGTGGTGTAGACGGTCGAGGTCGTGAGCTCTGTGGCGGCGGTTGTGGTTCCAATCGAGGCAGTCGTGTTGGAATAGCTGACAATCGTCGATGGGCCGTAGGAAGAAGAAGAAAGAGAAATTGTGGCACTGATCGAGCTCGAGGTTGCGTTTGCAATTTTGTCCGAGGATGCACTGTACGAAGAGGTGCTTACTTTTGTGGCGGAAATAGAAGGTGTAGCTGTAGTAGAGTTGTAGTTATAGCTCGTGGGCTTTTCGAAAGTGCTCGAGCTGTCAAAAGTTGAGACGATCGGGAGAGGAGAGGAGGAAGAGGAAGGAGAAATCGAAGAAGTTGTGCCCAAGGAACTAGAAGAATTTGTTGAAATAGTAGTGGAGGTTGCCGAGAAAGCAGTCGATGTTGTCGAGAAAGCGGATGAAGTTGTCGAAACATCGGAGGAAGTCTTGATAACGGAAGAGACATCGGACGAAGACGAAGAAGGGACGGAAGAAGCAGTGCTAGTCGTGTAGCTACTGCTACTAGACGACGAAGAAAGGATGGAAGAAGCAGTGCTAGTCGTGACAACGTCTTCCCTCTGCTCATAGACCTTGAAGTCCGCAATCTTAAAGTACGAGTCCTTGAACGCCTCGGGGTTCTCGGCGACGTATCCAGTACAGGTGTCGTAGCCGGTCGAGGCCTTGCAGGAGTCCCAAATACCGTCGGCGCCGGCGACGCCGCAGAAGTCAATGTTCAGAACAAGCTTCATGTCCTGGAAGGCCTGATCGACGTTGCAGTCCGTGATCATGAAGTCGGGCACGCCCCAGGTCAAAGGCAAGGGGTGGCCAAGCTGAATGTCGATAGGCGCCAGGGCTCGTGTCCAGCTCCAGATCTTGAGATAATCGCTCGTCCACTCGAGAGCGTAGACGCCGCCTTCGCTTAGGCTGAAAGGGAGACCAGGGGAATCAGCGGAGCAGCCTTGGTTATCGTATTGGCCGGGAGTCTTGTCGTAGCAGTTGTGGGACTCGATGAGCGTCGCCGTCATGTCCGAGGATTTGATGGTGCATTTTCCAATGACGTCTGGACTGTCGACATGCGCTGTGTTACGGTTGAATTCGAGGTCGTTCCAGTTCTCAAGGATATCGATTTCACCCTTGGTAGGCCTGGGAGCTCCGAACATCCAGAATGAAGGCCAGGCTCCGCAAGTAGGAGTGGGCAGGTGAGTAAAGTCGGCGATGAAGAGGCCATGGTTGTAAGTGCTCAGGCTTTCCAGTCTGACACTCTTGCGACCGTATCCGTAGGGGTTATAAGTCTGGCTGGTCTCGGGTCCTACGTACACCTCATCGCCGTCGGTTGACATCAAGCCGGACTGGATGGCGTCATCGCGATCGATATATTGGACGTAGCCGGAGGTAGGATCGACATCCAGGGTAGTCTTGCCCAGGACACTCTGCGCGAACGTCAGTCAGTATCCAATCAGAAACAGGAGACCTGGCAACGGAACTCGCGCAACTTACAACAAAGTGGCCGAACTTGTCGAAGAAATTGGTAGCATTGTACACCTCAGTGACTGCATACGACTGGGTAGCTCCCGCAGCGGCAGCAAAGGTGCCAGCTGCAAGGACAACGTACTTAGGGAGTGTGTGGGCCATGGCTATGGCGATGGTGTATCGAGAATTAATGAGTGTAGGGAGACGATGAAGGAGAGGATGACGTGTAAAACGTCGAAAATTGTGAGAAAACTATAGAGTCTGGAGGGATAAAAAAGATCCAGAGCTGGTCAAGAAGAGAGAGAGGCTGTGATGGAGAGTGGAATTGGTGCCTATTTTGCTCTATTCACAGACAGCTCTAGCTCAGAGCTCCAGGACTTTTGTCATATCATCGCCGACAATGGCCTCATTTCCATGCAGGTACACAAGCCCGAATAGAGACTATTCACTGCACTTTCGAGGCGCGGGATAGAGAGGGCTGATACGACGTGAGAGGCACAATTATTCCTGCCTCTTCATTGGTGGTATAGTGTATGGATCATGCACAGATGATATCCCCTGCAGAAAATGGGCGACAGCCAGGCTCAACTGGGGAGGCATAATTTGTGGAAGTTGAACTGTAAGCAGGGGGCCATCACGGAAGCCTGGCCGAGTCCTTCCTCTATCATGTCGTGCCAAATGCTTATGCGCCGCTTCAGCGCGTGGGTAGGGTGAGAATACCACCCATCTGTCCGAATCCGGTCATCACGCCCGGGGACCCGAACCGAGACCCTTGATCTATTGGTTGGACCCCTGAAAACAGGGAAAAACAAGCTTAATATGACAAGGGGCCACTTGGGAAATACCCATAGGTCTAGGCTACTCGGTTGTCATCCTCCCAAGAGTCACGGTGAGAACAAGTTCCTGGAAATGACACAAAAACTGGGGACTTCGGCGTGAATGTGATTTCAGTGCGCGGCCCGTTATAGAGCCATGCCACGAGTGCTTCGGAAAGTTTTGTATCATAGCGTCACGGTAAACATGACCCGAAATGGAGTGTATATGAACGGCATGACTCACCTGCAGTATTCAGTAGTTATTCAGACAAGCAAAAATAAGAAACATTCATATTGTTACAAGCACTTCAAGGAATATGGGTTCAATGATGGTGAAAATAAGGTGACAATATTTCCTTTGTGGAGTCCCCGATATGCAGGTGAGATTTTAAGAAGCTGCACAACGGTCTGAGAATCAGAGGTAAAAGAGACGACGACTTACTGATAAGCAACTCTCAAATGACAACCGCAAAGCAATGATTCATAGTATTAATTATTTTCGATCGTATTATAGGATAATAGTATACTTCCGAGTGCTTGGGTATCGACGAGCAACCGGCAAGAAGTGGTGACTGTCTTGTAGATCGAATCGGTGTTGACCCTTGCACAACCTGGCACCTCGCATTGGTGTATTGATTTTCGTATTACAAGTTGTCACCAAGGGAAGCAAGTGTATCTAAGCTGCTGGCCATCATAAAATCAATGCTGAAAGCTTGTATTTCGGCCCCTCGCTGGCTGCGGCTGGCCTGCATGGTCGGTTGGCTGGGCGATCGTTTATAACCAAGACTCTACACACGAGTGAATGATGCGATAACCTCCACTGCTCCTTTGCGTCTAAAGATGGTCTAGCTCGCAAAAAATCGAGTGAAGCCGCTTTGGTCATTTCCTATCTGCCCGAGGTATCGGTGGGGCTTTCTTTGACAGAGCTCAATATTCACATCTGTTTCTTGGACAGCTGAATTTCCGCAGCTGTCAGTTATTCTCGTCTGCCTCTCCCTCCCCTTACTTTCTTTCTCCAACAAGTCGCCAGGCCGTGGTCCTCTATACAACAAAAGGCAACATGGACTTGCGTCTTCGCAATCCATCGACCAACAACAGACACCAGCCTTTCCATCAAACAGCTGGTGAAGCCATGCCTGGTCCATTTGCCACCTTTGGTGCCCCTGCTGGTGTCCTACACCTCGCCAACCGCCACGCCTATGGCGGCTTCTTCCACTATCAACGCCCTGGTCTACTGAACCCTGGTTTCGTCATCACCTTGCTCGCCCTGGTCGCCTTCTGTGTCAAGTTTGCCTACGTTGTCAGCAATGTCTCGTTGACTGCCATCACTGAGAGCTCCCTCTGCGATGCTGCATATGGTCAAGGCACTTCCGAGACTCACTCTGAGCCCTGCACCTCTCCCCTCGTCCAGGATGATGGTAAGTGCCTTCTCTTTATCTCCCCTCTACCTCCTCCTTCATCGTCTTTCGCCTGAATACACGCTGACTCCAGACCTCACAGTGACCCTTGTTACCATCCTCAATGGTTTTACTGCTCTGATTCCCGGTAAGTCGCTTGTACCCTTCCCGGCAATTCCGCCGGCCAAATCAGCGTACAAACAATACCCGTGTACTGCCAGTTTGCTGACATGCGCGTAGCAATTCTCTTTTGCATCATCTACGGATCGATTGCCGACAACTTTGGAAGGAAATAGGTTTTCGTGTCCAGCGTCGTCGGTCTTATGATACAAGCATGGGCAAACTTTGGAATCGTCACGAATGGAGCATCCGTCCACAACTTGCCAGCGGCCAACACTGCACTGCTGATCGGCGGTGGTCTTGGAATCTGCGAGGCCATGATCTTCGCCATGATCAGCGATGTCACGAACCACAAGTGGCGGTAAGAAATCCTTATCGCCTGTTGTTTTTATCCTTGGGGATATCTAACACCTCGTGTAGTACCGTCCTCTTCGCGATCACTATAGGCCTCATCAACATGGCCGAGCCCCTTGGTACTTTGCTTGTCAACAGAAGCATGCGAGACCATGGACAACACATGCCTCAATGGATCGCTGTCCTCTCCATCGGCATCGGCGCCTTCTTGACCATCTTTTCGCCGGAAACCTTTCTGCCAGAGAGGCAGATGCTTCTACTCGAACAAAGAGACCGAGTCACCTACAAGTCCTTGCTACGCAACTTTTACCAGTCTCTCCGGGCCTCTTGCCACTACTTCAGAGCCTGCCAGGGCATGCAGACCATGGTCATCACTCTCGTCATTACCCACGCCTTGGCCGACGCTTCTGTTGCAATCATGCCACAGTACATCGAAGCGCGCTACGGTGAGCCCATGTCCGCCCTCGACGATTTGCATGTCATCCGAGCCTCTGTGATCGCTGTTATTTCCCTAGTATTGATCCCCATAACCGACTATATCTGGTTCGGAGACGATTTGGGTGCGCGAGACTTGCGGGGAGTCGTTATGTTCATGGCCTTCTTCCCCTGGGGCATGGTTTTTACTGGTGCTGGCAAGGAACTGAACGCTGGCATGGCCGGTATCGTCCTGATGACCATGGGCCTGCCTTACATGGCACTCTTGCGATCTTACATGACCAGAATGGTTCGCCCGAAGCATCTCGGCGCCTTCTTCTGTCTGCTGGCCGTCATTGAGCAGCTGACGAGCCTCTGCTTTGGCATCATCCTGGGTAGTCTGTTCGAGGCTGGAAAGGACAGGATGGACGAGAGCGAGTACTGGCTCGGTCTGCCGTTCTTCTTCTGTGCCGCACTCAACTTCATGACGTGGGGAGTGTTCATAGGTTTTGGCCCGGGACGATCGCTTCGTCCGAACATGAGATTTACTCATGAGGGAACTCACGAGGGAGAAGACATTCTTCTTCAGAATTTGCGACACCTTTAGAATCATCCGAACATGTATCGGATGGTATCTTGCAAAAAATTCGCAATGTGTACATGCGAAATCTCTGAGAATGAGCCGGAGAACAGTTTTCCGGGAGATGCTCTTTTCATCTGATAGTTGCCATAGCACGAGAAATAAAGCAACTTGTCAAGCTTAACCTTCTGTGATTTCGATGCCTTCTACAAGCGGCCACGCCATCTCGACTAAGTTAATGTACAGGCGTGTCTCCGATCTCCACCATCTTGTCGTTCAGCTTCTTGGTCATCATCTCGACCACCTCTGCATATTTCGGGTCATTGTAAACGTTGAATAGCTCGAGCGGGTCTTCCTGACAGTCAAACAGCCGGCCCACGTTGTCGTCGACGCTCTGGATCGTGCGTAGGTAGCGCTGCATGTACCGCTGAAACTTCCACTCGGCGAACTGCGCCTTGGTCTCAAAGGTGAATACGGTGCCGTCCTCCTTGTCGACGAGGCGCAAGCTGGCCACGTCTTCCGGCGAGGGGATCTTGCGGTCGTTCCACCACCACGAGTCGATAATTTCACGCCGATCCGTCCGCTTGGGCCCTCGGGCTGGGCGATGCCTAGGGCGTTGTAGGTGAGATCCTCGGCCACTCGCATCTCGGCCACTTTGGCGGCCTTGGCCCGGTTTTTATCTGTATACAAATCATGTCAGTTTGTTGTCCCACTCGAATTCCATTGGTAATCGAAAGATGATGAGCACGGTAACAGTACTTACAGTCGTCTGTAAACGTGTCTGGCAGCTTCACTGGATCCTTGTACAAGTCTCTATGCTTCTCATCGCACTCCCAGCTGCGGTGAGGCGCCTTGTAGTGACACATCAGAAAGAACGGTTTCTGCGCATCTCTGCCCTTGACCCAATCAATGCACTTGTCCGTGATGATGTCGGTCGCGTAGCCGGGGACGCGCCGCTTGCCGTCGGCCTCGATGAACTCGGGGTCCCAGTACTCGCCTTGGCCGGGTACGACGCTCCAGTGGTCGAAGCCGGCGGGCTCGTGGGCCTTGCCCTCACCGAGGTGCCACTTGCCGACCAAGGCGGTCTGGTAGCCGCCGGTCTGCAGGTGCTTGGCCACGTTGGGCAGGTGCCGGCTCAGCTTGGAGTCGAGCGTCACGACGCCGTTGACGTGGTTGTGCGTGCCGCAGAGGATGGCCGCCCGCGACGGCGTGCAGATGCTGTTGGTCACGTAGCAGTGATTGAAGAGCATGCCCTCCCGGGCAATGCGGTCTAGGCGCGGCGTGTGGTTAATGCCGGCGCCGTAGCAGGAGATGGACTTGGACGCGTGGTCGTCTGCCATGATGAAGACGATGTTGGGCTGTTTTTTCAGACATTGTGACGTTATTCTGGTCTTTCAAAGTGACAACTGATAATACGTGTGGTCACAAGTTTGAAGAAACGCGAGGACGGCAAATAACCATTGGAATGGGTCGCGTTGAGCAGCACAATTGATAAAGACAACAAATCAGTACGTCGAGTACGGCCACTTAAAACTACGGACATGTCGCTGATATCCGTCTTGATTCCAACAGAAGTCTCTTGCATGTACCTACGTCTTCGGCCCTGAGCTATACCCCGATCTCGCCAGAACCCCATTCACCGTCATGCCAAGATCGTCCATATGATCATGCCGACCCCTGAAGTAAACCAATCATATTCGAGGGAAACCGACGACCGAAGCCCGACTACCGACACTAACACGTATACTACCCTGACCCACACAATATCGCAACTCGTCGGGATCTCGTCCGATCACAGGCTTTTTGCGATTTAGTAAAAGTTGAGCAATCGAGGTGTTTTGCTCCCGAGGTTCTTCCGTTCAACATCCTTTGACCCTTGCAGAATCATCCTCGTGATCCTGATTCGACTGGTTCAACGGTTAAAACCTCGGCTGCTAGTAAGAACAACCGCTCGACTAACGTCGTTGATGAGGTAAAGAGAGACTTTGCGAGGGGAAAAGCCTGTCACCATCTTCGGGTCTCTCATAGGCCCAAGGTTTGTGGGGTATCCTAGACCTAGGGAGGCACTGGAGTATACTATATAGCGTGCTCAGTTCCCTTGTTTAATTGACCAAGTATGGAACACCTTTGTCGATGTGGCAGTTGGCGCGGAGGGACCATAAATATTGCGCCTTCCCCGGGCAGAGAATCTACAGAGCGAAATTTTTCAAATGTTTTTCTAGTATAAGCTCGTTTTGGAACACAAAATTTTGCGCGTATTGAACTGAACAACCAAGCATGGACGGCGAACAAAAGACAGCTAAGCTCGAGGACGGCGGTCCGGTAGTACACAAACTTAACTTTGAGCACGAAGAAAATGCTGCCCATGGCACGGCATCAGAATCCCGGATGACCATCTCGCAAGCCCTCAAATACTACCGTACCGCCGTCATGTGGTCCCTGATAGTCAGCATGGCCACTAATAGCTACCATGGAGTCTTACATGCTGAATCTAGTCAACTCCTTCTACGCATACCCTCAATTTCTCCAGAGATTTGGCGAGAGACTCGCTGACGGTTCCACGGCTTGCTGATTGATCGCTTTGGGTACCGGCTTACGATGATATGTAGCCATACCTTGCTCATCGGATTTGTGTTCATCATGTTCTTCGCAACCAGCGTCAAAATGCTTCTGGTTCGGTGCTTCTTCCTGTAAGTCAAGCCGTCACTCATTAACTTGCGTTGGTGAAGGAGTAATGACTGAACCGTTTTCCAACCTACAGGGCCGTCCCATGTGGTGTCTTTGCCGCAGCAACACCCGGCTACGCCGCCGAGATCTGTCCAATGGTCCTCCGTGGCTACCTAACGACCTTTGTGGATCTCGGGTGGGTTATAGGGCACTTGATCGCAGCCGGCGTCCTCATGGCCAAGTTCGACGATCCGAGCGAGTGGTCTTGGAGACTGCCGCTGGCCATCCAATGGGTCTGGCCCCCATTCTTGGCCGTGGCCTGCTGGTTCGCTCCCGAGTCTCCATGGTGGCTCATTCGCGAAGGATGCACAGAGGGAGCGATGAAAGTCCTCGACAGGATCATATCCGCGCCAGAAGAGACCGTCAGTAAGTCAGACATCGTGGCCATGATCAGCCACACGATCGCCACACGATCGCCACGGAGCGCAGCGTCGGCGTGGGCAGCACGTACGTGGATTGCTTCCGCGGGACGAACCGTCGCCGGACCGGGATTGCCATGATCAGCTGGGGCTGCCAGATCCTTCCCGACTTTGCGATCCAAAACTACATCACGGACTTCTTCACTCTCGCTGGGCTCTCCCCCTCCGACTCGTTGAAGCTGGCGCTGGGAAACTACAGCATCGCGTTCATAGGCACAGTACTGTCTTGGTTTGTCCAGAGAAGATTCGGCCGGCGCGATATCTATCTCGCGGGTCTTCTGGTCATGGTATTCCCTATGGCCCTCGTCGGCTTTCTCGATCTTGCGCCGTCGTCTTCGTCGATTCGGTGGGCACAATATGCTCTGCTTCTAGTGTGGTTCTTCTGTTATGGTATGTCGGCCCTGGCCTGAACCTTGCCGTTCCTTCACTCACCAAATAAATGGAGGCATCACCATTGGGCCGATCCCGTACGCGATCGTGGCCGAGGTCGGGGCTGTCGAGCTTCGGTCCAAGACTATATCGCTAGGAAGGAATACGTACTATTTGATTTCCATCCTCAACACAATCGTGGCGCCGTACATGGTAAGAAATATTGCAGCTACATATTTGAAGATCTCACTGACACGAGCCGCCAGCTTAATGCTTCCGCCGGTAATTTGCGAGGGAAAGCCGCGTTTCCTGCCGCGGTGTTCACGTTGATGCTGGCTGTATGGGCGTTTTTCAGGCTGCCGGAAACCAAGGGCCTGACACCAGAGACACTTGATCGCCTCTTCCTCGCAAAAGTGCCTGCTCGGCGATTTCTGGCAGAGTCCAAACAGTACTCCAAAGTAATGGAATAGCGGTGCAATGACCGGAGTCAGTATGAATTTTGAATTAAATTGAAGGCTCACAAGCCAGCCACAGATGTACTTGGCGTTGATTTCTTCCTCCTTTTCAAGCCACATCAAAGCTACCACTATTCACGAAAACCTAAAACAGTGCCGTCTGTGACTCACCGCACAATGTATTTTGGTCAACCTGAAAGATTTAAAAGCGACAAAGAGCCCAATCCTCCGGAGACAAATTTCATCTGATGTGCAGACTATGCTCGTACTATAAAGGAGACAGCTCATACCAAGGTTCAAGCGGGGCTCTTTTGCTTTTCTACATCAACAGAGTCGTTCCCAGGCCTTCCTTGCATCGACTCCGCGCCGATACCCTGGCATTATACACAATCCTCTGCATCGAAGCCATTTCGCCTCCAGAATATCGACATGCCTGTCATTCAGGTCCTGGTGCTGTCGGATACGCACAACGATGACTTTCCGGACCCGGCCTCCATTCCAAGGGTCGATGTTGTCTTGCATTGCGGTGATCTCACAATGGCTGGCGGGAGATCCAACTTTTCGAATGCCCTCAGATCTCTGGCGCAAATACAAGCAGAACTCAAACTGGTCATTGCCGGCAATCACGACCTGTCTCTGGATCCTCGCTGGTGGCAAGCTCACCTTGAAGACGACGATGATCCTCAAGAACCCGAGAAAATGAAGCAGTTGATGCGCAGCCAGGTCCCAAACGGCATACACTATCTGGAGGAAGGGACGCACAACTTCACATTACAGAACGGTGCGACATTCTCCGTCTACGCATCACCTTACACTCCCGAATCCAATGGTTATGCATTCGCATACCCGCCGGATCAGGATCGATTCAACCTGGGGGGTTCCAACCCCATCCCGGATAATGTTGACATTATCATGAGCCACGGGCCACCCCGTTTTCCTGACGGCAATTTCAAAGCCTACAGGCTCGACACCAACAAGGCAGCAAAGCACTGTGGCTGCCCTCACCTATTCCGGGCCATCCAACGGGTCCGCCCGCTTCTCCATTGCTTTGGGCACATCCATGAGGGCTACGGTGCCCAGCTGGCAGTATGGAATGAAGAAGATAAAGAAAACGGGCCAAAGATCGGACAGGTCAAAACAAAGCTGGGAGAAGGGCATAGAAGAATCTTGCCTCCCGCCACAGCGGGAACTCTGTTGGTCAACGCAGCGGTCAAGGTTCATGGCACTGACAAGAACAACCTTCCATGGATACTGAGTCTTCCCATACGGCATTCGACCTAGACAGAAGTTCAAATTCTCCTCACGACACCGGATTGTCTAATGGCTAATACAGTTTCCGCCTGCTGTATAGTGCCATGTCCAACACATTACTATAGTCGCTGCCCTCCGATAGTCCACTTACGAAACGCCCCACCCAGACGCATTTATAAAATATACTCCATCGGCATCCGATTTAGCGTCGCGGACCCTTATCGAGCGGGGGATACCGGATTCGGCGCAGCATCCGTTACTTCTCTTCAACTCTTCACGCTCTACTGGACGAGACAAGTCCTCCTATCTACAGTGGTTTCATACGCAGTCGGTAACATGGCTGCGAAGGACATTACTGCTCAAAAGGCAGAGAAGCTCATCACGAGCGACCCGGGGATCCCTTCACAGAATCCAACCCAGTCATATTGGCAGCATATCCCGCACCCTCTAGCAGAGACGCAGTCTCCCATTCTACCACATGAGGCGGATATAGTCATCCTTGGTTCGGGAATCACCGGCGCAAGCGTTACAAAGACGCTGCTGGAAGCGGACCCGTCC
Source organism: Pestalotiopsis sp. DP-2020a (assembly GCA_018115615.1). Taxonomy (NCBI): domain Eukaryota; kingdom Fungi; phylum Ascomycota; class Sordariomycetes; order Amphisphaeriales; family Sporocadaceae; genus Pestalotiopsis; species Pestalotiopsis sp. DP-2020a. The sequence continues at coordinate 570,349 of JACVEI010000062.1, read as the reverse complement.
GTCCGAGTCGTTGTTTTTGAAGCGCGCACGCTCTGCTCGGGAGCAACTGGGCGGAATGGAGGCCAGTTGGCCACGAATGCGGGCGAGGCCTATGCGAGGAGGAAGGCAAAGTTTGGCAGTGAGCAGGCGGGGAAGATTGCCAACTTCACATTCCGGACTTGCGACAGGGTGCGCGAGGTGATCAAGGAGTACGCCCAAGAGGAAAGCGAGTATCGAGATGTGATGAAGGTGCGGGCATATCTCGACGATGAGTCTTTCACAGCTGCAAAAGCTGGCATCGAGCAGATGGAAAGCGATCATTCGAGTTCACGGGGTATCTACGAGGTTATCGATGGGGACGTTGTTCAAAAAGTGAGTGCTAGTCTGGCGAAGCAATATCATACTACAGCTTACACGCGACCTTACAGCTACACGGAGTCCATGGTGCCAAAGGCGGTGTCACTCTGACAGCCGGAGTATTGTGGCCGTATAGGGTGGTGACGAATGTATTCTCTGGCCTGCTTTCTCAGTATTCGGAAAGGTTATCTATCGAAACGAACACCCCTGTCACCTCAATCACGCACGAGGGCGACGCATATGTCGTTCAGACCGCACGCGGTACTACGCGTGCGAAAAATGTCGTTCACTGCACAAATGGTTACTTGGGTCATCTAGTCCCTGGCATGCGCGGTCTCATCTACCCCCTCCGTGGCACCATGACGGTACAGGACCTGGGCCAAAACGTGCCAAACACAGGCCGGGAGAAATCCTTCGCCTTCCACCACGTCCCTAAATATGACGAGAAGAGCGAGACTCTTGAGGATGGTCTATACTACCTCACCCAGAACGCCAAGACGGGATACTTCTTCTTTGGAGGCGAGAAGGCGACGATGGAGGAGACATTGAACGCCGACGACTCGGTCCTCAACGAAGCCTCTCGAGATTATCTGCAAAACATGCTCCCCGCATTTTTTGGATACGGTGACGTCGAATCTGATACCATGAAGAGCTCATGGAGTGGCATCATGGGTTTCACTCATGACGAGATTCCCCTAGTCGGAAAGCTGCCAGAGTCGGCCACGGGACGTACAGGGGACGGGGAATTCGCTGCAGCTGGCTTTAATGGGTATGGGATGCCATATTGCTGGCTGGCCGGTGAGCAACTGGCCAGACTAGTTTTGGGGGATGGCTTGGCAGATTGGTTTCCGGATTGCTTCCTGATGTCTGGAGAGAGGTTGGCTCGAAGCTGCATAGCGCAAGCTGCAGGCTATCTCGCATCTGACCATTCATAGTAGACTTTTCGTTTATTGATTGAGGCCTGGACATTTTTGAGCCACAACTTTCTACCGGAACTCATGAGATGAGAGATACATTGGTTAAACAAGATACATGATAAATAATTTATTAGGCTACTACCCCGACCAGCGGTTGAGGAAATATATCGTGCCATCTCACTTAGCCTTAGAGACCAAAAGTGCTCGACAGCAAGTCGTACTGCTCCTGAGTCACAGCCAAGACGGAGCCGTGCCTCATGTACGTGATCGAAGAGTCAACAGACGCGAACTCGCCCGAGGTCGGATCGTCGGACTCCCAGGCCCTCAGCCCGGCGGCCCCGCCGACGAGGTCGCTCACCAGCCAGGCCTTGCCGTCGGCGGTGTTGTCCCAGAAGGGGTACGGGGCCCTCGTACTGCGCCGCGATCACGCCTGCCGGCCGGTCCCAGGAGCCCCAGATCCCGCCGTCGGTGACCTCGGCGATGATGCCGCTGATGCCGCTGATGCCGCCGCCGGCGTGGATGCGGACAAAGGCCGTCTCGTTGACCTTGAGGAAGCTCAGGTCCAGCGTGTCGGACGGGCTGTAGTCAATATATGTTCCCGGATTCTCAATGGCGGTAAAGTCGCTGGTCATGCCTGCTCGAATGATGAGAGGCGTTGAATTGCCGGTGTGTGCCGTGTCGTACTCGGCGTACAAGGGTGAGACCCAGTGAACGAAGAATTGACCTAATGGACCGAGTCAGTCAAGATCAGAAATAGCGCGCGTTTTTTCTCTCTCTCGAGTAATGGGTCTTACTGTACTCGGGCAGCCAGACGGCATCCGGTGCCCAGACGCAGCCCGCCGTGGCGTCGTCGGCGGTGACAAGTCTTTCACCTGTCCAGTCGACCAGGTTTGTGCTCTGCCAAACAACGATCCCGCGAGACCCGTTGGCCTTGGCAGCTGTCCAGTTGGTCTATCAAATTTGTCAGCACAGTTGCAATGCATCCTGGGGTCGTTTCCGAAGCAAAAGCGAACGAACCTCGTCAATGTTCAGATCAGTGGCGATGATGTACCAGATCCCATCGCCGGCGACGATGGACAGGTCTCGGACGGCGCCGGTGCCGACGGTCGGCGACACGATGTGGCTACCGCCGTGGAGCTCGGTAAATCCGAGCGGATCGTCGTTGGTGCTAAGGGCAAAATAGACGCTTGAGTCGGCCGTCTTCTAGTAGACGGCTAAATAGCCAACTTTGCTGGAATCTGCCTTCTTACTGAGGAGAATACTTTCAAGGGCATCTTCTTTTTGAGGAGCAGCGAGTACGTAGAGGCAGGACAGGAGGACTGTCGCAGCTGTTGATAGAAAGGGCTTCATTTTGAGGATTTTAATCTCAAGAGTTTGATGTTTCTAGAGAGGGGCTGCAGTGCTGCTATCATGGTGAGAGAGTCAAAGGACTCCGGCAAATATGGATAATGTACTCAATTATGTCATGTATGAATTAGTCCTCCGTGGTAAGTGCCTTTCATTCTTTACAGCGTATATTGGCCCCTGCTGATCTTCCTGTAACCTGCTTGTTCCGGTGGGATATCATATTATGCGGGCCAATGAAGTCTGTGCCCTCACCGACCGGAATATCAGTGACCCAAATTCTTCCATTCATTTCTCTCACAATTATAGTGTTTCTACCATGGAGGATATAGTATTCCAAAAATGTAGGCTTTGGGTGCGCAGCCGATTTATAGTTGCATTATTATTGACGTCGCGCCACCCCAGTGGCGCATGTACGCTCGTGCTATACTGCCACTGCATAGATACTAGATACTGTATGTCCTATGACCTTTTGAAGAGGTAGGGGCTCTCATGTCTAATGTGAAAGACCCACCTTCTTGTCTTGCGTTACTGCCAGTAAAATACACTATAGTCGCAGACTATAATTTCCACCTCGCACAAACGGCACGTTTCTTGGCGGTGGTCCTACCAGGGCCACCAGTATTTCTATTTCAGCGGCTCGAATATGTCCATGGCAAAAGACTATCTATCCATAAGTCTGGTTAACTGCGTACGTCCGTATGACTGGTCCAAGGGCCAATCAATGCACCAGATAGCGGCGAGCATAACTTGGATACCGTCTAGAGTTCGCATGCATATTCCGAACTCATGACGCTTGTTTGCACGACGCCGCAACTCGATATTTGACTAATACATCATCCGCGATCGATCACCCTGCCTCATGAAAGAGATCAAAAGATACGAGCATAGCGCCCCCCGTAAAGCAAATCCTTTTTCAGAAGTGTAGTACAGAAGCCGTCGCATGTTTGAGCCCAGACGTACTAATTCAAATACTGGACGGACGGAAAGCAAAGGTCTATCGGTGCTGCGAACTCTTCTCAAGAGACTACACTCTATAAAGTGGCTTTGATTACTGCCAGCGGACACAAGCGGAGAAAACGGGCCAGAGATTGTACTACGGTCATTGCCCGCGCGGAGAGGCTGCGAGTCAATTTAGAGTATACCCCGTGACGGGGATATCGGAAAGTCTCAAGTGCGGAACGGCAGTCCGTAGGTAAGCACTTTTGACATTGCTGACAGGTCTCGGGGCGCTCGTTTCCGACAGGCGGTATAGCCAAGCCAATGGACCAGTATCAAAGATTGATGTTTCGGGATACAGACGTCTGGATCTCATCAGTGCCGGAGCCGAGTTAGTACGAATGCTCGGTGGTATTTTCTTATAAGCTTCTGCCGACGGCCGGCTATCCTCGCATGACTAATGAACATGATGGCAATGGTTTCCCTCATAGTCCTATCAGACAAGTTAGCTCATCAGTGCGTATATAATCTCCTTCGCGGCTTTTGCTTGCGCTCGATACTAGCAGCTGGGTCTGCCCAATCGGTGGTTCTGTTCCCATAGTACGTACGGGGTTTCTTTGACGTCCGCTTTTGCTCCATCCGTGGCTTCAACTGTCCGTTGGAATAATCCATTTTCCCGCACAATCCGGCAGTAGATGCGTCGTCGCGTAGACGAAGCCAACCGCATATCGTTTTCGCCGCTCGTGGAGAGGTCTTGTATGAGAAATTTCGCGGCCGACCGTGTCTGAATGCGCTCGGCTGGGATCGTCTTGGTAATCGGCAACCTTAAACGGGGTCCTCTAACAGGGTCCTCTCGAACGAAAAGAAGCTGCCAAAGAGCCGCGGGTGCAAAGAGGGGAGGAAGAGGGGCTTTGGCGGCATGTTCCATGGCAAAGGCTTCAACTTTTGGGTCTTGGTGGGGGAAAAGAATTGGGAAAATAGACAGAACGGGCCATTCTAGGCGCGCTCTTAACCACTAGAGTTTGGACGGGCAGGATCGCGAAAGTTTAGTCGCGAGTTGACGTACTGCGGGGACGCTTCCGGGCAGACGTCTGGGGAGCCCCCATCTGCAGCCACGATATCATATGTGGGCGAGAACGGGACGAGAGAAAGATTTGGAGAGGCGAGCAGAGCAGAGGGGAAACAAGGTTTGATACGCCTTTCCCCGCCCCCCGCCGTCGAGATGATAAGGCTCGTTATGGGTGAATTGCTGCTCGGGTATTGGAGGTTGTCGCAGGTTCTAGAGGCGGATAGCAGAGTCAAATCGCAGTCGGAGCGAAGACTTTTTCTGTCGTTTTTGGGGAGTCGTCGCCATAGACTATGGATAGCAAGCATGAGCCTACATTAGGCCTGAGCCTGGATCTGGGCGTAAATTACGAATCTGCAACTCGGATTGGCGCAACGTTTGAGGAGTCTTCAGCTTCGAGTGGTCATATAACAAGTGAAGCAGCGTTAGTCGGTGTCTGGGAATGGAGGCATGCTTGCATAAGATTCATGCTTGTTGCTCATTCTGTGCGGATGGTAGAATCCAGGAGGAGGAGAATCGGGTCTGATCACCAGTCATAGCATAGACGGCCACACCGAACAACATGGAGGCAGAAAGGTTTGAATGCCCTCCAACAATTGTCCCAAAGATGAAGATCATATTAGGAGTTTAGGTTCGACTAGACTAGTGGCCCATCACTTTGGATATGGGCGAATTGACGGGCTGAATGGATAGTGTGGTTCCAATGTGTACGTCCAATAGGTTGGCTTTTCGCATGTGTCTTGTAGCGACCTGACTCGTTTCCCATGTAGCGAAGGTGAACAAACCAGCCCAAGCAGGTAGTCATAGGAGTAGACGAGTTTTCATTGTTCAAATAATGAATATGACACAGGACGATGTGATCAGACATTTGCGTCCCTATTATCGCCCATCTTGGCATATTCGACGCCTAAAAATAGAAAAAAGAGTTCCCATGAGCACTGCCAAGTACTCGTCGCTCGTACAACCATGCTCATCTCTGAAGCTGTACCTCTTCTTACACTGCTGCAATCGCATCTCTTTTTCCTTTCTTTGGTTCTCACTCTCTCCAAAAAAAAAATCTTCATGGATCATCAGTTGTTTATGTGTTGTACATTGTCTGACTCTCACAAAGATAAAGCTCGGAGTCGAATCCGTCGACTTGGTTCGTGGATGTTCCGCTCATGGTAGGATCAAAGCTCATACCGAGCTGCTGGTATTGGACCGCCGCGGCGAGGTCCTGCTCCGTCTTGAGCTTCATAAAATCTGCCTGAAGTCCAGCGTACGCCTGGCTCAACACGTCATTCCGCTGCTGGGCTTCGTTCAGGAGATCTTCGAGGTTCTTGATCCGCTGGTCTTTTCTTTCTCTATATGCTCTCTGTGAAGCTCTGTTTTGAGCTCTCCGACGCTGAAAGGTGTTAGATAAAGAAAGAGGCGGAGAGACGGCAGACTCTTCTGCCAAGGCTGAATACTCACAGATAATACTGAGGGAGGAGCATTCTTGTACCTGTTCTCCCGTTTCCGCTTCGGCTTTTGCGTTGCTCCCTGCGACGACTCGGATGGTGTTGACTCGCCAGAAACATCCCCGTGGTCAAAGGCAGGATCTATCCCCGGGTACGATATGTACTACCATAGTCATGTCAGTCTCCAAGGAACCTTTTGCCGATTCGGGGATCCGCCATACCACTGACTCCATGGGACTCGTGGGCGTTGATGGGTCTCGTGGAGATTCGGAGTCTTGATACAAGCACGGGTACGAGCTGGTAGGGACTGGAAACTCGTACTTCATGGCAGAGGTGATCTTCTGTGATCAAAGTCTCAAATAGATAGATGGCAGCAGTATGTATATTGGCAGATGTTATTGAGCAGAAAGGTTACCGATCATGTGTGTCGGCGGTACGTGTGAGCGCAGTGCGATACGATAGGCGAGTCTTGTACAAATTTACTATTGATAAATATAATCAGGAAGATAATCCCCAACCTGACATGAGGCGGAAGCCTCAAAGTTATATCCATTCAGGGCTGCGTGTGATATCCCAAGTGAACGAACGGCCCTGATGCGGCATGCTCAATGATGGTAAAGACCCCTGCCGCAGTGGGGTCTTTCCTCGAAGCAGCTTGGTGTCGAAAGGAACCTCTGCACTTGCATCGAGTCTGTCAAAGTATCCGTAGGTACCGTAGCTTTAGCCTTATGGCCTGCTCCGCCGACGGCTTTTGGTGGCTTGCAGGAGTGTGCGAACGTTTTGGCGTGGCGACTAGGCTGTTCTGGTTTTCCCGCCCGCCCTTGTGCGTCTGCCTGTCTCTTTCCAGGGGGGGAGAACTTTGGATCGCTTCATGCAGGGAAAAGCCTCGTCGCTCGGGGGGCCGATTGGCTGGTAAGTTGTCGCCAACGTTGCTGCCGATGCTGTACCATGTGGGAGCATGGGAAGGTGACATGACAGCAGAGCGCGGCATGGCGGCTCGTCTCTACAGATCCACCACCAACTCGTATCTGTATGGTAGACCGACTGCGCCCTTTCTTGGTCGCTCGAGGCTTTATTGATCTCTATTGGTATACCGAATGATCCAAAGCCTTTCTGGCTCATTATGCGCCTCATTAGCATTCTAGACAGCCAAATCAAGCAAGAAATAAGTCGTGTATACTATTTGCCCCCTCCATGAGATCTAGAACTCGGAGTTCCGACTTGGCACAAACGGTCATGGCAGCAATACAGTCAAAAGTCTCGGCAAAGTACCAGTTTGGTTAGTCCCATTATTTGATATGTACGGCTAGAGATTTGTGAACTATACAGTACTCTTTCCAATACAATCTTACCTGTGACCAAAGAACAGACTCATGGTTACCTATTTTCTGACGGCATTCTGCAGTGCGACCCAATGTGGCTAACCTAGCGAAATGTCGCTTAGCGGACTATCCCTTTCTAGCCATTTGAAGGCAATCTGCACTTTCAATATGAATGATCGAGTGGCTGTAATAGCTCCTATTCTCATCATGATTATGTCTTGAAACTGTTCCAAGAGAGTCCTATAATCCACACGCGTTACGATGTTTGTGTAGAGCGAAGGATAGGCCGCGGTTATCCACATTTGGATAACCGTCGCAACGGCGATCAACTTGCAGCGTCCAACAATGCGCGCCGCTGATTATAAGGCATATCGAAGCTAGTTGAGTAGTTGGGAATTTAGACTATACCCTGGTGTGAATAGTATTGCGTTTATTCTATAGCTAAAAAAGAAAATGGATTTGTCATGTTGTAGGTGGCATGAATGCAAAAGGCCATTTGGGCAGATCGTTTCCAAAATTGAATGAGAATATTTCAATGCGGAAGTTGGCTTCCTAGCTCAAGTTTGTGATGAAAAATCTGCTTACTTCTGATTTGGTATAATAAAGATGTCTTCTGCCCAGCGAATGTACTGCACAAGCTACCAGCTTGCTGTAGAGTTTTGAATTTTTGCCAATCAACCCAGTAGGGCTCAAGGTTCGTGCGTGACCTCCAATGATGATCAAGACTATAGAGTGCCGCATAAAATAGGCCACGCTTGCGCCCATCTTAACAGCCACTTATTCTGCAGCCTTTCGAATCGTTATAGTGTATTCAGATGGAGTGTGAGATTTTAAAACTGCCACTTGGTCGCTAGAATTTCCAGAGGCCTAGGCGATGTCACTGGGCCAGAGACATGGCTAACTAACCTAGAATATCGTCGCTCCCGCCCGCCCAACGAAGCTTCCCCTCTACGGCACGAGCCGGTGTCCTGTTGGGGCTTTGGCCTCAGGTATCTTTAATAGCTTTGTGCATGTGCCTGTGATAATCTCTGGTAGACCCAGGTATTGATCTCGTTCCGATAGTGTCACCTATTACAGCCATAGCGGCCCCCGGCGCTCATCCAGGCGCTCTTATTTGACTCCATATGTTTCCGTGTCGGAAAAAGCTTATTCGAATCCCAGCCCTTACCAGCACATCTGACAGCCTGGCAACGCGGCGGCGCTTCCGCAGAACCCTTTGATCTGGGCCCTCTCGACGTTGCGAAAGATCGTCAGATGCGCAATCTGCTGATCAGTGAGTTCAGACTTTGAATGTGACAGAGCTATGATATGGTATTCGCAAACTCAAGAAAAATCAAGGGAGTTCGCTAGCCCATTCTTCCTGGCGAATAATTGGCCGGTCTTCTCTACATCGCGATGAATATTATTCCAAATGGCTACCCAGTAGTCTGGTCTGAATGTAAGTGACCGGTTTTTCAATCTAAGTTTTTGAAAGACGGAGAAAAGACGAAAAACTGGAATAGAGTGCCCCAGTGTGCTGTTGAGTCTGGCAGAAACGCTTATGCATGTGTCCTTCGGCATTCCACGGCGGTAGCTTCGTAGGGGCAAACCAGTGCTGCAGTAACGTTTGACGCCAAGCAGACCCTTGATTATCACGATCCAGTTTCGCCTTGAAAAAGAGGGTCCTTTCTGTAATTGCCTACTATAGGTGACGTCAGAATCAAAGGAGGTTGGGTAGTTCCTGTGACGAGCTACAAACTAAGGTTACATAGTCGGTATTACTGACTGATATCTTCGTAATCCTTCAGGTGCATCTTCGATTGCCTAGGTATGGTTATTCTTGGAGAGACCCAAATGCCTGGATCCTACGTCTGTGGCGCTACTGTCGTTACTGATACATGTCAGCAAGTGATCGAATATAGTCAGGTCCATTAGAGTAGACGATCTAGTTTCTGTAGGCGACGAGTTTGATATTGCGGCAATGCAATTCGGCAAGATAGTACCCGATGGACCGTGCTTGCCAATGGATCAGAGTCATCGAGACATGGAATAAACCTTGAAGAAGGAGAGCTCTGCATCGAGGTGAGTATCAGCCTCGAAAGATGTAAGCAGCAGAGGAGCGCCCATGACCATTCATATTCTTGGACAATGTCTCATAGGTAGGAAGTACTGGTTTGTTTCGGTCGCCAAGAGCACATATTCAACATTATGTTCAGCACAGAGGCTCCAGGGGCCATCATCTTAGATGACAGTTGTGCTGTCAGATAATGCTGTCCACTATAGCACTCATCCGCACCGCTCGGCTGATGCTAGGATTCGTTCTTCCCAGGCAAAAACACAGCGGCGGGGGAGAGGCAGCATAGAAGACTACCCCGTACCCGCTTCTGTAAGCTGCATGATGCGTTCGTGATGAGTTTCAGCTTGACCAATATGACCTGTGTCATTTCCCGATGATTCGGAAGGTCACCCTGACTCATGATATCCGTGCGCGTCTTCAAAGGCTCGAAGTATTTGATAAAATCCCATTTTATGGATGGATCAGTACAATCAGGTGCAGCCTTATGCTTTGTGTCACTTGGAGAGAAACCGACGAGGCCCGGGTCTGCCGCCAGCGTTCATGCGGTGGTCTTTCGCTCAGAATGGCATGGTGGAGCGCACCAAGACTATTTTTGCGAGTACCTGTCAGCCATGCCGCCATTTTGTAGCTCATCTGTGATACAAATCTTACGCCTGTCATATAGTTCCACGTTTACATGTGAAACAAAATCATCGGAGGTGAACCACCTGTGGAAAAGATTCGCAAGACAACTATCGTGTGTAAGGTACATGACTATAGGACAATGACTACTTCGATGTTTGAAGAGTATTTCAGTCCATGCATAGTGGATGAGCCCAAGCCTGCGTCGCCTGTGAATTATAGATGGCTATAAAAAGCGATCAAATCAGATAGCCAGAAGTCCGCCTGCCAGCAACGGAACGCGGTAAACATGACTTATTTCTGGAAATAACGCGGAGTTTCCGAGAATAGGCTGGGTAAGGTGACGGACCATTTTCGCTGCCCCTGGATTGGTGGAAACGGGTGTTGCAGATCCCAGGGGCTCGGGTCGTTCGTCTTGGCAATAGTCTTTGCCGCTCTTTGGGGTCTCTACAGAAATGGCCAATATTAGGTGAACATTTGATGAACACAAAGCTCTACAGGTTTAATGACGGGTAGAGCTTTTGTTACTTCGCCGTTTCTATGCATCCATTCCTGCATGAAAAGCACTGAAAACAGACTAGACTGCCGAAAACCGAACGAGATACGAGGGGTGAGATTTGTGGCGGCCGGCAGGAATACCCTCAGATGCGGAAATCATCGCAGAGTCTCCCCTGCTCAAGTCGTGACATCCGACTGCTATAGGCCACTCAAATATTAGGGAAGCCCACGAGGGCTTCTCTTGGCGGTGAGTTTGAGATCTGGGTCATCCAATCTGGCACAAGCGCAGCGGCTATATCTCCGTCCTTCCCCGCGAGCCAGTCTCTGATTGGTCGTTCATCTTCTCCCCCTTCGTGAACGGGATGGCATGTTCTATACTGCGATCTACCTATTTACTTTGAGATACCAGCAGAGCTTATACCACGCCTATCTCTTCACAAACAAGCTTCCGCCCCAGCAACATCGGGGCACTTTTGGACCATTCCAGATCACTCACCCCATCCCGGGGAGACTAGCCATACTGCCAATATGGCCCCTTGGCCGGCGGGCCATCCCTCAGGGACTTCTCCCGGGAAAGAACTGACCGACCTTGATGTAAACGAAGCCTGTCTGTTATTCAGCCATATCAATTGAGACTTTTTGATATCATCTATTCATGCTTCATTTTTCACTTTATTCTTCCCAGCGCAAACCTACCAGCACATTGGGACGGTCGAGAACCGAGCCAGACCAGGCAATTATAGGAAGTGGTATCTTGACAAACCACAATGTCAAGCTACTGTGCCTCGATTGTTTTAGACTCGCAAGAAAAATAGTCTCGCGAAATAAAGTGCTACCAGCTTCCCTTTACGACTGTGCGGCATTTCAGGACGGCAAAGACAACGTGGTTGATTAGCCCCTGGTGCAGAAAGTATACCACTTCAAGGGCCTAGAGCCAGAGCGAGGTTTGGGACGAGTACAAGAGCCTCAACCGCGCGGAATAATACACAGGTGAGTATTTTGTACATATCGCAGGGCCTGAGATACTGTCTCCACACGTCAGCACCCAGCAGGAGGCCGGCCTTTAGAGTCCAAATATGGGCATGGTCGAGTGATCCTTGGCTCATCGAGGACAACTCATGTACGCAAGGACTGTTGGGGGAGGACTTTGGGAGTACTTTTCACAGCCGTTGCTTGGTACCTCAAATCGTGGCGGCGAGAAATCTGCGAATCATGTCCAAGTACAAGCGAGTGTAAGTAACGTTTTCTTAACCCGAGAGGAGCAGAATGCATCCGAGAATGGTCCCATGTTTGCCATGAATAATACTTCAGGGGTATTGACAAGTGCACAGGACAAAAGTGCCATTCTGAGAGTACGACTTGGGAGTCTGGGATGAAGTATTATTAGACACCGGGTCCTGTAATTGATCCGCCGGGCACCATCTAATTTCATGCCAGTCTTCAAAACGAAAGATGGACATGTGGAGTGAGCTGGGAGTGTTCTTGATTATTTCCGAGGTAGTACTCTCGGGAGAATCTTTGTGCCACTCAGGTCACGCTCGCGACCTGAAATGGATGATCAGTGGATCTCAAGCTAGAACCGACGTCTTGTCTTATCGCCATCTCTTCTCGATAAATCAAGAGGCCTTCGACGCTGCTCTGAGTGACGCTGCTGCTATACCATCTTCAGCTTGGGTAACACCAGCCTCAAAACCTATACGTCTGCTGAGTCCAAGACTTTGCTTGAATCTTGTCTTGGCCTCCTCCATATCGCCGGTCATGGCGGCTATCTCGCCTAAGTTGCACAGTGCGACAGCACATGCCATGTCGCATTCTTCCGTTCTATCCTCGCCAGTGACCTTGGACCCTGTGGAGTGTGCTTGCAGGGCCCATGATTTTGCGCTTGCAAGCAGAGCTGCGCGCGTCGGGCGAGGTTGATCCTTGGTACCGGCAGCAGTCGGCAGCGCAGACCCATCAGGTGCTGTGAGAGGCTGTTGAGCAAGGGATATCGCCAAGTTGTTCACTGTCTCGTGTTAGCGGAGGATCATCAGCACAATCTCCGTGGGGGATCATCGTCGTACTTAGAACAGCAGTGTGGCAACTCTTGGGGGGCGACATGGTCAGTGCCTGTAGATATAGAGGAGCAGCTAGGTAGTGCTTGTCTTTTGACTCGTAGTGGTTGGCCAGAGCTATGTTGGCTGTCAGCAAACGTGTTGATTCGCACGTTTGAGAGTGGCATAGAGAAACCCACCTTCGAGAGCACCTCCGATCTGTTCAGGCGACATCCACTCTCCTTCGCCCTCCTTGACTCCTTGGACCTGTCGTCGTTGCAGTTCCTTCAAGACGGTCTCGACAGCCCAGACGAGACGCTCGCCTGCAATGTCACTCTGAAGAACATGTTCGTCCGCATAGAGCTCCCCAAGTTTTACACTGATACCGACGGTCTTGCCAAGAACCCTGGTGCGCTTTCCAAACAGGTTTTCTGGGTCCTCCTCCTCTTCTTCAGGTTTGCCGGCATTTTTCTCAGTAGCTGCCTTCGGGGCCTTTGTGAAGCCAATGAGGTTTCCGTCCTCGTCAATGAGACCATCGCGAGTTGATTTTTCCATCTTTGCTACCCACGTATTGCAGTCACGAAGAAGGGATTCGAGGACCTCGATGGCTCCCTTATAGCTACCGACTTTCTCCAACCACGCGGCCAACTGGATCTTGATACCCATGACTCCGTCAGAAAAGGGGTCAAGGCCGTTGGATTCGCACTGCTCGAGCGCCATCTTGTAGTATTTCAGGGCGAGCTTTGGATCGGGGCTGTAGTTGCTGTAGTACAGCGCGCGTCGCATCGACTTGGCAACATCGGGAGGGAACTTGGTGAACTGCTCGGACTGGAAGTAATTGAAGTAGGTGTATACGACATAGACTATGACGACGGCTATGCCTGCCAGACTGTAGAGCATCCAAAAGATTAGCGACAATGCTGAACAGAACTAGAATGATCATTCCACGTACAGGGCTAGAGCAATCACGAGCTCTTCGGGGCTCTGCCTGTATAATCTCTGCAGGCTCTGTCCGCGGAATGCGCCGACCAATGGCGCGAGACTAAGGCTCTGTCGCAAGGCGCGAAGCAACGCTGTCGAGGAAGAGGTTGGGGGCTGTCCCTCGGTGAACTTCTTTCCTCCTGTCGACTGATATCGCACCTGTTGAACGCGCAGAATCACGAGCGCTTCGGGATGTCTGCCGTCCGCAGGTTTTGGGTTGAGGCATCGGATTAGATGCGTCTGCGACAGGCCTGGTCGCGAGAGATGGAATCTGGAGATCCCATTGAGCGGCCGTGCCGCCCATATGCGTGTCGAAGACATGTTCAAGTTGACGCCATGTGAATTGGAGGTTTGGCGCCAGCTAGGTGGAAGCTTTGAAGTCGAGAACGCACAAGGCACTGATTGTCAAACGTGGTTATGATGAAATGTCGATCGCGCCGCAATTTGCACCGTAGCTCCCGACAGCTTGGAGCTCAACGAGGACCCACATGCTGATAGACGTCGCAGGACTACCAAATTCACGAAATCATAAGTCAGGGACTGACTGGTACTACGAGTCATTCAAGGATCTTTTTGTTTTCTATATCATATGGATCGAGAGGTGGTTTTATCTATGTATTCCGTTCGCTTGTTTAATTCGGTATATTTGCACAAAGGCGCTTCTAAACTACCTCGGGACACACCAATTGAAGCGTCGGTAATGTAACAAGCCCGCCAGCAAGCACGGAACGAATCCGCCAGAACGGCCTCGGCAGTAATTGCCCCACTGGAATGCTTCACCTGTGACATCCCTTGCCCGCACAGCTCAACACCAAAGTGACCGCCACAAACATAAGTCAAGAGACGGAAGACGAGCACTTGCAGATTCGATATCAGACCACAGAGTGAGTGCTTGCTTTGTGATGATGTTCTATGGGCATCATCACAGTCCACCTCATCAAACAAGGTCATAAGCTTGAGGTTTGGAGTCGGAACTATTCGCAGCGCGCTACATCAACCCCTCGAATGTCGCCATCTTCTTGTGGATCACGATGAAGTTGAACACTGTTAACACCTTTGACTGGCAGGAATCCAAAACCAAGCAACATGTCTGGAAAGTTTGAGCCCAAGACTCCGGTTCAGCTGGACCCTCCCAAAGACGGTCCCATTTCCGTGGAGGACCTAGCCAAAGCTGATGGTGAGTACACACGAAGCAAAACGGCCCAAATAGATGGACGAGAGTAGCTCTGGGCCGCCTGGTCCCGGTCGATAGACTGAGACGGGAACGCAGGCTGCCGCTGAATGATGCATGCGCTCACCACCTCTCTCAATAGGAACCGAAGGCCAAAAATGCTACGTTGCCATCAAGGTATGTCAAATCCCAAGTCGTCAACTGTGCCAGGACAGCTCTAGACTGGCAGGCCTGCCTGGCCAATATGGTCAATTGGCAGAAAGAATAAATACTGATGACTATGTACAGGGCAAAGTATACGACGTGACAGGCAACAAGGCGTACCAGCCCGGAGGCTCTTACAACGGTGAGTACAAAAGCTGAATTCACCCGTCATATAATTCTGCGACTTGTCTATGGCCATTGCTGACGAAAACGCAGTCTTCGCCGGCAAAGACGCCTCAAGGGCTCTAGGAAAGACCTCTACCAAGGCCGAGGATGTCTCCTCGGAATGGCAAGACCTTGAGGAGAAGGAGAAGGGAACCCTGAACGACTGGGTCACGTTTTTCTCCAAGAGATACAACGTCGTCGGCGTTGTTGCGGGGGCTACAAACATGGAGTGAACTTCTCAAACTCATCATGAATGAAGTAATAGTTACTCTCCAACGGTGTGGCTTCGCCTGGGTTCTCGCGTACATCGTTGTTCTTCTCTTCGCCCCATCTACGCCAGTCGACTTGTCAGTCTACGATCTACTCACTGATGCATATTTCCGCGCGGGTACCAAGGTCGCTACCCATATGCTGCAGCTCATGCTATGAGAGCCTCAAGACTTATATACTTTACCCCTGGCTCCGCTGTCAAGGACTGGCCTGATCATCTGCTATATTTGGAATCTCGCCACTTTATGCGATGTTTCTCAGCGATTCTTGCGCTCCTCCAACGTCATCCAAACGAAGCTCAAGAGGGATCTAACCCAGTCGATTTGCATCGGACACATCTTGACCCACGGCTGACAGCTTGCCCGTCATGCAGTGGATAATGTTAATGTGCATCTTTGCCCACGGCAGCATGAAATTATATTTGAAATGTCAAACAACCCTTTGAATTAGGCACACTGCATCAGTCAGACGGGCGTATCTATTCTTGTGTTCACTTTTGGGCAAATGCAGTGTTTCGATCTTATGGAAGTCGAAAAATTCCCCGATCACCAGGAGATACCGTGACACCAACCCGCTTCCGGATGTATTACAGCTTTTTCTCCCACCAGCCGTTGCTGCCACAAGACCTGATACGATTTATATTCCCAGGGAAATTTTGAAGCTTGTCGTTATTTTGGCAATGGTCTTTCAGAGTAGTGATCTCGCTGCTCCGACATGAATTCGTGCATTCGTGTGACATCGCCACTTCGTATCCAGGACTGCCATTCAAGTGCAGGGAGGAAGGCTCATGATCTTCTAAGACGTAAGCAAACATGGCTGTAACGAGGGAGCATATCGTCAAGAATCAATTTAACCGCCTGGCTAGATGCTATCTAATCAAATCACACTTTCCACCTGGCTATATGCTAGTTCCTTTCCTGTTGAAAACAAGATGTACCGGTCTGGCTACTCAATCCCAAGCTCCATCACCCATGCATCATTGAGAAGTCTCGGTACAGCTTTCTGGTTCCCGGATCGAAACGAATTCCTTGTTGCGAGCAGGTATCGCAAACCTCACCATCCTGCTTCCAGCTGTTCCTGAGCACCTTGACGCTGTAGCACTCCTTGTTGGGGTCGTTGCGCCTGAAGTGGCAGTTGGACTTGAAGCGGACGATGCCGTGTCCACACTCGAACAGAAACTCTTCGAAGTCGCACATGTTGACTTTCTTGCTGACGTGTGTGGGATGCTCGTTGTTGAGAGACTTGATTTGATACGCTCCTCGGGAGCTAGAGCTGCTGCAAGTCTATCCCGTGTCAGTTTTCTAGATGCGTTATCAGAACCAATTGGAATGCCCACCTGGTTCAAGGCTTTGGGAAAATAGAACTCCTGTGCTAGAACGAATTGGCTTTTGATGATTGGGAAATTGACTATCGAGTTCGTAAAGGTGCAACCCACGGATTATCAGAGGCTGCGAGATTCATGAAAGCAAGCTGTATCACGGAGGCCATCAAATAAATACTTACCAAGCATCTGTGCTTCTTCAGCTGTGAAAACTTCATAAAGAGATATTCTCGGGAAAATGCACTTTCCTGGTGGAGAAGCCATGCAGGGTCGAGGCCGTTTGGTTGATTTCGCATATCGTAACTGCTGTGGTGCTTTCATCGTCAAGTGCAGGAAAGTTGACAGATCACTTTCCAGTTAATTATATCGCCAGTGTCATCAATAGATAGTGGCTTCCAAATCTGCATGACATCGAGTGGCATTGTCTGCGTCCCCTGAGAGCACTGTCTGATAGACCACGTCTTGATCGATACTGAGGGACGAAAAGAGTATGTACATCGTGTATCTTCGTCTTCCATCGTGGCTACCACACACGAGTTCATAAAAGTGAAGTAAGCTCTATATTCGATCGCTTTAGTTGTAAGAAGCTATGATGTGGCTTCTTCTTGCTTCTTCTTTTTCCCCCACGTTTCTATCCGGAGCGACGCACAAGATACAGGTTTTATACAGAGCCACCACATTCACTCGCCGCCAGATTAAGGCAACCAACGTTACAAGAAGTATCGACAAAGCTGAAACATACGTGGCTTCTAAGCGCTTTGCGGACGATGGGCCAGTGTCCTTTCAGACCTAGACACTGGCGGCCGCCACTACTGAATCAATGTTGAATGCCACGTAAGAAGGTCGACCGGATCGTTTACCATGCGAGCCCTCTAGATCATCGAATGCTTCAGGGGGGCTCTCGGGATGATGCAGAAATCTCTATTACCTTGGCAAAGAATGCCGACATGACACAAACACCCGAGATTTGATCGAAGCTAAGGCCATCTATTGTGCATTATCAAGCAAACAGCAAAACTCTACGAGCCTCACTCGCTGATCGTTGTATACAAAACACCGACTTGCTCTACCGGAAGGTGTATATACTTATTCCAAATGTTATGCACATGCAGAGGTAATAGTTGACTTACGAAGTAGCCATTTCCTACAATTATCCCTCACTTGAACAGCCCATGACAAGAAAATGTCGCGATGGACTCAAACAGAAGCTATACTGGGGTCCTTGACTTGGGAGCGTCCAAATTACTGTACAACATCCGAATGAGCATGACATCCCGAAACCCTGAACTTGAGGCGAACTAGATATCCACGACAGCTGCTGGTGCCAAGGGTAAAGCCGGTTTTCTGAGGGGCCTCCGGGATCGTGCAGTAGTTTCAATAATGATGAAGCCATCATGTGGCAATACTGACACTCTTGTTAATAATATGGGGCAATATCGAACGGAGCAGTCGCCGTTTCTTCTGTGAGTATCCTAAGGTGTATTCTGCTAAGTACACATGGCATGTATGGCAATTCTGCTCTATGGCCCGTGGGAATACACATGATATAATTTTACAGCTGATTTAAAGGCTCTTTCTCTCTTAATGAAATCAATTGTAGGCTTCTTGTCTCTCTCAAACAGTACAGTTTTTTTTTCCACGACTTGCTAGACTCGGATCTCGGTTAAGACATAGCAAGACAGAGATAAACATTGCCAAGTTCAGATCGATCTTTGTACGTGAGGTTTTAGCAGTTTTAATAATTCCGAGCTCTGTAGCATAACACAAAGCAAGGACGTAGACTTATTCTTTAAAGGAGGATGGCTTAGCCTGTACAAAACTGGAACACGAAATTTCAATAAACAACCACTTATTTCAAGGCGACCTAATTAGAAACCAGGTTCTCTAATTTGCTGACTGGTTAGGAAACATGTTTGATAGCAATTGAAATTATGATTGCAAGGTGAATGAATGTTGTACTAATACATGTAGTTTACCTACTCTGCCAAATATCATTAAAAACACTGTAGTTGGTTTGTATACGTTCACGTCAAAAATCTCGTTTATGTACCTAACATCTGAGCTTGCATGTAGAAAATACTTTGACAGAACCTTCTCCCAGATTATAAAGCAGCCACAAACGACAATATTTATGTATTCATTTAACTTACCGGTATAACGCATTCATCCTGGCCAATTTAAAGCGAGAGAAATTCTTGTAGGTCTTATTGGTACATGGGGCTCTTCGTTTGATGGTCTGATGGCAGTGGGTCTCTTAGCGACGGCAAAAGGGCGCCGGCATTCATTCACAGTGTTCCCTCTAGTTCTTGAGGGAGGGCATCACAGTGGCAGATGCCAAGCTTTTACCCGACCTGCCACACGAACAAGCTCAGGTGCAGATCAGCCAGCATCGCCGAGTTACTAAGGTTGGCGGGGAAAACAGGTATGAAGGCTCAAAAGTTCGAGGATGCGTTCGATCCCAATATGACTCTTCGACTTTTGAGGCACGTTTGAATTGTGGAATTGACGGTCCCGCCGTTGCAACTTGCAGCGTCGTAGACGTACGTACATGCATCATTATCTAAATGTCCCCCGCATTGGGACACTGCGTTCTAGCACTGTCGTGTCTTGAACGGGCCTCAAATGGGCCTCAAATACTTCCCCGGCCATTCTAGGGCTCCTATAGGCCACGGCAGTGTTTTCGTCGGGCGATTGCGCCACCACGAGGCAGTCAGAGATGCATGTAACCACTGCCAACGACGAATGACATGCCACGACTGCCACCGAAACGAATGAAAAAAAAAAAAAAAAAAA